>CM052895.1:18372715-18511733 GCA_028534135.1 Potos flavus | reverse complement strand
GTAGAATAATCCCTGTTATTCAGATGAAGAAGTTAAAAGATAAAATAGCTAATGAATTAGAGAGCTGACATATTCAGTGTGCCAGTAAATACACCCATAAAATTTTTCTGATAGAATTTTTCCTAATAAACGATCCCATATTACATCTTGAACAAACAACCAGTTTAAGAAATGTTAAGCCAGAAAGGAAAGGAAGAGTGAAAAAAATGAGGAAAGAAAGAAAAAAGAAACCTAACGTAAACTTTCCTATGATGTTCAATTTCCAACTCTGAGTTTGTTCCGAAGTTGACAGCATATAATAAACACCTATTCAAAAAGACTTATCAGAGGGACTGGTCGTTTCATGGAATCCAAAAGTCGGAAAGATAGCTGATTGCTAGAAATAAAGTTATCTGTCTTCTCTCTTTTTGAATATCTGTGTCACTCTGTTTCACTGCTCTGCTTCTCTGACTTTTTCCCTTGTCTCTTCAACTCAAGCTCTATCTTATGTCTCTGTTTTGATCTCTCTCCATCTGCCCTTCTCTGTCTCTGACTCTGTTTCTCTGTCAGTTTGTTTCTGTTCATAGTCTGTTGGTCTCCATCTTCTCCATCTTTCTTCTCCCTCCCTCTCTCTTCTTAGTGTTCCTCTCTTTTGTCTCCTCATCCTCCCTTCCTCCCTTTCTTTTTCCCTCCCCCTCCTCTACCCTTCTCCTTTTCCCTCCCCTAACCCTCCCTTTCTCTCTTTAACTTTTAGGTCTCTGATCCTGTCTTTCTCTTGATCTCTCATTCTTTCTTGATTTGTCTACCTGTCCAGCATCTGTCTGCCTCTTTGCATCTTCAAGAAATAGAAAATGAGTCTTTATAATTTCTCTAACTTTGATATTGCATAAATGGAAGCGTCTTATATATTTAAATGTATGTATTTTAAACCAATTATCCTTATTAGATATATGTTTAACAGCTTCACAAATAACTTATAATCCCTTTCCATGAAAAGTACAACATACTACCAATTTAACAAATGCTAAAGGTAAAATAATTTTCTTAGCGGTAAAAAAGATAATCAAAGCACCATTTCCTAGTTCAAAACTTTAATTAGCTTTTCTTCCTAAATTAAGAGTGATTTCACTTAAAGTATTCTTGTTTCGTTCTTGTGCCACGCAGAACTCTTAGGAGTTGCTTGACCTAGCTTAAGCCAGAAAATTCTTTAGTTACTTGTCTAGTGGTTTAAAATTTAATTAGCACATTAAAGTTTTATTAGTGTGACATTTTATGATCTAGTATACTAATTTGATGTTGTGTTTTTACTGTATTAAATTAGTTTATTTATTTATGCTATTCAATCTCCTATTTCACAAAACACTGATAGAGAACAAATTCTAGTATTCCCGATAAGAAAAGCAGAGGCCTCTTAACAAGTACTCCATCTTCGCAAACTGCTGGTTTAGTGGTAAGTATTAGCATTTGTCACTTTTAGTATCTATGTTTTGGTTCCCCCTCCTCCCTATTATTCTGTTTCTGTCACACCAACCAGGGGAATATTCTACATAGGGAATAATGTCTATTTTTCTGTTGTATAGGCTTGCTTTCGCTGGATGTACTCTATATACTGCTGTACATAAAAGAAAGATTAGAATACTGCAGCACCAACTGGGGTTTTCTTTTGTTTTTTCATTTTTTTTTTATTGTGTCAAAATGTATGTAACATAAAATTTAACATTTTTAACAATGTTGATTTTTTTTTTTTTTTCTTGAGAGAGACAGAGAGCATACAAGCAGGGTGTGTGAGGGGCAGAGAGCAAGAGGGAAAGGGATTCTTAAGCAGGCTCCACTCCTAGTGCAGAGCCATACTTGGTGCTCTATATAGACAACCCTGGGATCATGACCTGAACCAAAATCAAGAGTGGGACACTTAACTGTCTGAGCTACCCAGATGCCCCTAAAATTTACCATTTTAACTCTTTATCTATATAGTTCAAGTACATTCACATGTTGTGCAACCATCACTTTTTTATGCAGAATTTCTTGCAAAATTTTTCTTCTTGCAAAACTGAAACTCCATACATTAAACACTAAGTCCCCATTTCTCCATCCCTCAGTCCCTGTCAACCACGATTCTGCCTTCCCCCTCTGAATTCGACTGCTGTATATACTTAATACAAATGGAATCGTATAGTATTTGTCCTTTTGTGACAGATTTTATTTAACATAGTGTCTCATCCATGTTGTAGCATGTGTCAGAACTTTTTTCCTTTTTAAAGGCTGAATATATTCCATTGTATATATATACCACATTTTGTTTATCTATTCATCCGTCTGTGGACATTTGGGTTACTTCCACCTTTTGGCCAGTGTGAGTAATGCTGCTTTGAACATGAGTTTTCAAATATCTTTTTGTGTCTCTGTTTTCAGTTCTTTTAGTATGCATTTTAAAGTGGAATTGCTGGATCAAGTGGTAATTCTCATTTTTAACTTTTTGAGAAGCCGACATACCGTTTTCCATAGCAGCTGCACTATTTTACAGTCCCAGTAACAATGCACAATGGTTCCAATTTCTCTATGTCCTTGCCAAGACTTGTTATTTTCTGTGTGTTTTTCAAAACAATAGCCATCCTCATGGGTGTGAGATGGTATCTCATTGTGGTTTTGATTTGTATTTCCCTTATGGCTAGTGATTTTGAGCTTCTTTTCACATGCTTATTGGCCGTTTACGTATCTTCTTTTAAGAAATGTCTGTTCAAGTCTATTGCCCATTTTTTAATCAGCTTACTTATTTGTTGTTGAGTTGTAGGAGTTTTTTTTAATATATTCTGGATTTTAACCCCTTATCAGATATATGGTTGGCAAATATTTTCTCTCATTCTGTGGGTTACCTTTTCATTCTGTTGATAGTATCCTTTGAAACACAAAAGCTTTAATTTTTATTTAGTCTAATTTATCTATTTTTTTCCTTTTCCTGTGCTTTTGGTGTCATAGCTGAGAAATTATTGCAAAACTCAATGTTATTAAATTTTACTCCTCTGTTTTCTTCTAAGAGTCTTATAATTTGGCTCTCCTCCAACCAGAGTTCTTCTTAGGTTCAACTAAACAATAGGAATACAACTTACAAGCAGGGCAGAAACAGGTGTTCCCCTTCAGTGGGATCAGTCTTCACAGAAGTCCATGGAGCAGTTTTTTTTTTTTTGTTTTTTTTTTCATGGAGCAGTTTACTTAGCAGTTTGGGTACAGCTCAGACACAAGGAGATGAGATCCAGTATCTTTTGTAATACCACATAGACATAGCTTCCAGAGTCCCCACAAGAGACATGGCAAGTTACAAGAGTCAGGGAAATCCAAACTATGGTGCTTTTCGTAGGGTTTATTTACATATAGTGCATTTACCACTTATTCATAGTACAGTTATAGTTCTTCCTAGTCCAGATACAATTTATCAATCAGACATCATTTTTACCATTAGCAATGTTGGCATCGTTACCTTTATCAGGTTCCTAATGGAATAGAGCATGAGAATTAAGCAAAGATCAGTTTTTTAAGCTGGGATGAAGGGTCCTTTATAGGTTTACTTATTCTGGCTATTTCACTTAAATGGAATTGTATAATGTGTGGCCTTTTGTGTCTGGCTTCTTTCACTTAACATAATGTTTTCTAAGTTCATCCATTTTATAACATACACTTTCTTCCTTACTTATGACTGAATAATATCCCATGGTAAGGATATACTACATTTATTTACTAATTTGTCAGTTTGGGGACATTTGAAAAAATAATATTGCTATGAATGTTCACGTACAAGTTTTTGTGTGAATATGTGTTTTCAGTTGTATTAGGTATATTCTTTGAAGAGGAAGTAGAATTACTGAGTCACATGGTAACTGTATGTTTAACACTTTTTTTGTAGTGGGCTTTTTAAAAACAGCTTTATTGAGGTATATACCTCAATATAATATATTGTATAATTATATAATATATATTTTATTTATATATATATAATATATATATAATTTATAATAAAATATAACGTACCATACAATTCACCTATTTAGAGCGTGAAATGCAGTGTTTTTTAGTACATTCACAGGTATGGGTAATCATCACCACAGTCAATTTTAGAATCTTTTTATCACCTCAGGAAGAAACTCCGTACTTTTTCCCAAGAATATGCTTCTAATGAGGTAGTATTTCACCTTTAATTATGTAAAAAGAATTGTTTCTGCCACATTTGACTTCTAGAAGAGTAATATATTTTTTTATAGATTGATTTGTCCTCAGTGCGGAGAACATCTTTTGAAGAACTATTTCCAAATGTCAGCAATTATGTTAATTCAAATGAAATTGTTCCTGTGTCGAATTTGCAAGAATACTCTTCAAATGAGGTTAGTATTTTCCATTTTTTCTTCAATTATTAAAATTATTACTGTTATATTAGATACTGTATATGAGATACTGTAAGAAATCTGTAACTCATTTGAGGCTAACATCCACATGAGGAGGCAGCTATCAGTTACAATTCTAAATAAAGAATGTTAGGCTGCCAGGGCCAGAACACTGCATTGTCAGGGCCTGAGGTATTAAACAATTAGAGGAAATATTGTTAGCCTGCTTTGATCCAAAACTCTGTTTTCATCTGTACATATAAATTGTAATCACCAATTTCATTGTGTTAGGATGAATACACAGAAGTACTATGCTCCATTAAAAAAGAAGACATAAAATTCATAAAACTAAGAGCCATGGGAGTGGTAATAGAGCTAGAGGATGAGCAGAAAAAGAGAGAACAGAAAGTGGGGTGGGGAGAACGAAAGAGCCAGAAAGAAGGGATGTGGGAGCAGACAGAGAGACAGAAGGGCTGAGTGAGAGAAAGAGACAGAGAGAAAAAGACATAAAACGGCAAAACTCGAGGGATATGTAGTGGTTCACTGTAGCTAGGCCTTTTCAGTGTGACTCTGGGATGAGGGTGGGAATCTAGATGGTGAGAGAAAGCTGGAGATGAGACTGTAAAGATAAACAAGTGCCAAGATCTCAAAGGGTTTTTAATCTATATTAAGCAATTTGGATCTTTTGCCTGAGAGGAGCCAATAAAGAATTCTGAACAAGGGATGATATCATATGTCCTTCTGGCTCCAGAGGTGGAGAACAGATTATAAAAGGCTGAGACTAGAGATAGTTAGAGAGATAATTTCCTGGGACAGGGAGAAAGAAAATGTAGGGTAAGAGGCTGAAGGGAAGTAAGAATAGATTGAAGTAAGGACTTGGAATGGAAGAAGTAGAGAAACACAAGACTATAGCACATTATTGAGAGGCCAGGTGAAACTCCAAACTGTTACCTCTCTTAAAAAGCATCTTTATTGAGGAATAATTGATATACAATAAACTGCACATATTTAAAGTGTATAATTTGAAAGTTTTCACATATGTATGCAGCTGTGAAACCACCACCACAGTCTAGATTGTGAAAATATCTGTCAACCCAAATTTTCTGCCTTCTGTTTTATAATTTTTTCCTTCCTGCCCCTGCCACCCAAGCAACTACTGATCTAGTTACTGTAATTATAGATTGGTTTACATTTTCTAGAGTTTGGGGGTCATTCAAGTGAGAGAGAGAATTTTTGGTCTGGTGTCTTTTACTCAGCATAATTATTTTGAGATTCATTCATGTTGTTGAGTGTATCAATAATTTGGTCCTTTTTACTGCTAAGTAGTATTCCATTTATGATATACAAAAGTTTATCCTTTCACCCATTTATGGACATTTGGATCGTTTAGCTATTAGGAACATTCATGTACAAGTATTTGTGTTACAAAGATACTCTCCTTGATCGAACTTTAGTTAGGCTCTTCCGAGCCCTCTTCTCAACTAGCCCTTGTGTACATCCTTGCTGAGTATAGTTTTAGCAAGAATTTTCTCCCACCCTTGATATCTGATTTCCCACCCTTGATCTGATCTGGTCTGATCTGGCCTGCCTTTGGCACTCTGGCCTCTTAGGTCTAATTGGGTTCCTGGATCTAGTTTCGAAGTGTGTGTGTGTGTGTGTGTGTGTGTGTGTGTGTGTGTGTGTGTGTTGGGGAGTTGCCCACACCTCCAACAAGCAATACTCCTGACATCAGCTGGGTGTCCTAGAATTCAACTCAATTTTGACACTATCTACCTGAAGATAGCGTCAGATTCCACAGGTAAAGGGCTTAGTTCCACAAAACCACCCTCTACTTGAGATGCCACTTGCCAGTCTAGGTTGTTATCTGTGCTGACCAACTGCCTATAAATCAGAGGTTCCCATGACCCCCTCCTTGGATTTTATTAATTTACTGGAGTAGCTTACAAAAGTCAGAGAAACATTTTATTTACTAGATTACTAGTGTATTATAAAAGAATATAACTCAGAAATAGCCACGTGGAAGAGATACATAGGGCAAGGTATGGGGAAAGGGCAAGGAGCTATACATGCATCATACATACATACATACATTGTATGTTATGCAGATGAGGCTGGTGCTCCTCCTTGGGCAGAGATTTTAGTATTATGATGAGATAAGGGTAACTGTCTGTCATTACGTGGGTCATTCCATAGTTTATCTGTGTAGGCATGAATCAGGGGAGGGGGGGATGCTCAAACTGGTCTGGGGGTCTGAGCCACGGGAGCTCTTCCTCCAGGTAGTCATTATTGCTTGAGGGGTAGTTTTGGTTTCCATCGTAGGATGCTATGCCCCTTGGGTCTTTGCCTGTGTTAAGAGATAAACTAGAAAAAAGAGGTAAAGGGAAAATGTGAGACAAAGGTTGAGCAGGTGAGCAGTGAAGGTCAAGTCTCGGAGTATAGCTGGTGACAGCTTCGTTACATAGATATGGTCGATTAAATCATTGGCCTTTGGCAACCAAGTAAACCTCTGTCTCCTCTCCCCTACCTGGAGGTTATGGGGTGGGCCTGAAAGTTCCAACTCTCTAATCCAGAATTAGTTCCCCTGGCAACGAGACCCCATCCTTAGGTGTATTCCTAAAGGTTTTGTTTTGTTTTGTTTTTTAAGATTTTTATTTATTTATTTGACAGAGAGATAGAGAGCACAAGTAGGCAAAGCGACAGGCAGAGGGAGAGGGAAAAGCAGGCTCTCTGCTGAGCAGGGAGCCCGATATGGGGCTTGATCCCAGGACCCTGGGATCATGATCTGAGCTGAAGGCAGCCACTTAACCGACTGAGCCACCCAGGCACTCCCCTAAAGTTTTATCACATTAATAAAAACACCCTTATTGTTCTTATCTCTTAGGAAGTTCGAAGGGTTTTAGGAGCTTTGTGGTGTCAATGGGGATGAAAAACAAATAGATACTTCTTATTAAAAATCTCAATATCAGGGCACCTGGGTGGCTCAGTAAATTGAGTGGCTGACTCTCAATTTCAGCATGGGTTCATGATCTCAGAGTCCTGAGATCAAGCCCTGCATCAGCTCTCGCTTAGCCAAGAGTCTGCTGGAGATTTTCTCTTTCTCTCCCTCTCCTTCTGCCCCTCCCCTGGCTCATGCTCTCTCTCTCTCTCTCTCAAATAAAAATAGATGAATAAATCTTTTTTTAAAAAAATCACAATATCACAAGATCAGTTTAACAAGAATCTCTTGACGGTTGATGTCTCCTCAGAGTAATTTTTCAACAACTAACACCCCATTCTGCTCATCAGCGGTGCATCCCTAGCTATATTTGCTGTATTTGGATTTGAGCCCAATTTCTCTCCTCTATTTCAATACCTTATTATAGTGTCTTTTTGTGTGTGTGAATAAAGAGAGGTTTCTTTCTCTTTTTTTTATTTAAAATTCAAGAATAATATAATAATTTCAATATAAATTCAAATTTATAGTATATCTTTTATTTTAAAATATGGTTGACCTACAGTGTTACATTAGTTTCATCTGTACAACATAGTGAGTGAACCCTATTATAATAATCTTGAATAAAAATCTTACTATAATACTAAGTATCAGAATAATTTCTTCTTTAACTATAAGGTTATATATTTCCTTTCCTCTTGGGTAAGTACCTAAGAAATTTCCAAACTATTTTCCAAAGTGGTGGTACCATTTTACATTTCCACCAACAATGTTTGAGACTTGTAGTTTCTCTACATCTACATTTCATCTACATTTAGTTCTGTCATACTTTTAATCTTAACCCTTAGTTAATTTAATCTTAACCTTTAGTACAGTCTTTTAATCTTAACCTTTCCAATTAGTATGAAGTGATAGATACTCTGGTTTTAATTTGCATTTCCTTAATGACCAATAATGACCAATAATGTTGATCACATTTTCATGTGCTTATTTGCCATCTATATATTTACTTTGGTGACATACCTGTTCATATTTTTGCACATTAAAAAAATTGTTGATTTTCTGATTGTAGAATTTTGAGAGTTGTTTATATATTCTTGATGCAAATCCTTGATCAGATATATACTTTGAAAGATATTCTCCCAGTACCTACCTTGTCTTTTTATCCACTCCACTGTCTTTTTTAAAACATGAAAAAATACTTTATTGTGTTATTTTACATATCATAAATTTCGCCTATTTCAAGTTTACAATTCTGTAATTCTTAGTAAATTTATGGAGTAGTGCAGTAATTACCTGTATCAGTTTTAGAACATTTTAGAACATTTTCCAAGTCCTTCACACTTATTTATAGTTAAGCCCAGCCCCAGGCAAATACTAATCTATTTTCTGTCTCTACAGTAACTTTTTCTGGATATTTGTTATAAATGGAATCATAAAATCTGTAGTTTCTTGCAAAACCGTGTCACTTAAAGAACATACATTTTGAACTTTGATGAAGTCCAACTTGTTGATTTTTTGTTTATTTTTTTCATGGATATGCTTTTGTTATCATATCTAAGAAATCTTTGCCTAACCTGGGGTCACAAAGATTTTCTCCTACGTTTTCTTCTAGAAATTTTAAATTTTTACACTTATGCCTGTGAGTTAATTTTTTACTTATGGTGTGAAGTATGGATTCCGGTGTATTTATTTATTTCCGTATAGACATTCAATTATTCTAGTGATATTTGTTGAGTTATTCTTTCTTCACTGTATTGCCTTTCCACCTTTGTTGAAAAATGGTTATCCATTTATTTGTACAAGCTTGTATAAGGTTTTACTATTGTCTATATTTGTGCAAGTACCACACAGTATTGAGTAATGAGGCACTATAATAATTCTTGAAATTAGTTAGGGTTAGCCTCTAACTTTGTTCTTCTTTTTCATTTGTTTTGGTTATTCCAGATCCTTTGCATTTCTTTTTTTATTTTTTATTTTATTTATTTATTTGTTTGTTTGTTTGTTTATTTTTAAGATTTTATTTATCTATTTGACAGAGACAGAGAGCAGAAGTAGGCAGAGCAGCAGGCAGAGGGAGAGGGAGAAGCAGGCTCTCCGCTGAGCAGGGAGCCTGATGCGGGACTCAATCCCAGGACCCTGGGATCATGATCTGAGCTGAAGGCAGTCGCTTAACCAACTGAGCCACCCAGGCACCCGATCCTTTGCATTTCTATATGAATTTTAGAATCAGCTTGTTGATTTCTACCAAAAAAAAAAATCCTGATGGAATTTTGATTAGGATTGCATTGTATTTACAGCTTAATTTGGGAATAATTGATATCATGACAATATTGAGTCTTCCAACCCGAACACAATGTGTAGCTGTCCATTTTTTGGCTCTTCTTTAATTTCTGTACAAATTATTCTGTAGTTTTCACTGTTTGGGTGATTATTCCTACTCGATATCATTGTTTCCCTCCTGATGACAGTATTTCATATTATTGATACTATATATAAGTGGTATTCTTAATTTCAATATCTGACTATAGAAATACGTGTGTGTGTGTGTTTATTGATCATTATATTAATCTGTTTGGTTTTCCATAATGAAATATGATAGGCTGGGTGGCTTATACAACAGAAATTTATTTTCTCACAGTCCTGGAGGCTAGAAAGTCCAAGACCAAGGTGTTAACCTATTCAGGTCCCAGAAGGGCTTTCTTCTGACTTGTAGATGTCTGCCTTCTTGCTATGACTTCACATGGCCTTTTCTCTCTTTGCATGAGGTATTAAAGTCCTCTGGTGTTTCTTCCTTCTCTTAAAAGGGCACCAGCACTTTCAGATTAGGACCTTGCTCTTATTAAGTTAGTTAACCTTTAATCATCCTCTTACAGAGCCTGTCTCTAAATACAGTCTTATTGGGAATTAGGTATTCAACATATGAGTTTTGTGGGGACAGAAACACTCCATTCATAACAAGTATCCTGAAAACTTGCTAAACTTAATCATTATTTCTAGTAGTTCTCCCCACGCCCCACAAGTTTCCATCATGCCATAGGCAATTATGTTATCTGTGGAAAAAAAGTTTACCTCTTCCTTTTTTTTTAAAGATTTTATTTATTTATTTATTTTAGGGGAGGGGGATGTGCAGTGGGAGAGGGAGGGAGAGAGAGAATCTGAAGCAGACTTTGCACTCATCATGGAGCCTGATGCCGACCCTGAGATCATGAGTTGAGCCAAAATCGCGAGTTAGACCCTTAACAAACTGAGCCACCCAGGCACCCCTACCTCTTCCTTTTTAATCTGGTTGCCTTTTTTTTCCTTGCCTAATTTTACTGACTAGATTTTCCTGTACAATGCTGAGAGAGTAGTAGGGAGAGCAGACCTCCTTACCTTGTTTCTATACTTTGAGGGAAAGCATTCAGTAGTTAACCATTAAATATGATCTTAGCCATAAATTTTACTTAGGTCGAGGAGGCTCCCATCTATTTCTAATATGCCTGAGAGTTTTTATCAGGAATGGATGTTGGATTTTTGCCAAATGCACTTTTTGTAACTATTGTGATTGTAGTAGGACTTTTTTTTTTTCAATTTGTTAATATGGTGAATTGATGATGATTATGAATTGAATATAATGTACTGATTTATGTTCTAATGTTAAATCAACTCTGCATCCTGGGATAAACCCCACTTAGTTATGGTATATTTTTATTTTTATGTATTGATGTATTTGATTTGCTAAAAATATTTTAGAATTTTTCCATCAATGTTTGTGAGGGTCTATAGTTTTATTTATTTGTTAATTTTTTTAATGTCTGTCTCTGAGCTTAGCATGAGAGTAATGCTAGCCTCATAGAACAACTAGGGAAGTACTCCTTCATCTTCAATTTTCTGGAAAAAATTAGTATTATTTCTGCCTTAAATGTTTAGTAAATTCATTAGTGAAGCCATCGAGGCCTGGAGTTCTCTCTTTTGGAAGGAGATAAGCTACAGTTAAAAATCTCTTTAGGGCTATTCAGGTTACCTATTTCTTCTCAAGTGAACTTTGGTAGTTTGTATATTTCGAGGAAGTTGTCCATTTTCTGTAAGTTGTCAAATTTATTGTCAGATGTTGTTTATAATATTCCTTTATATCCTTTTAATATGGTGGTATCTGTAATTATAAAGCCTTTCTTATTCCCAATATTGGTAATTTGTGTCTTTTTTCTTTTCTCATTAATCTGGCTAGAAGTTTGGATTCACTGATTTTTCTCTATTGATTTTTTCCTTTTTTAAAAAAAGATTTTTTAAATTTATTTATTTATAGAGCACAAGCAGGGGTAGGGGTGGAGGGAGAGGGAGAGAGAGCATCTCAAGCAGACTCTGTGCTGAGTGCATGTGGGGCTTGATCTCATGACCCTGTAATCATGACCTGAGCTGAAATCAAGAGTCAGATGTTTAACCGACTGAGCTACCCAGGCTCCCCTCTCTATTATTTTCTATTTTCTATTTCATTGATTTCTGCTCTCATGTTATTTTCTTTTGTCTGCTTACTTTGAGTTTAATTTAGTTTTCTTTTTTTACTTTCTTAAGGTGGAAGCTGAGTTCATTGATAGGAGACCTTTATTCTTTTCTCCTGTAGGTATTTAATGCTACAAATTTGCTTCAACTACTGCTTTAGCAGCATCCCACAAGTTTTTACATGCTGTATTTTCATTTTCATGAAGTTTAAATGCTTTCCATTTGCCCTATTTATTTATTCTTTGATCCATGGCCTTTTTAGAAGCATGTAATTTCTTGTCCACATATTTGGAAATTTTTCAGAGATCTTTCTGTTACTAATTTCTAATATAATCCCATTATGGTCTAAGACCGTTTGTTGCATGCCTTGTATGTATGCCTTTATTGAGACATGTTTTATAATTCATTCAGTTTATTTTGATAAATGTTCTGTGTATACTTGAGAATGATGCATATTTCCCTTTTTTTTAGTAGAATGGTCTACAGTATCAGTCACGTCAGGTTGATTGGTAGTAATGTTCAAGTCAATTATATCTTTGCTGATTTTTTGCCTATTCAGTCTATCAATTATTAAGAGGTATTAAAATATCAGACTGTGATGGTGGGTTTGTCTGTTTCTCCTTTCATTTCTTTTTTCTTTTATTTTACTTATTTTTTTTGAGAGAGAGCATGAGCTGGGGGAGGGGTAGAGGGAGAAGCAGATTCCCTGCTGAGCTCCACATGGGGCTCAATCCCAGGACCCTGGGATCATGACCTGAGCCAACGGCAGATGCTTAACTGACTGAGCCACCCAGTCACCCCTCTCTCATTTCATTTCTATCCTTTTCATTTTATATATTTTGAGGCTCTGTTACTAAGTATGTAAACAGGATTGTTTAGGATTATTCTGTTTTCTTGATTAATTCACCCCTTTATCATTATGAAGGATCTTCTTTATTCCTGGTAATGTTCTGTGCACAGAAATCTACTTTTTCTGGTATTAATATAGCTACTCTAGCTTTCTTTTGACTGTTGTTAACATGGTATGTATTTGTATACTTTTACTTTCTTAAAAAATGTGCTTTTTTAATTTTTAAAGAAATTTTAGATTTACAGCAAAATTGAGAGAAACATGCAGAGATTTCTTATAGCCCACTGCTTCAGTACATGTATAGCCACCACCATTATCGACATCATTCACCAAGTAGCACTTTTTTTTTTTTAAACCAAGGATAAACCTGCATTGACATATTATAATCACCCCACACATTCCACAGTTTAACTTAGGGTCCACTCTTGGTATTGTGCATTCTGTGGGTTTGGATAAAGGGTTTTTGTTGTCAGTATTTTAGATATTGGCCATTCTAATAGGTATGTAGTAGTATCCAATTGTTGTTTTAATTTGCATCTCCCTGATGAGGAAATATGATGTAGAGCATCCTTTAATATGCTTACTTACTATCTGTAAGGTGAGGTGTCTGGTAAGATCTATGGCCCATTTTTTAATTATGTTGTTTTCTTACTGTTGAGATTTAAGGAGTCCTTTAAGGAGTCCTTTGTAAGAGTTATGACCCCTTGGAGTATCCTGCCTGATAAGAGTGTCTTTGTACGTCCTGAGCTATACCAGATAGTTTATGCTAAATGTGATTTATGGTAAATACTTGTTTTTGATGCCTGAGACTTTGGGCAACCTTTGTATCAGTTTGACCTCTAGGAGACGAGTCTGAATCAAGGTTTACTGGGCTTCTCATGTTGGCAACACTTTGTACATGGGAAAACTAAATGTTATCCATGTGACTCAACTAGGAGAGGACAACTGGAAGCTTATTATCCTGGATTGAGCTCTGTATACTTTTCCTCCTGGGCTCCCACCTATGTGCCTTTTCCCTTTGGTGATTTTAGTCTGTATCTTATTGTGTAATAAGCCTTGACTGTGAGTATACCAGCTTTTCTGAATCTTGTGAGTCCTTTTGGCAAATCATTGAGTCTGAAGTGGTCTTAGGGACTGAAATATCTTTTTTTTCTGGATTTTTAAAGTTCTTATTGTGGGTGTGCTATAATTTCACTGGGGTGTAAACATAAAGAGATTAATATTTTGTTTGCTGTTGACTTTTTGTTCTTTATCTTTTATTTTTATTTATTTATTTTTAAGATTTTATTTATTTTTGAGAGAGAGGGAGAGAGAGAACAGCAGGGGAGAGGGGCAGAGGGAGAAGCAGACTCCCCACTGAGCAGGGAGCCTGATGTGGGACTCAATCCCAGTCTCCTAGGATCATGACCTGAGCCGAAGGCAGACACTTAACCCACTGAGCCACTCGGACGCCCCTATTCTTTACTTTTTAAAGATTTATTTATTTATTTTGGAGAGAGAGAGAAAGTGCAGGGGGAGGAGCAGACGGAGAGGGAGAGAGAGAAACAAACTCCCACTGAACGCAGAACCAATGTGGGGCTTGATCTCAAGCCCTGAGACCAGGACCAGAGCCAAAAATCAAGAGTTGGATGTTTAACTGATTGAGTCACCTAGACACCCGTGTTGGTTTTTTATTCTAATGTCATTTGGAATAGTAATCTTTCTGAATGTGTGCACACTTGTTTCTCATCGTTTGGGAAATTTCTCAGCTATTATCTGTTTTATTCTCTCTGGGATGATAACTAGCATATGTTAGACATCTTTCTATCCTCTATATCTTTCAAACTCTTTAATATTTTTCATTTATTTGTTGTATTCTGGGTAATGTCATCAGTAATTCTTTAGTTATGCCCACTTTGCTGCTTAAGGCTTCCACTGAATTTCGTATTCAACAATTTTATTTTTCATTTCAAGACATTCTAGTTGTTTCTTTTTCACATCTGCTTTTCAGTTCAGATAGTCTCTTGTTGCTTGCTCATCCATGAGATTTCAATTGTTAATTCTTTAATCATTTCATACATTGTTATTCTATTCTGATTTGGCAGTTCCGATATTGGATGTCCTGGGGTCTTAACTCCCCTCTTTGATATTCCAGTACAGTTATACACATGGTAGCTTGATTTCTCATGAATTTGTTACTTCCTTTATTGTTGTTATAACATTAGAGGATGAGGTGAACTGTATTTTGTCGATTATTTCTGCTTGGAACTGTTCTGAGCTGAATCTTGAAGAACAACTCTGATTCTGACCCTGATCATTTATTTCCTTGGTCCTATCGTATGTGCCTAAAATGGGGATCCCACCCTCCTAAGAGGATATGTATCTGTTTCTACTACAACAGCTATAGCTAGGGTTGGGTATCACTCTCGGACCACTTTCATCCCCTTAAGGATTTTGGCTTAGTACCAGAATCTCATGTTGAGAATTCCCTTCACCCTGCTGACCCATTTAAAATGTTCTTGTCTGAGCCAGTCACTGTGCCCAGGGGCATAGCATATAGTGATTGGCTGGGCTGGGTTTTAAGGCCTCTTGGTGCTCAGAAGTATTATCAGCTCCACCTGAGCCATAAGAAAGGGGTGGTCTGCAGGCTGGGAGAATCTGTAGATTCTCCCAAGAAAACTCTGGTACTGTTCAGTACCGGAAGAATAGAAATTATGCTGGGCAGAAAAATATCAGATGCCCACCACAGAAGATGATACCAATTTTAAAGTAGGAGTTATTTCTATGTAGGCTTTACTTACAGTGGGAGGAGCCCTTGGTAAATACATACGTCTATTTGAGTTCTAAGAAACAAGATAGATCACTTTTGGAAGATACAGTATTTCTTTATTCTAAAGTCTGTCTGTTTGATTGGCAGTTGTCAAAATTCATTGGGTTGGAAAACCAAGGAAATCTAGTATATGGCTCAAAATTAAAGTTTGTATTTTAATTCAGTAAATCATGTAAACTTGTTCTTGCACTTTGGAGTGCTTGAATCTCAACTCTTATCATTACTCTCTCTATGTCTTTAAATAAGATATCCAAATTCTCTGAACATAAGTTTCCTCATTTTACAAATGGGGATGATATAATCTTCCCTGTCTGGTTCTTATGTGTGTTAAATAAGCAAATGTTTAAAAACCATTTCATTAGTGTCTGGAGTGGAGTAAGCATTTCATAAATGCTTTCTATTATTAATATGTATGAAATATGGATGTTGAAATGATTTGCCTTTGAAATAAAACAGCATACAAATACAATACCTGGAAGAATTATGCTCGATCTGCTTTTTTCTTTTTCTTTTTCAGGTTCCTTCAGATACATCAGAAATATGTTGTATTATTAGAGCAACACCAGGAACTAGACAAATGAAAAGTAGAAGTAATGTTATGGTAAAGAAGAAGAAATATTCCCCACCTAAAGATATTCCTCAAGGTACTATAATGTAAATGCAGAGCCTACTTTTTGGATGATAGAAAATATTTTTTCATTATAAATTCCTTAGGCACACAGGAAGTTCACTTACAAATTGTATTCTAGGAGTTCTTGCACAAAGTGAAAACAGTAGAATTACAAAAAGTTTAGTTAGGTTTTAGGACCTGAATAAAATATTTTTTTGAATGTCAGCTATTTAATCTTTCAAAAGGTTAGCTTATGCCATTGATCTAAATGTATTTATCTAGGATACTTTTTCTTACAACTATTTGAAATTTAGTGTTGTTGGGTTTCATTTTTAGTAGCATTCTTTGTGAAAATATTTTTCATATATTTTTGCATTCACTTATTGTTGGAGCAGGAACTATTGATGCAATCCTTAGGAGGAATTTCTTTTTTCTCTGAGAAACTTCAGTTTTGTTTTTAAGGCCTTTTAACTGATTGAATGAGGTCCACCTACATTATCAAGGATAATCTCCTTTGCTTGAAGTCCATTATTATAGATGTTAACCTTATCTACAAATAACCTTCACAGCAACACCAAAATTAGTATTTAATTTACTTGGTTAATATAGCCTAACCAAGGTTACACATACAACTAACCATCACAGTCTACTTCATGTCAACGATGTATTCATACATATGTCCTTAAACCACAATTAACCTGTAAATAAAGAAAGTAATAAAGTTATACTTCTGTCTAATGTATACAGCTGTCCTATATACAACCTAAAATGTGCTAATTCCTTCCCCAGAAGAGGATGCAAAATCCTTGGGTGGTATTTATTCCTCTTCTTGATATCCTGTGACTCAAGTACTATGATACAGAGTTAAGTATTAATACACTTTATGTTAGTTGTTATAGGAATAAGAGAGGAAAGAAAAAAGATATTTGCTTAAAGTAGTTAGGTGGAAATAACTGGTATTTATAACTACCTTCCTCCATTTCATATTCCCTCTTCCTTCAGCAAGCACCTCAGCTGGTCATAGTTCTTAAGCTAGTGGGGTAATATCAACCTCATTTCAGTAGGGTCTTGGCCATTAGTCCTGCTTGGATTGGGTTTTTTAATTTTCCATTGACCTTAATCTCAGGGCAAAATAGTATCCAAGAGATGCCCTAAGGAATCTCCTGTATTCCAGGCATAGTATTCCTTGCCTCCATTGCAGAGGAAATTTCGGTTGAGTGGTCAGGATCAGTCATCCTGGCCCGCATAGTAATTCCCTTCTTTGCTTGTTGATTCAGAGGCCTGAGGAGCCCAAAGCAGCCAGGTGGCAGTCTTACCTTCTAGTTCATTGGAATCGTTGCTGTCTCGTGGAAGTGTTGTGGAAGTGTCCCTACCTCTGGAACTAAGACCTTTAGACTAGCAGAGCATGGCCATTCATGGGAAGGGGAAGCAAAAAAATTTTCCTAGTGGATTACTAGTGATAATATTGAGTGATCTCACTTCCATCTCCATTTCTTGATTCCTGGACCCGTGAATCCTGGCTGTGGGAGAAATAGCACCATATACTGAATGCTGATTCAGGGCATATACAACATTCTGAAGAACCTTATCTCAGCCCTGTAAGGTATTGGTGTTTCCAGGGTGCTTTAACTGAGTCTTCAAAAGGCCATTCCACTATTTAACTGAGTCTCCAAAAGGTCAAGTCAGCTGCTTCAAGATGGTGGGGAACGTGGAAAGACCAGTGAATTCCATGAGCTTAGGCCTCTTGCCACCTTCTTTTGCTGTGAAGTGGGTTCTTTTTTTTTTTTTTGAAGTGGGTTCTTTGATCAAAAGAAATGCTATGTAGCATATCACGATGGTGGATAAAGTATTTTCCAAGTCCTTGGATAGTTGTTTTGGCAGAAACATTGCATACAAGACAGGGAAATCCATATCCAGAATAAGTGTCTATTCCAGTAAGAATAAAATGCTGTTCCTTCCATGATGGAAATGGTTCAAGGTACTCAACCTGCCATCTGGTTGCTGGCTGATCACTCCAGGGAACAATGCTAGACTGGGGATTTGGTGTTGGTCTCTGCTGCTAACAAACTGAATATTCACCAGTGGGTATAGCGAGGTTGACTTTAGTGAGTTGCTGAGCTCATGCATAACCACCATCCCTGCCATCATGGCCACTTTTTTCGTTACTTTATTGGGTGATGGCAGAGGTGGCTGGTATCCACAGAATGGTCATCTTATCTACTTGATTATTAAAGTCTTTGTCTGTTAATATCACCCTTTGGTGAGTATTTCAGGGGACACAGATACTTTCATGTTTTTTGCCCATTCAGGGAGGTCTGTCCATATACTTCTTCACTAAATCTCCTTGTCATCAATTTTCCAGTCCTGTCCCTTCCACGTCCCTAACTATCCAGCCAAACTATTGGCCACAGTCCATGAATCAGTGTATAACTACATATCTGGCCACTTCTTTTAACAGAGTGAACAGTGGGATCTTTTCCTTGAAGTTCTACCCACTGGGAGGATATACCTTCACCAGTTTCCTTCAGGGATGTCACAGAAAGGAGCTGTAGGCCCAGGTGTTGCCTGCATGTCACGTAGAACCATCTGTGAACCAAGTCTGAGCTTTTTCCCCCCTCAATCAGCTAATTGTGGAGAACTCCCCATAATGCCAAAAGTGTAGGCTGGGAGAGAGAAGATAGTATAGCAGCAGTGCTCACAATGGACATTTGGACCACTTCCTCATCTAACTTACTCTTGCCTTTGGGGCTTGAGCTCAATTTCATATATACCATTTCTATCTGAAAATGCAGTGCTGTTCTGCACAGCCAGCTCTGTGGCTTGGTGCATCAGACTGTGTATAATTCATGGTTGACATCTCAGGTCTCATTGTAACTTGGTGTACCATGGTTAAATATTTAGTCTCTATGAAGGCCCAGTCGTAGACCAAAAGCTGTTTCTCAAAAAGAGAGTAGTTATTCACAGAAGATGCTAAAGATCTCCAAAATCCTAAGGATCTGTGCTGTGATTCACCTACAGGATCTAAACAACATATATATCTCTTAACGACACTTCAAGCACCAGTTAATTTACTAGATATTATGGTACAAGTGGCAGAGCATCTTGTATGGTAGCCTAGACCTCTTATAGAACCTTCTCTCATTCTGAGGGTCCCTCAAAGCCAGTAGCCTTTAGGCACTGAAGGGTTAGAGTAGTACACTCAAATGAAGAATATGTTGACTCCCAAATCTAAAAAGGCCCACTAGGCATTGTGCCTCTTTTTTAGTTGCAGGAGGAGCCTGATGCAACAACTTATTCTTTACTTTAGGAGGTATATCTCTCATATCACTGAGCCCCTAGAAATTTCACTGACGTTGAAAGAGACCCAGCAATTCCATTTCCCTGGACCATGGAGACCCAGCAATTCACTTCCAAGAGTATATCCAACTGTAATGTGTACATATGTTCATCAAAAGATGTTTGCTAGAATGTTCATAGCAGCACTTGGATAATAGCCCCAAATGGGAAATAATCCAAATGCCCATCAACAGTAGAATGGATTAATATATAGTGGCATATTCATTCACTGGAGTGCTATATAGCAGTGAGAATCAACAATGCGCAGTTACATGCAACAGTATGGATAAATCTCACATAAGGACTCAGACACAATAGAGTAAATTTACCATTACTTATATTTAGTACAAAGCTAGGCAAAACTAAAATATGATGAAAATCACCATAGTGGATGTACTAGTTAGGGAGGGGCTATTAACTAGAAAGCATTATGAGAGAAAATTATAGGGTACTAGTGGTGTTCTGTTTCATTATCTGAATGCTGGTTACATGTGTATGCTAAATCCGTGAAAACCCATCAAACTTTACAGTACATATATGCAAACTTCTCTGCGTGTATGCTATATTTAAATAAAAAGTTATAAAATAGAAAAACTTCTCTTAATTTGATCTTTATGGCAAGTCACATTAATCCATGATATGAAGTAACGTCACAGTTCTGGGTTTAAGTATGCAACAAATCAAAACTAAAATGTATCTGGGAAGCTCTTCTGAGTGTTTAGACTAAAATTTTTCGTTTAATTCAGAAAGACCCCTTGATGTATGTTGAACTGATTATGTTCTCACCTCATTTGGCAGCCTCTTCATTTAAGTAATTCCCCCTTCAACTTCTGGCTACTTGTCTCTGCCTTTCCTTTAGTAAAAATAGCAAAACCCCAAGCTAACTAGTGATCGTGTTATTTTAAACATGTAACAGCCTATTTTTAGTCCTGGCATTTAACATTTAGCTAGTTTGCCAGTTATCTAATCAGGACGGTAGGATGAAGCTCACTTTTGATGGTCTAGAACCCCTGTTTGTTATACTTGTTCAATAATAATGCTGATTAGAGAAAAATGTGGTGAAAGTGGTAAAATATTGCATATAGAGGAGTCCGAAGGAGATGTGATAGAGGAGGTGGTGTGGGTAAGGAGAAGTTTGAGAATGGTGACAGCCTGATGAAAGAGGCCTTAGAAGACATCCAGTCCAAGGTTTCTCAATGTGTGGTCCTCTAACCACCTACACTAGAATTACTAAAGACATGGCAAATTTTATATTCTCTAGAGATACGGCACAGGGATCTACAATTTGAAGAATTCTCAAAGTGATTCCAATAAGCACTAACATGTGAGAGCCATTTAATGATCTAGTCTATTTTGTTCATTTTACATATAATAAAAATGACCTAGTCAGATCAATAAGTGATTTGTCTGAATACACCAGCTAATTACTGGTAGAATCAGAATTAGAACTTAGCTTTCTTAATTTGCAATAGTTTGACTGAGTAGCTGTCAAATAAGGCATTGGGAGGGGTAGAGTAGATAGAGCTCTGAGTTTCTCAGTTCCTCCATACGGAGCCATTTTGCTTCTCTTTGTTTTATATATTGGACTTCTGTATTCTATTTAAAGAGGTTTGCTTTTTGTTGTTGGTTGTTTTTTTTGTTTTGTTTTTTGCCAAGAAGATGCTTGGAAAATCATTGCTGTGTACTTCTTACAGTTATAGCAATAGATGTTTAATACATTATTACTTTAATTTGGCTAACAAGCATGTATTACACACTGCAATATTAGCTGGGGATAAGAGTACAGCCTTAGCCCTCCAGGGCTTACAGACTAGTGATGAGACAGATCTCATAGTCTTCTCCATAACATGATAAAACTGGAACAAGGCACTGCAGGAATCTAAGAGGGGCTATTTTAACTTTGCTTTGGAAGACTTCCTAGCTAACAATACATTTTGGAAAATCAGACAAAACTTGAAGCTATCCTTATAGTAAGGTTTTACAATTTCTCTTTAATTTTGATCTTTAGAAGACATGATAAATGATGTGTTATACATTCATATTTCAAGCTTGTAGTACAATAAAAGCCTTTAACTAGGTAGTGTATACATCTTTAGTGAGAAGCTTGAGTTTTTGGATAAGAGCGTGCAGAGGTATGACACAGAAATATGACAAATGAGATAGAAAACGAGTTGAGTATCCTAGGGATGGTAGTAGAAATCACTTAAGAATAAGACATCCCTGGGGCGCCTGGGTGGCTCAGTGGGTTAAAGCCTCTGCCTTCGGCTTGGGTCATGATCTCAGGGTCCTGGGATTGAGCCCCGCGTCGGCCTCTCTGCTCAGCGGGGAGCCTGCTTCCCCCTCTCTCTGCCTCTCTTCTACTTGTGATCTCTCTGTCAAATAAATAAATAAAATCTTAAAAAAAAAAAAGAAAAAAAGAATAAGACATCCCTAAGTTCAAAACCTAGTTCTGTCACATGAGTAAATTCTTTAAATTCTCTGACTTTTAGCCTCCTATCTGTAAAATTGGCATAATGGTAGTACTTAGCTCAGAGAGTTGTTGCAAGGATTAGAGATAATCTATGTAAAGCATCTGAAATATAATAAATCACTCATTATGCAATAAGTATTACTTATTTCTGTAGAGTAGATTAATTCGTTTAGACTATGTTTTTCTTTTTCCCTTTGGAAATTATTCCTTTGTTTTTATTAAATTGCAAAAGCCTAAAATATATTGTGTGGTGGTTGTATTTGATGATAAATTTGGTTATGCCATCTCACGTAAAGAATATAGCAGGTAATTGTGTGTAGCATTTGACACAGACACGTGGATCTAGTACAAATATAGAGGTGCCAGACCATTCCTTGGGGAAAAAGAAATCAAACTAGTTTGACATCATGGAGATTTTTAAGCCTGTTGATTTGACGTCAAAAAAGATGAAGTTCTGCAGTTGATTGGTTCATTTGTCCAGCAAATATTTCTTGAATCTGGATGTCCTATTTAGATGAAGTTAGTTGATAGTAATATTGAAATAAAGACATAGTTGTCTTTATGAAATTTGTAATCTGATAGAGGAAGTCAGATAAGGTAAAATAAGTCTGGTGGAGACATAGGTGCTTTCATACAAGTATATGTGGGACTGTGTTGGGGTACATAGGGAGATGATTTGAAGGATGTTCAGAAGCCCTCAGAGGCATTCTGAGCATAGGCTTTCTAGGCAGAGGCACCAGCATAAATCGAAGCACAGAGGCTTAATGTATTCTCGGGTAGTTAAGCAACTGAAAGTAGTTATGTTTGGCTGGAGCGGAGATTGGACTCTGAGAACTGTGTCTTGAGCAGTAATCAGAGGACAAATTGTGGAGAGCCTCCTATGTCACACTGACTTTTTACTTTCCTGGTCAAATTCCTTTTTAATTAGTTCATTCTTGTTAGAAGTGTGGGAGTGACTTGGAAAAAAGTGAGCTGGGAAGTAGAAAGATTGGGTGGGAGTTTTACAAAAGTCCTGAAGAACAGAGTTGAGAAAATGAGGATCCGAGCCAGTGTATCTCAAAGCGTCGTGCTCAGAAACACCTAGGTAATTTATAAATAATGCATGTTCCCGGATCATTGGTTCAGCAATCTGATTCAGTACTTCCGGGGTTTGAGAACCAGTCTAAACTAAAAATGTGTATTGGCATAATTGCCAGGCCTTAGTGACTGATTAGGTACTGGTACAGAGTGGTGAGAGAAAAGGACAGTTAGGATGACTCCCAGGTCTCCAGTATTGTAAAGTTTCAGATGTGTTATAGGTGCTGTCTGTCCTTGGAAATGTATGAAGCCTGGTTAGGGGCAGGTGAGACTAGGTAGCAGGTATGCCGATTACCCACTTGGGAAGTTACTACAAATTCGTATGGCCTTGATTACTGTGGCCCAGTTTTCAAAGCTTTTAATAAATGAGCAGATAGTGTCTGAGGTCTGTAAAGAAAACAATAGGGAGGAGTAGAGGGTAGAACAGGCAGTGCTTCGAACATTTTAATGTACTGAGGAATTGCTTGTAGAACTTATTGAAGTGGAGATTTTGATTCATTAGATCTGGAATGGAGCCCAAGATTCTACTTTTCTAATGAACTTTTACATGATGGTGAAATTACTGGTCCATGGACCACAGTTGAACATCGAAGATAGAGGTCTCTGGTGTTCAAACTTATCTGCATATCATACTTTCCTGGATATTTGAGTCCCTTGTCCAGAGATTCTAATCTAATTGGTATGAAGTGTGGCCTACATGTAGATACAACGAAGTTTGAGAATCATTGATAAAGGCCAGAAGGTGATGTATGTCATAGTATGAAAGTGGCAGTGAGAATAGGTAAAACTGGCTCCATTTGGGATCTCCTCGTACCAGATGTAGAGGGAAAGTCCCCAGAATCCTGTACCAGAAAGAACCTGGTTTTAGCTACAGCAAAGAGTAGTAGAATACAAAGAAAGGGTGGGTAGGAAAATGTGAAGGGCTTCTTTGTGGGTGGTGTATGAGGATGAGAAGCACAACTGGATCAACTCCTCTAGGTTACACGGCTGGAGTTAGAGGCCTTGTGATGGCTACTGATGGCCATCTTTGCTGGGCTTCCCATTGAAATGTTATTGAGCAATAACATTCCATGAGGATACATGAAGTATCCTCAGCCTGTCCAGGAAGAAATTAGCCAGCTATTCCTTTTTTAAATTATTTTTTAATTGCTTCTGAATTTATTTCCTAAGGATTGATAGGATGAAACTAGGTTGGCTGGGTTTCAAGAGTTTTTGCCCCCGAGGATGGGTTATTAATAATATTGGTCACCTTCTTATGATGTATATGAAATAATCTATTGTTTTATATTTTTCTCCAGATATTATAATAAAAACAAATGGCAGAATGTAGCAGCCATGGCTGAATTGCCACCACTTTGAAGATATACATGAATGTGAAGTCAAAGTCCTTAAAGCAGAATGTCTGCCTGAAATTATATGTAATTCAAAATCAAAATTCTCTAATTATTTGTGATCTATCCTGGTGATGAAATTCTACTGAGATTCTTATAATTTACTTTTAATCAGTAAAGAAACATTCTTATGTATGCCTCTTAAATATGTGTATTTGTATTGTAAAATAAGAACAAACAGCTTATATTAAAAGACTGTACACTAAACAGATGATTTCAGCTATTTTTAAAGAGCAAAGTACCAGGCTACTGTGTAACTCTCTTTGTTTTTTTTCCCCAAAGTTTGTCCTCTGTATGGATTGAAAGTAGTAAAGTTGTTGGAGCACTAAAAATGAAAATGCTTATATTACGAGCTATTTTTAACAGAACTTAATTGAAACCACATGAGTGAGAGACCTAATTCCAGGTCTGACTGAAAGAAACTCTATACTCAACTTTGCTGAAGCAGGGAATGTATGATATGTACAATCAATCATACACTAAGTTTTTGATATATTACCTCATCCTCAAACCTTCTTTAGCTAATATTGTCTGTAAGATTTTGTTTGTTTGTTCATGTGTGATATTATTTGTTGTGGTGTCTCCACACTGCTCTTCCTAAAAAACAGCAGTCCTGCTGTCAGTGAGCATAGTACAATTGTATAAGTGTTGGTGAAATTTTAACTCTTGATGGTTTATTAATGTTATTATACATAAAAGTAAGTAAAAGTAAATTTTCAAAGCTGCTTCAGTAAGAAAGAAAATTCTAAAATCAATGAATTAATTTGAGGTTTTGTAACTTATATAGCATTCATTTTTAAAGAGGAGTTCCATGAAGATATTCTTATGAATTATTTGTCAAAGTCTTAAGCCACTAACAAAGCTATTTGTGATTTCTATTTCACACTTTCATCTGGAGGTGAAATACAGGAAAGTTGTTAGGAAATGTAGAAAAGACCATTAAAGATGGAGTCTAAAACCCAATTTAGATCTGAATTTTAAATCAGTACTCAACTAACACAGCAACTCTTGGGATGGTTTTAAAAGCAGAAATGTGACAAGCAATGTGGGGAAGAAGAAATCAAATAGAAGGCCTATTCCCTACTTTCAAGGAGTTTGTCATCCAAGTGGAAAGCAAGAGGACAAATTACTTGATAGTTTCTAATCAGGTGGTGGATTCCTGTGAGAAAGAATGACACCTGATTCTTAGGCTGGGCCTAGTGGGGCTGGAGGAAATAAACATTTATTTCGTATTGCTGATAAGGAAAATAGAGCTAGCTCAGAAAGAGGTATATACTTAGACCAGGCTGACATGATTTGGAAAGTGACAGAACCTGGATTTGAAGGGAAGAGTATTTAAGCCCAGTTTTTTTGTTTTATCAGCTAGAGCATAGGGAAAAATGGGAGGGGAAAAGGATTTGCAACTGGCTTTCAAGAGGCTTAGGGGTAGAGGGTATGACTTCTATTATGATTAAAAGGAAGGAAAGTAGAATAAGCTTGATGGTTGTCTAGAAGGCATGAGAAGTCCAAAGAGGATTACTGTTGGCAAATCCCACAAAAATGTTGTATTCTTAACTTTGTATCTGTTGGTAGGCCTCAGAGGTCTTTCAGTGAACCTCCCTAGAAGAGCATCAGAGAAAGAGTTCTTCTCTTCTGGAGAGAGGGTGTCCATAGTTTTTAATCACATTTTCAAAGTTTTCTGTGATCTAAAAATAGTTAACAATGGGACTTGACCTCTTTACTTCAATATATAACTGATTAATAATTTTTAAGCATTTAAAATTTTCAAATTATACTTCATGAAAAAAAAAAAACTCAGGTCATAAGTACCCAGAAAATCCAGTTGAAAATGCACGAAGGGGCAGATGTAATGTCATTTCCATTAAAAAATTTTTAACTAGAGTGTTGTTTCACTTCTCCAAGGTATAATTCATCATGGTTTGTTCAGTTGTGAATAGCCTCTTCATCTTATATTGTGTTTATATGAAGGGTATAATACCCAGACTTTCCAGATAAAAGTTATCTACAACCTTTTCTAACGTAATACTACTTTCTAACCTGTATTTTAAAATGTTGACCCATCTTACATCTTAAATCCTCCCTTGACTCCATATATTCTTCTATATACCCATACTTCACCCTTTTACACCCAGATTTCCTAAAAAGAGTGCTGTCTACTTTTGCACCAGTCCCTCACCCCTCAGCCCTTCCTCCTCTTCCGCCTGCGCGCAGCACACACAGAGTCTGGCTTCAGCTCTGGTTTCGCCACTGACACTGCTCCCCTCAAGGTTACCAGCAATCTCCCTGATGCTAATCTAACGGGTATTTTTCAGTTCTCATCTTACCCAACCTCTCTCTCCCAGCTAATGATATTGTAGACTAGTGCTCTATTCTTGAAAGCCTCCAGTAAGGAATGATCTCTTGGAAACTTTACTCTTCAGGCTTTCATCCAGTCTCCAGCTCTTTCTCTTCCATTTCTTCTGAAGGCTGATTTCCCTCTGTCCAGCCTTTAAATTTTGGTGCTTCTTGGGGTTCTCTTCCAGAGCTGCTTCTTATGTTACCTAGTCTCCCTGGGTGATCTCATCTATCTCTGATTTCAAGTACCATCTCTGTGCAGCTGACCCCAAATCTTTGTAACTGCCATGGATATATAAGTGGACATGTATGGTGATTGTCTCTGCATCTGTCCCCCAAAGGATTAGTTGTCTTTCCTTATATTTCCACAGCATTCCATACTTGCCCACATCATAGTATTTATCATAATGTTAATTATAATAATTACAATAATAATTATAGTTAATTTCCAGTTGAATTCTGTTTTTTTTCTTCCTAGACTATAAGGTTCTTGAGTGAAAGAACTACACTTTTTCATTATTGTGTTTCAGTTCCCCTCTACTGCTATCCTAATTAGGTTTTGAATTTCCAAGACCTATGGTTTGGATGGGATTGATCCCATCCTTAGTTCTGGGAGTGGGCCATTAATGGTTTATATAAGTTAACATAGCTCTCTCAACTCTGGCACAATGATTGTTTCAGTAATGGGGTCAAGGTCTTAAATGATTCTACTGGTATAAAGCTTATAGTTTTTTCTGGGAATGCTGGGATATAGACATTTTCTTTATTCTCTTGGATTTTTACCTGAATGGATTTTACCTGAAAGGAAAGCTGCTGGCAGCCACCTGTGTCCACAAATGGAGGCCTGGGGATGGAGTTCACACAGAGAAATTAGAGCTTTGATAGAGAAACTGGATTCTTGATATCATTGTTGCTGTCCCTGGATGCATCTGTGCCTGAACTTTCCATCTACTTTAGGTCCAGTTCTGATAGCTAATCAGTTTCTTTTTAAAACTATACTAGTTTAGTTTGGTTTTTCTATCATGTGTAACATAGAACATCCTGACTGCTGAATTCAACTAAGACCTACCCAGACTTCTAGATCGGTATATCCAAATGCTTGCTTGTCGTTACACCATGGGTTCTAATGGAATCCTATATTCAGCATATCCCAATCTGAAGTTATTCTCTCCCTTAAAGCAGTTCTATTTTCTGTTTCAGTGTCAGATATCGTAATTCATCCATGTAAATTGAGCCAGAAATTTGGCTATCATCCATGACTCCTCCTTTTCTCTTATTTTCTCACAGGTAATCATTCATGAAGTCCTGTTGGTCCTGAATCCTAAATGGCCCTCAGTATTTTCTACTCCCCTCCATTCCTGTGGATTTTCTCTGAGTTCATGTCAGTATTTATCTTGGTTTTGTGTACCAGCCTTACCACTAGATTCTCAACCTTTATTTTTGTACCCTATAGTTAA
Source organism: Potos flavus (assembly GCA_028534135.1). Classification (NCBI taxonomy): domain Eukaryota; kingdom Metazoa; phylum Chordata; class Mammalia; order Carnivora; family Procyonidae; genus Potos; species Potos flavus. Next base: position 18,483,633 of record CM052895.1, on the reverse strand, counting down.
TTTTCCACAATGCATCCAGAAGGAGCTTTCTAAAATGTTCATCTGATCATGTTTTCTCTGAAAAATCCCTCAATAGCTCTCCAACGTGTTCTGAATAAAGTATGATCTTTTAAATTATTTTACATATTTTTCTTTTTTTTTTTTCTTTTTTCTTTTTTTTTTTTTTAAAGATTTTATTTATTTATTTGACAGAGAGAGATCACAAGCAGGCAGAGGGGCAGGCAGAGAGAGGGGGGAAGCAGGCTCCCCGCTGAGCAGAGAGCCCGATGCGGGGCTCGATCCCAGGACCCTGAGATCATGACCTGAGCCGAAGGCAGAGGCTTTAACCCACTGAGCCACCCAGGCGCCCCTATTTTACATATTTTTCTTAATCTAGTTCAATGTTACCACTAGGTTATATTATAGGTCACTGAGTTCTTATATTTTATCATGCCTCCAGCCTTGCATGTGCTCCTCCATCTGCCTGAAATGCAACTCTCCTGCCCACATCCTCTTTTCTTTAGCTTCTCCTATTTTTATTTTTAATCCCTCTATTCATTCCTTCCTTCGAAAATTCTCCTTAATTCCCCCAGAAGGCTAATTTTCTTTGTATCCCCATGGCATCCCGTACTTGGCCGCTTCATAGCATTTGTCACAGTGAACTAAAATTGCCTGTCAAATTCTTTTTTTCCCCACTACACTGTAAGTTCTTCAAGCGTAATAACCATATCTTGTTCATTAGTGTATTTTCAGGTTCTAGCACAGTTGCTAGACACATACTAAATATATTAAGTTTCTGAAAAATATTCGTTAAAAAGTGTTTGTCATAGAAATGTGTCATTATATAAAGGACCTTCTTTGGTATACTTCTAATAGAATTCAAGGTGAGGATTTCAAACCAATTCATTTTATACTGAAGGTAAAAGTTCGATTCCTTAAAAGCATTTATCACAATGTGCAATAACTTTTTGTTTACTTGTTGGTTTCTTAAGGGCAAGGACTCTACTTGTCTTATTCGTTATTGTACTCTGAGCACCTAGAACATAGTAGGTGCTTGACGTCACCATCTCTTTTTTTTTAAGATTTTAAAAATTAATTAATTAGTTTGTTTTAGAGAGAGCACAAGTGGGAGGAGGAACAGAGGGGGAGAGAGAAAGAGGTGGAATGAATCTTAAGCAGACTCCTTGCTGAGCATGAAGCCCCACGTGGAGCTTGATCTCACAACTCTGAGATTATGAGCTGAGCTGAAATCAGGAGTCAGACGCCTAACCAACTGAGCCACCCAGTGCCCCATTATCTCCTTTTGATTGTTTCCATTAGAATACAAAATTCTCTAATATCTTTCGTTTTGAAAAGGAAAAAGACCAATTTTCCCTCCTCCTATCTCCTCTCAGTCCTCATTTATCTCAGTAAAACAGAGGAATTGTCTATACTTGCTTTACCACTTCCTTTCTACCCTTTATTTTTTTGAACACACTCCATTCAGGTTTTTGCTCACATGAGTCCACTGAAACTACTCTTGTCAAGATGTCCATGCTGAGAAATCTAATGAACACTTAAATTTTCAGCAACATTCAACACAATTGATCCTTTCCTCCTTTTGGGCACATTTTCTTCTCTCATTCTTTGCTGGATCCTTTTCTTCAAGACCTATAAGTGTTGTCCTCATTGAATCTTAGTCCTGGACCCCCTTCTCCACATACACATTCTCCCTAGGTAAACTCCTCCATTCCATTATTTTAGATGCCTCAAAAATTTATCTTTCCAATCCTGTCTTCTCCCCATATATTCTACTCAGAATCTCTACATGGATATCTAAAAGACAATTCAAGCCAATATATCCAAACTTATTATGCTTGATTTTCTTCAAACCTGTGCTTTTCCTGGTCTTTCTATTGGAAAATGACTTCCATTTAGATGCTTAAGGGAAAAACCTAGAAACGAACCCTTGGTTTTTCTTTCCTTCACTTCTGTCAGAAGTCCTGTTGGCTGTATCTCCAGAATAACTCCAGTTAGCCCTCTTCTACTTCCACTGAAAATACACAGTAGCCTCCTATACACTTTCTCTGTTTTCATTCTCATTCCTTTATAATCCGTTCTCAAAGCAGCTGGAGTAATCTTCTAGAGTCATTAGTTGGAGTATGTCCCTCTCCTGTTTTAAACTCATGCAGTAGCTCCCATCACATTTAATCTAACCTCTTTGCCATGATTTACAAGGTACCTACATAATGTGGCTCCCTATGTCTTTGTAACTACCTCTCAAACATCTTCTTCCCAGAGTATACTCAGCTCTTTTTGCTTCTTTTTTCTTCTTCGAACAACTCAAACTCATTTCTGCCTCAGAGCCTTTGTACTTTTTCTTCTCTTTGTCAAAATTCTTTGCCACCTTCTTCCCACTGTCGGTTCCTTTTCATTATTTAGACCTCAATTTAAATCCCACACCTTTGGAGAAGGCTGTCCTGACCACCCTGTGTAAATTTGGCCTTCTCCAGATGCTTGCTATCAACTATTTTGTTCCTAGCTCCTAGCACAGCTTGCAAACATCTTGTTTATTTTGCCTTTTCCCACTGAGAACTAAGTTCCCAAGAGTAGGGACTTCTCTGTTCAGCACTATGTCCTTAATTCCTACAACAGAGTCTGAGACCTTGGAGACCTCAAGAAATAATGGTTGAATAAATGAATGTTTAGGTTTTCTGGTGTCACAAACTACTGCCATTCCTTTATCATATAGCAGTAAATCATCAATTGGTTTAAGAGTTTTTAAAACTGAGGTACTGGGGTGCCTGGGTGGCTCAGTCGGTTAAGTGTCTGCCTTCGGCTCAGGTCATGATCTCGGTATCCTGGGAACAAGTCCCACATCAGGCTCCATGCTCAGCAGGGAGTCTGCTTCTCCCTCTCCTACTGCCCCTTCCCCTGCTCATGCTCTCTCTCTCACTCTCTTTCTAATAAATAAATTAAAAATTTTAAACAACAACAACAAAAAAAAAAAAACCAGTGAGGTACCCTGAGTCCTTCAGGCAGTTTTGATGATCTAGATTCTGAATGTCTTGTTCTGTGACAGTGAAAACTTAACTTGTTTCAGGAAAATTTAGCACAATTGAGGCATGCTTATTAGCATGTGTTTGAGAGAGCAAGATTCCAATTGTATTGCCACTTTTCCCCGTATCTGTAATCAGAAGAGAGTGCCCTTGTCTTTTATATTACTGGCAATTATTTTCAATGTAGTCTGCATAATTAAGTAACATGTCTTCTTTTATAACAAACTTGTATCATGTTAGTGTTTTCTTATTCTGTAATTTGAATATTACCCTGCAACATAAAGGAAATGTGATGAATGATAGCTAGTTTTTTTTCTGTACCTTTCAAGCATAAGGCTAAATGAGACTATAGAAATGAAGTTATTATATGATTAGAGAATAGTAAAACAAAGTATCTCTTATGCAATCAGTAATGTTCTTTCCCTTACTATTAATATCTATAATTATCCCATGAAGTAACTTTTTCCCAAGATGAAAGCACACAAGGTTATTGTTTTTAGAAACTTACTTCTGAGGGGACAAGGAAATACTCTTCTCTGTGCCAGCCATGAACCAGCCATGAGTTCTCAGTGTCAATGGTTCTGTATATACAGGCTTGAGCCTGTTTCCACTTGAACTCATTTAGTGTAACTTGCTAGTATAAAAGCAAAATAAAACACTCCCAAATGATTGATTAATTGACTTTTAGGATGTGCATATTCTCACTTTTAAAAATTGCATTGACTTCATTTTTTGTTAACAAAAATTTTATTCCATGTTCACATTTTTTTAGGGGCAGGTGGGTGGGAAATACAGTTTGAATTGTGTAGATTCTCTTATATGTAGATTTTTACAGCTTGGTACTATAAATGTATTTCCCTTATGATTTTAATATTTTCTTTTCGCTAGCTTACCTTGTCATAAGAATACATTATGTAATACATGCTTATATAATACATGCTTTGTGTTAATCAACTGTTTATGTTACCAATAAGGCTTCTGGTCAACTGTAGACTATTAGTAGTTAAATTTGGGGGGAGTCTAAGTTATACATGAATTTTGAGTTGCAGGGGTTGGAGCTCCTTGCCCCCACCTTGTTCAAAGTTCAACTGTATACATAATTCATTTTGCCTTATTAAAAATCTTTCCCTGTTTGGTGTCAGAATCCAGAGGATTATCTTTACACAGGACATGGTCCTGCTGTTTTGAATCTGTATTGCCCAGTAAGTTCTGGAGCTTGGGCAATGTGCAGTGGAGTTATGAATGAATCTTAACCTGAGAACCTCAAATGTTACCTTCTCACAGAGACCTTCCCCACTCTCTAATTTCATTGCTTAGCTCTCATTACCTTGTTTATTTATTATCTCCTTATATAGAAAGTTAGCTTTGTCTTTGTGTTTACTTCAGATCCCCAATACCTTGACCAAGGGCACTTATGCATCTGTGGAATTAATAAATTAATTTCTTGGGGCACCTGGGTAGCTCAGGTCCTGATCTCAGGGTCCTAGGATTAAGTCTCATTGGACTCAGCAGGGAGTCTGCTTCTCCCTCTCCCTTTGCCCCTCCTACCTACTCATGCTCTCTCTCTCTCAAATAAATAAATAAAATCTTAAAAAATTAATTTCTTAATCATCTATAGTGCTTTAAAAAAATCTTGTAATGGTGAAACTCAACATGTTGACAGCTGAAATTCTCAGATACACAGTCTGCCTATTTGTTTTCTTTTCTTCTATGTAAGGCCACTTATTTATTTTATAGTTTAAACTCTAGCTGCAAATTAGTGGGAGTTGGTAGCCACGCAAGGAAAATACAATTTGATTTGCCTGCCTAATTAAATGAAAATTTCAAAGTTTTTTTTTTTTTTTTAATCTAGCCTTCCAACCATGTACCAGTTATTTCTTGACATCCATATTTGCCAGAGAATTTTATCCCACGGTACAAAATTCCTAATTCTGGAGGGGGAGTGGGTGAATAAATGGTGCTGAAAATTTATAAGACCACTTTGATCTGAACCCTGATAAAATTTGGCGTCCTGGGTTTAAGAAGAATGTATCATTTTTGAGCAATTTTTTTTTTTTCCTTTGGAATGAGGTTTTCCTCGTATCAAATCCATTTGTTTACAATTCCACCGTGGAATTCCCCTCTCCCTACATACCTAGGCGTTAAGATAGAGCTTAAATCCTATGGTTAGTTCTCACAAAAGGCTAATTCCTGTTGTCAGAGTTCGAAGGGTAGTGAGAAACGCTGAAGGCTGCTGCGCAAAGTCCCTGACTAGGGCCTTTTCTGCTGGAGGTCAAAGCTGTGGCGAGTGTCTGGGCAGGGCTCTCCACGAGTCACGCACTGTCAAGCTCTGAGCCCACACCCCTCGCGGCCCTGCACGGGCAGGCCTGTGGCCCCGCACTCAAAGTCTGGCCTATGTCGCGCGCCTTCTCTGCTCAGGGGTCCCCTGGACCGGCCAGGAGCGCGACGGAGGTGCGAAACCTTGGAGGCTGAGGAGGGGATGGCGGGGGAGGGTCGGCAGCCCTGGAGCTCTAAGCATCTCTGTTGTGGGTGCGGGGAAAGAAGAAGCCTTCTGCATTCCAAAGTACCGGGCGTCGTTCCCGCACCACCCCGCCGTAGCCTCAGCAGCAGACAACGTCACGCAAAACAACTGCGACCAGATCGGTTCCCCACTTCACTTCCCCAGCCAGCCCTACTCGACGCCCCTCCCCTGCTTTCCTCGCACACCACGCCCCGTGAGCTGCCACGTGAGGGAATCCACTGGTCAGCCTATGGGGGCCAGCTCCGCCCTACGCCCCCGCCTAACCCCCCCCCGCTCCGCGCGCCGCCACGTGATGCGGCTCACCGCCAGCCAATGGACGCCGGCCTTGCTTCGCGCCCCGCCCCGCGCGCCGTGGCCGTTTGAAGTGACTAATTTCTGTCATATGACTGAGGCGCTCATGGGGGTGGCGGAGCGGCTCTAGGAGCGGGGGCCTAGCGAGCGCCCTAAGGAGCGACCCTGGTTTGGCCGTGGTCAGCATGGCCCCTACGCTGTTCCAGAAGCTCTTCAGCAAGAGGAGCGGGCTGGGCGCGCCCGGTCGGGACGCGCGGGACCCAGATTGCGCGTTCAGGTAGGGCGCTGCGGGGCGGGGGGGCGCCGAGACGATGGCCTTGTGGGCTCCGGGCTGCAGATGTGCTGGGGCCTTTGGTATTCGTGCCCGCGCGGTAGCGCCGCGCGGGGACTGGGACCTGGGCCCCGGTGGGGAGGGGCTGGGCAGCTGCGGACCTGCGCTGGAGGGTTGGAGGGAGACGCTCTCTCCCCTCCACCCCCATCCCGGCACTTGCCCCTTCCCCCTCCTCCTGGCCGGTTTGTTTACGTCCTGCCGGGCTGCCACACGCGGCTGTGCCTTCCCCACCGAGCACCGCGGCCTGAGCGTAGGGTCCACACTCCTTTCTGGCAGCGAGTAGAGTTGGGAGCGGGCTGGGCTGGACCTCAGCCCCAGCCTCGGGGCTCAGAAGTTCTCCCCTCCTCCTCGAGACCAGTCGCCTCTGGGTGCTTAATTCCAGCCTGCTTGCTGTTGTGGGGAGAACTGCACGTTTTGTGCAACCTTCTGAGGGTAGAAGGCTGGGGGAGCGAGTAGGCAAGGTGCCGTTCTTTCAGGTTTCTTGGAAACTAATATTGGAGGTGTGCAGTTACCGGAACGAGCGGTCTTATTGTTATCGAAGGAGAAAGGTGAAACCTAAGAGGTTATGGTTACTACTGACCAGACTGAAGCAGGACCGAATCAAAGGAAGCACGGCCTTAGAATTGACCATAGAATCATCCCGTTAAAACTGTTACCAGAAAGGTGTCTTTAAAAATTGAAAACAATAACGAAATATTTTGTGGTATTACAGACTTTATTAATATTTGGTTGCAGTACCTGTTGCTGGTAGAAAAACTTACTAGAATTGTAAAACAGTGTAGTAGAAACATGAATTCAAGGTAAAATTTAGTCGCCAAACCACATTTGAAGAAGAGATTATGTCTTTCACATAGCCTTCATACTTGTTGCGGTGTGGAAACTTGTAAGTATAACTAGGCTAAATGTCACGTATCACTCAAACCTGGTAGGACAGCAAAGAGCCCAGTTGTTCAATAGTAGAAGGAAAAAATGAGAGTCTGTTAAATTTTGCAACAGGCAAAAGTTTGAAATGACTGTACCACACTGGTAAAAGGTTTTCATATTCTTAAAATTATTCACCCTCTCTTAGTAATGCAGGTCACATTACTAAACACTCAGTAATACATGCGGAATTGTAGTACTAAATGGAAAGAACTAACTTTTAGAGGAAGAAAAATCACAATGTGAACATCTTGGAGAAGTGTTTAATATAACAGTTTTCTAGATTTGGGTCTTTTCCCCTGGGAAATAAATGTCTTGCCATACTCATCTAACAATTTTTAAAAACACTTCTTTACCGATTTTCTTTTGAAAACCGAAAATGTAGCCTGGATAATGCTGCATTGAGACATCCAGTAAATCAAGAGTCAGTAGAAAGCAGGTTGAGGATATTAAAAAGGTGACATTTGATTAGGCTTTCTATTTCTGGGCAAAGATTGACTTTAGGGTACTCAAGTTTCCAAGGGTCTGAAGTCACACATATGAAAAAAAATTTTCATGTCTATTTTTAAAAAATGTAAAGCCTACTATATAGTTGTGTAACACTACTTTAGAGTTGCCTAAGCACTTTCTCATTAGTTATCTCATGTGATATTTCACAACAACCTTGTGAGATAGAGAAAGTAGCAGTATAGATAACTATATGATCCTTTTTCCAGTGGAAGTAAGAATTATGTATAAGCCCAATAAGTGTAGTATGGTTTAGAAGTGATTGCTTTAAAAAATAAAATGTGCAAGTGTACATGTGAGAAAATGAAAACTGGTTAGCATCACACAGCTAGTAACTTGAAGATCTAGGTAACCCAGGTAATTTTTTTCTTTTTTTAAGATTTTATTTATTTGTCAGAGAGAGAGAACACAAGCAGGGAGAGTGGCAGGCAGAGGGAGAAGCAGGCTTCCCGGTGAACAAGGAGCCTGATGTAGGACTAGATTCCAGGAGCCTGGGATCATGATCTGAGCTGGAGGAGGTGTTTAATGAACTGAGCCACCTAGGCATCCTGGTAATTTTTTTAAACAACTTCATTGAGCTATAATTTACATACAATAAAATTAAGCCATTCTAAGTGCATAGTTCTGCGAATTTTGTTATATGTATACAGTTTTGTACTCACCACCCCTGTGAAGTTTTGGAACACTTCCAGCCCCCTCAGAAGTTCCCTCATGACCCTTTGTAGTCAGTTCTTAACCCATCCTCATTCAGGGCAGTCACTGATCTGCTCTAATGAGTGAAATTTTGACTTTTCTAGAATTTCCTATAAATGTGACCACGTTTATAGTCTTTTCTGTCTGGCTTATTTTAACTCAGAGTGATGATTTTTGAGATTCATCTCAGTTGCACTTATCAGTAGTTTCTTCAGTTTTATTGCTGAGTAGTATTCCATTGTATGGGTATACTACGATTTCTTTATCCATTCACTACCAATTGGCAGACATTTGGGTTGTTCCCAGATTTGGGCTGTGAAGAACAATGTTGCTATGAACATTTGCGTGCAAATCTTTATGCAGACATATGTCTTCATTTCTCTTGGATGGTTACTGAGGAGTGGGAATACTGAGTCACATGCTAAGTATATGCTTCTAAAAAAATTGCCAAACTTTTCTGAAGTAGTTGTACCATGAGCAGTATGTAAAGGTTATAATTGCTCCATGTCCTCTCCAATACCTGGTATCTGTTAGTCTATTTTTTTAATTAAGATTTTTTTGTGTTGTGAAAAACACCTCTAACAACATTTACTATGTTGACCATTTTTTGTTTTTTTAAGATTTTATTTATTTGATAGAGAGAGACTCAGAGAGAGAGGGAACACAAGCAGGGGGAGCGGGAGAGGGAGAAGCAGACTCCCCACTGAACAGGGAACCCTGTGCGGAGCTCGATCCCAGCACTCTGGGATCATGACCTGAGCCAAAGGCAGACGCTTAATGACTGAGCCACCCACGTGCCCCACGTTGACCGATTGTTGAGACTTCTTGATTATAGCCATTCTCTTGGATGTTGTGGAATCTTGTTGTTGTTGTTGTGTGTGTTTTTAAGATTTATTTATTTTAGAGAGAAAGAGTGTGCAGAAGCGAGGAGGGGCAGAGGGAAAGGGAGAGAGAATCCCAAGCAGATTCCTTGTTGAGCACAGAGCCCAATATGGGGCTTGATCTCATGACACCAAGATCTCTGCCTGAGCCGAAACCAAGAATCCATTGCTTAACCCATTGACCTAGGCACACCTCTTATTGTGGTTTTAATTTGCATTTCCCTAATAACAAATGATGTAACTCAGGTTTTAGAGTAGATTAAAATTTCATTACAGTCTACCATGCTTTCCTTTCTAGAAGCTTTTTTTGGTTTTGTTTTGGTATAATCAGTTTAAGTTATTAAATCTGACTTGGACACAGCCATTGGCAACTAACCCGTAGCTCAGCATCTAAGAGTCTGTTCCTAGAGTTAGCAATATACAAGGCCCACTGGATAATAAGTCACAGTAGGGCCCTGGGATAGGAGAGACTTTTGATATGAACGAAGCTTTAGCCTTGAAATGCTGTCTTTCATGGTCACCCCATTGGAAAAGGTAGTCAGGGATCACCCCCTTCCCTTCCGTTTTCACTTTTAAAAAAGACTGTTACCATATTGATTTCTGTGTGCTTGTCTTATCTAAGCTTCTTGAGCTGAAGAAGAGTGTGAAGGATATCACGGGGATATTATTTCAGTAATTTATAGAATTAAAACTGTAACTTGTTTTCATATTTTTGAGGATTTGAGAAGGAAGGTGCTTTCTAGGAGAACATACTGTTTGATGTTTTTTCCATCAGTCCACTTTGCAGTGGAAGAAAGAATTAACTTTTAAGTCCAGTAACTGCAGTACATATAAAATGATTGCTTTAAAAATAAAATTCTTTGAAAAATGTCTAATTTGGTGAAGAAGTTTGTTTCAGAGTTAAACGTAGGACATAATTCATGTTTTGTTAAAAAAATTGCTGTATTTTGGGGCACCTGGGTGGCTCAGTCGTTAAGCGTCTGCCTTCAGCTCAGGTCATGATCCTAGGGCCCTGGGATTGAGACCCGCATCGGGCTCCTTGCTCTGTGGGGAGCCTGCTTCTCCCTTTCCCACTCTCCCTGCTTGTGTTCCCTCTCTCGCTGTGTCTCTCTCTGTCAAATGAATAAATAAAATCTTAAAAAAAAATTGCTGTATTTTTGTTCTATTTGTAATGCATGAGCATTGGCTCTTATTGTCTGTACCAGAAATTCTTACCCTGTTGTAACAATCTCTTAATTGTTCTTTTTTCCATCACTCTTGTCTTGCTCCAAACTATTCTCAACACTTTATCCTTTAAAGAATGCAAATTCTGATTATGATCAGCATGCAAAATGATATAGAATTTAATATCTGCATTACAGAGTTATTTTAAGGATTCAAAGAGATAAGTCAAGTTGAGTACTTAATGCAGTGCTTAGCACATGGCATTCAGGAACCAGAAGTTGTAAATATGATGCTTATGTGTAAAACCATTCTGTTTAGGCCCAAACTCCTCAAAGTGGCCCTGTATTGTGTGGCTTTTGCACAGTCTGTAGCGTTGACTTTTTTCCCCCTAATTAATGTAAGGTTGTTTTTTAAAACCGAGCCATCATTCTATTATTATGCTTAACAGAAATTCCCTTAATATGATCTTTCTATTCTTAGATTATATTAATATTTTCTCAGTTGTTTCAAGATGTCTTTTTATAATAGATTTCTTTGACTTAGAATCTTTTTTTTTTTTTTTTGAGGAAGAGAGAGAGAGAGAGGTGGGGGAGGAGAGAAAGGGGAAGGAGCAGAGGGAGAGAGAGACTCTTAAGCAGGCTCCGTGCCCAGCATGGATCCCAACATGGGGCTCCATCTCATGACCCCAGAGATATGACATGAGTTGAAATCAAGAGTCAGCTGCTTAACCCCCTCAACCATCCACAGGCGCCCCAGTTAATTCAAGAATCTTTAGAGTCTACATATTACATTTGGAGTTATGTTGCTTAAGTAATTTTTTTCTATAACATTTCTCCACCCACCTTTTAAAATACGATTTCTTGTTGAAACTGGGTTATTTTTCTTATAAGGTTTCTCACATTCTTTATATGGCTGTTTGCTTCCTTATGGTTTCCTCTAATTCAGTGCTTCCCAGCATTCTGTGTTTTAACAAGTCTCCTCTAGGTTATTCTGATGCTCAAGTTTGAGAACCACTGCTATAACTTAAGAATGCCGGTAGTTAGATACTTTATTAAATTCAGGTTCATTTTTTTTAAATAAAAATATCCCATAGATGTTTGTTGTGAATTTCCTACCTTAGAGTTACATGGTGTCTAGTAGTTCTCCCTTTAGTAATGCTGATAAGTTTGGTGAGTTGTTGTATCAGCCTTGTACTTACATTATAAGATTCCCCTTTCCCTACTGGTTTTAGCATCTTCTCTTGATTATTTTCTGAATTCATTATCTTGTTAGGGGTTATAAAATGGTGATACCCTGATTGTTTAATTCCTCCTGCATTTATTTCCTAGAAGAAATTTCTCTTACCACCTATTTGGCTACTCTTTGCTACAGGAAAGGTAGCATATAAGTTTGATTGTTTCCCTATGTAATGTGTCAGAATAATTTACAATGAGTTGTTTAGTGAAGGTTTTCACTTTAATTGTCATTTTTTGGTATCACAAGCTTGTGTTTTAATCTATTATAGTCAAATTGCCCCATATTTGGCCAGTAGGAGACTTTTCAAGTTGATTTCTGTGCCCTTGTGACATGATCTCTTTAATCTTTGGTAACTTCTGCTTTCTTTTGGTCTTTTATTAATCCCCTCTCCCTCTTCTAGGATTTTTATCACCCTGAACATGTTTTAGATTCAGTGATGTTCCATGCTGTGCTGTTCCCTGTTCTTGGCATAGTCCGTTCTTTTTTTGTTTGGCTTTTTGTAGTGATCATCTGGACTTATCCTAATTATCCTTCCTCCAGGAAGCCTTTTCTGATTTCTCCCAGAGTGAGTTAGGTTTCACTGATATTTTTTTCTTCCATTGCTTAATGCATTTCCTTCTGTGACATCTATTGCAGTTGTCATCATTTGTCCATATCTCTCTTCTTTGTTTGCTTGAGTTCTCGTCAACTTCAAGGTGAATTTTGAAGTTAGAACCCAGTAGATTGACCTCTTGGATTGTTTGTGGGGAACAGATACCTAAATTTCTGGCTAGAACCCCTAAATAGATGCCATTTTCTGAGGGAGAGAATATAAGACTGTGGAAGTATGATTTGACTAGCCTATCACAAGTAGCAGCCTTCTCTATTCTCTATCACACACATTTTATTTCTTCATAGTTCATTTTATAACTTACCATCTGTCTTCCCCAAGTACACATTGTTGTGCCAGTATACAGCACAGTGCCTGAACATATGCTCAGTAAATATTTATAGAATGGACATATGAAATAATTTCAAGGGCAGAGGGAGAGAGTTAAAAGTTCTCTTTTGGACAGTTCTAGTTTTACCTGCTAGTGAGAGATACCCACTTAGAGATGTCCTGTTGACAGTAATAAAGTAAATGTGGAGTTCATACCAGAGGTTGATTCACAGGAGAATTGGGACTGGAGATAGCTTATGGTCAGTATTAAAACTAAGGGAATGGATGAGAACATCTAGGGAAAGGTGTAGCTAGAGTACTGGAAAGAACAGGGCTTTGTTTGTTCTGAGGAAATTTAAAATGTACAGATGTAGGAGAGGAAAGTCTACAGAGAAGAAAATGGCAAGAGATACATTGGGAAAGCCAGAGTTGTGTGGTGTTAGGACAGCTCCAAAGGGAAAGTGTTTAAAAAATGGTGATGTGATGAACTGTTTTCTGTATGCTGGTTGCTGACAGGTCTTGTGAGATGACAAACAGAAAAGTATCTATTGATCTGTCAAGCTGGAGATAACTGGTGACCTTTTTTTTTTTTTTTTTTGAGATGGGCATGTTTAGGGGAGAAAGTGAGATAGATGAAGATAGATGTGGAGTAAATGAGAGGTGAGAAATGGCTTCACTGCTACAGTTTTTTTTTTCTAGGAGAAACAGTTTGTAGTACTGTGCTATTTTTTCACTTTCAGTATCTGATTTTATGTCACATTTTAAGCTTCTGAAGTTCTTTTTTTCTTTCTTTTTTTTTTAAGATTTTATTTGAGAGAGAGCATGCACAAGTGGGGGAGCAGCAGGCAGAGGGAGAGGGAGAAACAGGCTTCCCATTGAGCAAGGAGCCCTATGTGGGGCTTGATCCCAGGACCCTGGGATCATGACCTGAGCCCAAGGCAGACGCTTAACTGACTGAGCCACCTAGGTGCCCCTGAAGTTCTTTTCTTTCTTAAAGATTTTATCTGATTACTTTGAGAGAGAGCGAGAGGGAGAAAGCTCGGGAGTGCAGATTGGGAGAGGGGCAGAGGCAGAGGGGGAGAGAGAATCCCAACCACAGAGCCTATTGGAGCCTATCATGGGGCCGATCCCCCGACCCTGAGATCACAACTCGAGCTGAAGTCAAGTCAGATGTTTAACCAACTGGGCCACCCAGAGGCCCCAAGCTTCTGAAGTTCTTAAGCTGGCTTTTTAATATTGTCAGTATTTGTAAGAATTGTATTTCAGAAATTTTGCTGTATCAGTGTGATTTTTAAAGACTTGGTGCATCCACAAGGTCTTTTGTTGTTTAAAAAGTACCGCCTTTCCATAAATTGTACCTTTTAATTCTTAGAAATGGTAGAAAGTTTTCTTTTTTTGTTTTTTTAAGCTTTTATTTGTTTATTTGACAGAGAGAGAGAGCACAAGCAGGCGAGTGGCAGGGAGAGGGAGAAGCAGGCTCCCTGCTGAGCAAGAAGCCCGATGTGGGGCTCAATCCCAGGACCCTGGGATCATGACCTGAGCTGAAGGCAGATCCTTAACCGACTGAGCCACGTAGGTGCCCCAAAAGTTTTAATATTCTTTACAGAGAATCCTGTGGGAATCATACCTTTCTTATTAATGTAGGAAGCTGAGAATTGTAAGTAATTACATATAAATGCTCTTTGCTCTTTGGTAGCAGTGTTTGGTCCTTAAGAGTCTAACTTTCCAGTAAGAAATGCAAATATATTTTATTGTTAATTTGTTTTGTTTTTCTATGTCTAAGTGGTAGTTTTAGATTTGTTTTTCAGAACCACGTTTATTGAAAGAAAATAGGTAACTGAAAAATACAGCTTCAATATTCAGCTTATAAAACTTGGACCTCAAAGGGACAGTTTAAGATAGAGGTATAGGAAGATCCTGAGCTCACCTCCTCTCATGGACACAACAAATCTGCAGCTACATTTGGAATAATTTCCTCTGAAAAAGTTCTGAAAAATACATGAACAGTGCCTCCACAGGAAAGGATAAAAGAACCACATTGAGATGAGGAGAGGCAGGGCTACGCTTTTGCCAAAAATTGCACCCCCAGTACGGTGACCCACAATCAGGAGGGATCTTAAAAATCTTTCCCCTGAGGAGCAAGGGTTTTTTGCCAACCCTTGGATCCTGCACCATAGAAACAAGCCCCAAAATGTAAGACCAGTGGGGATTATGTCCAGGAGAAACAAAGAACTATAGGGAATGGAGAAGGAGAACCCTGCTCTTAAAGGGCTTGTGTGCAGACCACTCACCCCAGGACCCAGCAAAAATGAGCATACTGAAAAGTGCCTAGACCATATGTGAAGGAGAAAGTTTTAATCTTAATCTTAAAAGGACTGACAGAAAGGCAGGAACCTGTTCAAACTCTCTCTGGGAACAGAATTGCTGGCACGTACTACTTTTGTCATCTCATTCTCCCTTGTTCATGCTAGCCTCGGTGGGCACCATTTTGGCAATTTCCTTCTTAACCTGCTAGCACAGGTGGGTGCACCCCATCCCCATGTGCCATGGTATAGCCAGCCTGCAAGCATCTCATGCACCCTTGAGCTCCAGTTGCACTACAGCTGGTTGGGCAAGTTCCCTGCCCCTCTGTGCCATAGTCAGCTGGGCAAGTGTACCTCAGTCCCCACACTGCAGCTTCATAGCTGGTTGTTGTGCTCAGTCCACATGGGGGATGTCCTTTGAATGCCTAGTTCTTGTTCCTGGATGGGATTGAGATTGCACTTCTGGGCCCCACAGGTCATCTCCTACAAAAGGCCACTCCTTCAAGACTGTGAGAGGTAGCTATTTCACTGAATACAAAGAAACAAATATGGAGAACAGGTAAAATGAGTAGATAGAGAAATATGTTCTAATCAAAAGAACAAGACAGAACCTCAGAAAAAGACTTCAAGGGGCTCTATGCTGGGCATGGAGCCTACTTTAAAAGAAAGAAAAAGGACTTCACTGAAATGGAGGTAAGCAAACTACCTGATAAAGGGTTCAAAGTAATAGTTATAAATATGCGCACTGAACTTAGGGAAATGGATGAACACAGTGAGAACTTCAAAAAATGTAGGATATATAAGAAAGTAGCAAATAGAAGTCACAGAGTTGAAGAATACAGTAACTGAACTGGAAAATATATTAGAGGATTTCAACAGCAGACTGGATGAAGCAGAAGAATGGATCAGTGAACTGGAAGACAAAGCAATGAAACTCACCCAGACAGCAGCAAAAAAGAATTTAAAAAAGTAAAGATACCTTAAGGGATCTTTGTGTCAAAATCAAACAGAATAACATCCACATTATAGAGGTTCTAGAAAGAGAGGGAGAGAAAGGGGCAAAAAACTTATTTGAAGAAATAATGGTGAAAGCTTCCTCCGTATGGGGAGGTAAATAGGCACCCAGGTCCAGGAATCCTAGAGAGTTCCAAATAAGATAAAGAGATCCACACCAAGATGTATTATAATTAAAATGTCAAAAGTTAAAGAGATACTTAAAAGCATCAAGAGAAAATGACACTTTATATACAAGGGAAACCCCATAACACTATTAGCAGATTTTTCAGTAGAAACTTTCCACGTCAGAAGAGAGTGGTGTGATATATTCAAAGTACTGAAAGGAAAAAAAAATTGCTACCAAGAATACTCTACCTGGCAAGGTTATCTTTCAGAGTAGTAATTTTTCAGTTAAGCAAAAGCTAATGGAGTTCATCATAACTAAATCAACTTTACAAGACATGTTGAAGGAATTTCTTTAACCTCACAATAAATGGCACTAATTAATGGTAAAAAAATAGTAAAATAAAAATCTTACTGGAAAAAGTAAATATAGAATAAAGGTGATGGTTTAATCATTTATAAAACTAGTATGAAGGTCAAGAGACAAAACAAAAACTACAATAACTTACTAAGGGATACATAAAATAAAAATATGTAAACTACAGCATTAAAAACATAAAACATTGTGGGGTGAGTAAAGATGGACAGTTTTGGAATATATTCAAATGAGAGTTGCTGTCAACTTAAAATAGACTTATATTCAGAGTATGTTTTATGTGAACCTCATGGTAATCACAAAGCAAAAACTTATGGTAAGTATACAAAAGAAAATGAAAATGAATCTAAACATGACACTAAAGAAAGCTATCAAGAACGTTAACGCAAGTGAAGAGAATAAGAGAAGAAAGGAACAGAGAGGAACTACAAAACAATTAATAAAATAATAATAACAGCCACAAAACAATTAATAAAATGGCAATAAGCCCACACCTATCAGTAATTTTTAAAAATGTAAATGAACTGATTCTCCATTCAGAACACATAGAGCGGCTGAATGGATTTTAAAAAAGACTTATCTGTATGCTGGCTATAAGAGACTCACTTCAGAATAAGGACACACACAGACTAAGAGTAGAGGGTTGGAAAAAGATATTCCATACAAATGGACATGAAAAGAAAGCTGATGTAGCTGTACTCCTATCAGACACAAAATGGACTTTAAAATAAGAATGTAATGAAAGACAGAGAAGGGCAATACATAATAAAGTGGTCAATTTATGAGGAAGATAGAGCATTTATAATATAAATGCACTCAGGTTAGAAGCACTAAAATATATAAAGCAAATATTGAAAGACCTAATGAGAGAATTTAACAGCATATTAAGAGTAGAGGATGTTAATACCCCACTTTTATCAGTGGATAGATCAGACAAAATTGATAAGAAAACATTTGGTCTTGAATGATACATTAGACCAGATGGACTTAATAGATATATAGAGAACATTTCATCCAAAAGTAGCAGAATACATGTTCTTCTCAAGTGCACATGAAACATTATCCAGGATAGATCACATTATGCCACAAAACAACTTTCAGTAAGTTCAAGAAGATTGAAAGCATTTTTTTCAACCATAGTCATATATCAATTATAAGAAGAAAGTCGAAATCAATTATAAGTTGAAATCAATTATAAGAAAAATGGAAAACCACAAAATTGTGGAGGTTAGACAACATGTCACTGAACAGCCAGTTGGTCATTGAGGAAATCAAAGAAGAAATAAAAGAATATCTAGAAACAATGATTCTATGATTCCAAAACATTGAAGTGGAGGGAATGCTTCCAAACTCATTTTATGAAGTAGCATCACCCTTATACCAAACCAGTGTTGGTGAGGATGTGGAGAAAAGGGAATCCTTGTACATTGTTGGTGGGAATGTAAATTGGTACAACCACTAAGGAAAGCAGTGTGGAGGTTTCTTAAAAGATTAAAAACAGAGCTGCCAGTAGAGCCAGCAGTTTCATTTCTGTGTACCTGAAGAAAATAAAAACACTAATTTGAAGAGATATGTGCACCCCTGTGTCCATTGCAGCATTATTTACAATAGCGAAGGTGTGGAAACAACTTAAGTAGTGTCTATTAGTAGATGAATGGATAAAGATACAGGTGTGTGTGTGCGCGCACGTGTGTATGCACGCACTCGCATATTCATGTACAGTGGACTATTTAGCCATAAAAAATAGTGCAGTCTTCCTATTTGCAGGATGGACCTTGAGGATGTACTGCTAAGTGAAATAAGTCAGATAGGGAAAGACAAATACTGCATGGTTTCATTTGTAAGTGGAATCTAAAAAAACAAACACGAACCAAACCAAACCAAACTCAGACTCATAAATACAGAGAACAGAGTGGTGGTTGCGAGGGAAAGGGGTTGGGAGGGCGGGACAAAATGTGTGAAGAAGAGGACCAAGAAGTATAAACTTCCAGTTATAAAATGAGTAATGGGGATGTTATGTGCAGTGTGGGAAATATAACCATTAATATTGTATTCACTTTGTATGGTGACAGATGGTAACAACTTCCGGTGGCATTCAGTTTGCAGGGTGTACAAATGTCAAGTTACTATGTTGTGCACAGGAAATTAATATTGCATGTCAGTTATACTTCCAGAATAAAACAACATGATTAAACTGTGGGACAGGGACGCCTGGGTGGCTCAATCAGCTGAGCATCTGCCTTTGGCTCAGGTCATGATTCCGGGGTCCTGGGATCGAGTCCCACATCGGGCTCCCTGTTCAGTGGGGGGACCTGCTTCTTCTTCTGCCTGCCGCTCCCCCTGCTTGTGCTGTCTCTCTAGCTCTCTCTCTGACAAATAAATAAAATCTTTAAAAAAAAACAAAAACTGTGGGACAAACTCAAGTAACCTAATAGATATGTAAATGGGGTCTGATAAGGAAATAGGGGGAGGATATTTGCAAAAATAATGGTCAGAAACTTTTTCAGATTTGATTATAAGGATAAACACAAAGATTCAAGAATTTGAACAAACCTAAGCATGAGAAACACGAAGACAAGTACATGAAGGTACGTGGTAATAAAATTATTTAAATTTAGTGAAAAAGAGGGGTGGCTGGGTGGCTCAGTTGGTTAAGCAGCTACCTTTGGCTCAGGTCATGATCTCAGGGTCCTGAGATTGAGCGCCGCATTGGGCTCCCTGCTCAGAGGGGAGTCTGCTTCTCCCACTCCTTCTGCCCACCACTTGTGATCTTTCTTTCTCTGTCAAATAAATAAAATCTTAAAAAAAAAAAAGTTAGTGAAAAAGAGAAATTCTAAGACCAGAGATAGGATAAGGGTAACGCAGATTTCTTATCAGAACCAGGGTGAGCCAAAAGAAACGGAGCAACATTTTTAAAGTACTGAAAGAAGAGAATTACCAACCTGTAATTCTATACCCAGCAAAATTTTTCCAAAATGAAGGCAGAGAGACCTTTTCAGATAAACAGAACCTGAAGGAATTCAATACAGCTAGGCTTATCGTATAAGAAATGGGAAAGGAAACCAAGCATAAAGGAAATGATACTGTAAAGAAGTCAAGATCTACACAGAAAAATAAAGAGCGTATGTAAAAGATAATTGTTTAAAACAAAAATAATCACAGTGTATAGTAGAACCTGTAACATACAGAGAAATAAAATGTATAACCACAATAGTTCCAAGGCCTAGAGAGGAGAAAGGAAGTATATTGTGTTAAAATTCTTGCACCATACATGAAGTGATATCATTTCAAATGGAGGTAGACTATAATAATGTGAAGATGTGTACTAAAACCCCTTTTAAAACCCTATTTGCAGGGGTGCCTGCATGGCACAGTTGGTTAAGCATCTAACTCTTGTCTTTGGCTCAGGTCATGATCTCAGGGTCATGAGATCAAGTCCCATGTCAGGCTCCGTGCTCAGCGCAGAGTCTCCTTGAGTTTCTCCCTCTCCCTCTGCTCCTCTCTCCACTTGTGCACATCCTCTCTCTAAAATAAATAAATCTTAAAAAAAACCAAAAGCTTATTTGCAAGACAAAAATGAAATAACCAAAAAGGTACAGTGAATAAGCCAACAGAAAGAGGTTACCAAGGGGTACAAGGAAAATTTTGGGTGTGATGTATATGTTCATAATGCTGATTTGTGTTAATTTCAAGGTGTATTCATATGTTATAAATTATCAGGGTGCCTGGCTGGCTCAGCCAGAAGGGCATGTGACTCTTGATCTTGGAAATGTGAGTTTGAGCCCCACATTGGGTGTAGAGATTATTAAAAACAACAACAACAACTTAAAAAAAAACACACAACTTACCACACTGTCACTTTAATATGTATAGCTTGTTGTATTTCAGTTTTATCTCTGAAGCTGTTTAAACAGCAGTAGAACACCATGAAGACAGTTGCAAGGTCAATGGAACAAAATGAGATCTATCATAATATCTTTATAGAACTAATCATAAAAAATGAAGAACAGAATAAAAAAAACCTTGGACTCTATTTCTTACTGATATAATAATTATTATTTTAAATTCTGCTGACTTTATCTTTTAGGAAAGGCTTGTGTAAAAAAACCCCAATGTAAAATGTTACAGAATCTCCTTTATTTAAAGGAGTCCTAAATCACACGATCTTCTGTTCCTGACATCACCATTCTCTTAAGTCTACCAAATTGAAAATCAGAGAATCCCATTTTACTCTTTCCTATCTCTGATTGCCACATTTGGTTAGGTCCTATTTATTCAAATTCTGTAGCATCGTTCTACATTTTCCACTGTCATCATTTCAGTTAGACCTTTAATACTTTTCAGAGAGATTTGTTATAACTGTCCTCCTTTTGTGTTGTTGCCTTTTGCACCATTCTGCTACATCGATTTTCCTAAACCATTATTCTGATCAAATCACTCAGAAATTTCCATTGACTCCCTATTGCTTAATAGGGGATTGCCGTGTGCCAAACACTGTTTTAATATTAACTTAATTATCACATTAATTTTATAAAGTAAGTCTGAGTATTCCTATTTTATAGACGAGGGAATGGAGGCACAGAGAAGTTAAAAACCTTGCCCTAAGTCACACAGTAAGTGATGAAATTAAGATTTGAATTCAGACATTTGAGTTGCAGTGCCTTCATTTTTAACAAAGTCCAAACTCCTCAACTTTGGCATATACAGTCTCTTATAGAGTTGTAGCTTGGTGTGATAGTCCTGAGTTCAAATCCCTGCCCCAGTGGTTTCTGTATATATAACCTTGGGAAGAGTTAAAGGTGAGGTGTGTGTGCATTTGTCTGAGTAGGGGAGTGAATGCTGCAGTGATAGCTCCAGTTTCCATTGCACTTACGGTATTAGAGTTGTTTTGAGGGTTAAATGGCACGAGAGGCACTCAAATGTTAGAATTCTTTACCACATCCCCTCACCCTTCAGTTTCTCCATTCCAGTCTTTGTAATTTTTTCCTCTTGCTGTGGGTTTGGAATCAGACTACTGGATATTTCCTGAGAATAATCTGGTTTGTGTGTTTCGACACTACTTAGAATAATACAGCTGCAATATATCTTTCTTTAAAGCTCCAGTAGGACCTATATTTTCCCTATCAGGGCAGTTATTTTCTTGTGTTGTAATTTTATGTATCTGTATCCTTCACTGTAATATAAGTTCCATAAAGGCACAACTTTTGTCTAACTTGTTTAGTGCTCTGTTCTTGGTGCTTGGCTCTCAGAAGGCATTCAATAAATATTTGCTGAGTAAACAAGTGAATAAAAATAGTCACTAAGTGAAAGATTCTAATTCATTTAACACAGATGTTTCTGTTTTGGGCTATTTGCCTAAAGTAGTTATACACTTAATGAGTAATTTAAACAGGTTTTTCTTTGACATCAATGTTTACCAATTTAAAGGAAAATTTCATTGTTATTTTGAGTTTTTAAAGATAATTTTGTTATTTTTGATTTTTTGATTTTTTAAATGGCAGATATGGTCTGATTTTCCAGAAATAGGTTAGATCCATTTATGTCTTTGCCTTCCTGCCACTTATCACTTTCAGAATGTGTGTGTGCGCGCGTGCGTGTGTATACAGTTTTTCTCTGATATATTCATCATTTACTTATTCCTTTAAAATGATTGCTTTTTTGTTTCAATTTTTAAAACATATGATTCCTAAGTTAAGACTATAAAATGAAGTCATCTTTGTAATTCTAGCCTCCATCCCTATCTCCTTTTTCCCGTTTTATTTTTTACCATACTAACCATTTTTAGTTTTCATTTTCATTCCATTATTTTTTTGAAAATGTTAGTAAATAACATACGTATACATATAATTGTATCTTCTCTCATTCTTATGAATAAGATTTGTGCTATTACACAGTATCTGGAACCTCCTTTTTTTCATTTGGAGATCACTATGTATTGCTTTACAGAGATCTTCATTCTTTTTAATAGTTGTGCATAATCTATCGAACGGGTATAATGGTTTATTTAACCAGTCTCCCATTGGTGAGTGTTTGGGTTGCTTTGCATCCTAAACTGTTAAAAATAATACTGCAGTGAATGACCATTTACATATTTTCCCTCCTGAGTACCTCCCTGCTATCATACCCATAATTTAATGGCACTTTTCAGTAACCGCATATTTTTAAATAGTTCTTAGAATTATACTTGGGTTTCTATTCTGCTTTTATGTTATAGTACTTAAGCTAAAATAATGTAATATGTGCAACATCACGAAAAGTGAGTATTGTAGCGGTGATAGCTTTGATGTGGAGGTACAGGGTCTTTTAGGTGTGGAATTTAGAGGGGATATAATTGGCAAGTTCAACTGACAGTGTGAGAGAAACAGCAGGAGGCTCCAACCATTTTGTAACAGTTAAATTTTTCTTTAATTTATCCTATTTCTGTCATCTTGTTCCTCCACTTCTAAAAGCACAATGTATTGAAATACAACATGTATACAGAAAATACCTGCAGATGATAAAATAACTCAGTAAATTTTCTCAAAGTGAATATACTTCCATAACCACCATCCAGGTGCAGAAACAGAATTTTACCACCATCCTAGAAGCCTACTTCATTCCCCCTTCTAGTTACTCTCTCTCAGTTCTGTTGAGGGTAACCACTATCCTGACTTCTAATATTATAGATCAGTTTGTTCTGTTTAACTTTATGAAATACAATCATGTTGTACTCACGTATTCTTGTGTCTGGCTTGTTTCAGGTTTATTAATTTTGTTGCATATAGCAGTAGTCGTTGCTGTGTAGTATTTCACTGTATGAGTATGCAGTAATTTATTTGTCCATTCTCTTACTCATAGGGAATTGTTTTCAACCAAAGGGTTGTTTCTGATTTTTTTTTTTTTTTTTTTACTAATAATAATGCTGCTATGTTTATTCTTACCTATGTCTTTTGGTGTACAGATGCTGAATACCTTAACTGGTAGTTTCTCTTCAGCATTTCTGTGTGTAGTGTATACATTCTATGACATTACCCAAGTTACATAGATTGCATTCTTGAATATGTTATGTTACACAAATTGCACAGATGTCAGAATTGCATATTTAATTCCAGTATAATTTTGCAATATATTTATCCTCTAACGTATAGTAGATATAGATGAAACCAGGCCTTTCACGTAAAATACGCAAAAGTGCACGAGTGATTATCAATTTTGTTATGATTGCGGCAAGTACTACAGTTATACAGATATGCCATTTTAAAAGCAGTACATCAAACCTTCTGTATACAGAGATGAATAAGACAGCTGCCAAGAAGCTCACTTCCTAATAAATGAGGTACGATGTGAAAATAATTTATTTTATATTGTGCTGCAGTCATTCAAGTGTCATAAAGAAAGTGTGAAGTACTATAGTAAGTAGAAGCAGGATAGATTTCCTTTAGGTGGAGGTTTTAGACAGATGCAGGTAGGGAAAGGATTCCAGGTAGTGGAAACAACATGAGCAGAGTGTCAAAGCTGGAAGATCGTGAGTTTATTCAAGGAACTTGGAGGAGTATAGGTTTGCTTGACCATGGGTTTGTGAAAGGTAAGCTAGGTCCAGATAGTAGAAAATGCAATATCAAGAAATTTTTGTAAACATTGGATAGTCCCTGGAAAGTTGAGGAGTGATGTTGATGTTTGAATACTAAAGTGGTTCTTTGTACCACAACTGTGATCTTCAATTTTAGAAACATCTAATGAACTGGTTAATACAGGTAGTATCACCCATTTCTTATACCTGCATCCAGGAAATGTGCCTGCTTTTTTTTTTTTTAATGTAATAGCTTCGTTGATATAAAATTCACATACCATACAATTCAGCCATTTAAAGTATATAATTCAGTTGTTAGTTTTTTCACAAAGTTACATGACCAACACCACAGTCAATTTTAGAACATTTTCATCATCCAAAAAGAAACCCTGTACCCATTAGAGTAACTCTCAGTGACCTCAACCTCTACTACTCACCCACTCTCTCCCAGCCTTAGACAGCCATTAATCTGCTTTTTGTCTCTATAGATTTGCCTGCTCTGGACATTTTGTGTAAATGGAATCATGCAATATGTTGTCTCTTGTGACTGTCTTCTTTCACTTAGCATGTTTTCAAAGTTCATCCATGTTACAGCATGAATCATTCTCTTTTACTGATGAATAATATTTCATCGTATGGATGTACCACAACTTACCTGTTCATCAGTTAATGGGTATTTGGGTTGTTTCCACTTTTTAGCTGGCTATTATGAGTAATTTCCTGTGAACTTATGTGTATAAGTTTTTGTGTGAACACATTTTTATTTCTCTTGGGTATAAGGAATGGAGTTGTTGGGTCATATGGTAACTTCATGTTTAAAATTTTAAAGAACTGCTATACTGTTTTCCATAGAACCCACTGACATATCTTTGTGGTACTGTAAGGCAGAATAACTTACAATGTACAATCAATATCTAGTAAAACTTGTTTGAGATTAAAGGCAAAATACATATATTCTGTAGACAAAAAAAGTGAGAGAGTATCATTAATAGAAGAATGTTTCAATACAAGAATATATGGAGCAAGAAATGAACAGCAACATAAAATGGTACACCTGGGTAAATCTGCACAGTTATTGGCTGTATAAAAACAACAAACATGTCAAACATAGAGCTGAAAGACTGGAAAATAGTGCCAAGAGTGAAGGGTTTTTTGGCTGAGGTAGAGAGAATGAAGTAGAATTAAAATATTCTAAGGTTCTTTTGTCTTTTTTATGTATATGTAAAATACCATTTATGTGAAATTCTAGAAAATGCAAACTAGTCCCAAGTGACAAGAAGCAGAACAGCTGCCTGGGAATGGGGTGTGGGGTGAGTGTGAGGTGGGGAGGGAGGGGGAGAGAGAGAAGGATTATAAATTAAAATGAGGAAACATTTGGGCCTGATTGTGGTGGTGATTTCACAGTTATATATATAAATCAAAACCTACCAGATCTCATACTTTAAATAGACACAGTTTAGTATACATCAGTTATACTTCAATAAGGGTTTTTTTTTAATCTTCAAGACAAAAAGTCCTGTCATCCTTAAAATAATTTTCTGTTCACATGGTTTTCAGCAGTCTAAGTTTTTATTTTAATTCCAGTTAACATACAGTGTTAATAGTTTCACGTGTACATATAGTAATTTAACAGTTCCATACATCACCCTGTGCTCATTGCACATACACTCCTTAATCCCCATCATCTTTTTAACCCATCCCACCAACCCCCTCCCCTCTGGTAGCCGTCAGATCGTTCTCTATGTTCTCTGTAAGAGTCTGTTTCTTGCTTTGGCTCTCTCTCATTTTTTCCCCCCCCTTTGTTTTGTTTTCTGAAATTCCACGTGGGTGAAATCATATAGTATTTGACTTATTTTGCTTAACATTATATCCTCTAGCTCCATCCACGTTGTTGCAAATGGCTAGATTTCATTCTTTTTTATGGATGAATGATAATTCCATTGTTTATATATACCACATCTTTACCCATTAATTTAGCAGTGAACACTTGGGCTGCTTCCATATCTTGGCTATTATAAGTAATGCTGCTATAAACGTAGGGGTGCATGTATCTCTTTGAATTAGGTTTTTGTATTCTTTGGGTAAATACCCAGTAGTGCAATTCTGGATCATAGGGCAGTTCTGTTTTTGTTTTTTTATTGAAAACAATTGAGCGAGGTTGGGAGAGTCAGGGAGAGTCAGGGAGAGAGAGAATCTTAAGTGTTCTGTGCCCAGTACAGAGCCCAACACAGGGCTTTGTCTAACACTCTGAGATCATACGTGAGCTGAAATCAAGAATCGGATGCTTAACTGACTGAGCCACCCAGGCGCCTCTCTATTTTTAATTTTTTGAGGGATCTCCATATTGTTCCAGAGTGGCTGCACCAATTTCAATTCACACCAATAGTGCAATTCTCCACATCCTGGCCAACACCTGTTGTTTCTTTTATTGTTGATTTTAGCCATTCTGACAGGTGTGAGGTGGTATCTCATTGTGATTTTGATTCGTATTTCTCTGATGATGAGTGATGTTGAGCATCTTTTCATGTGTCTGTTAGCCATCGGGATGTCTTTTTTGGAAAAATACTTATTCATGTCTTTTACCCATTTTTAAGTTGGATTATTTATCTTTGGGGTGTTGAGTTTTGTAAGTTCTTTATGTATTTTGGATGTTAATCTTTAATTGGATTTGTCATTTACATGTATCTTCTCTCATTCTGTAGGTTGTCTTTTCGTTTTGTTAGTTGTTTCCCTCACTGTGCAGATTTTTATTTTGATGTGGTCCCAATGGTTTATTTTTGCTTTTCTTTCCCTTGCCTCAGGAGACATATCTAGAAAGAAGTTGGTAAGGCTGATGTCAAAGAATGTGCTGCCTGTGTTCTCTTCTAGGACTTTTATGGTTTCAGGTCTCCCATTTAGGTCTTTAATACATTTCGAGTTTATTTTTGTGTATGAGGTAAGAAAGTGGTCCAGTTTCATTCTTTGCATGTTGCCATCCAGTTTTCCCAACACCATTTGTTGAAGGGACTTTTTCCTGTTGTACATTCTTTCCTGCTTTGTTCAAGATTAATTGACTGTATAATCATGGATTTTTTTCTGGGCTCTCTATTCTGTTCCATTGATGTATGAGTCTGTTTTTGTGTCAGTACCATATTGTTTTGATTATTGCCACTTTGTAATATAACTTGAGATCTGGAATTGTGATGGTTCCAGTTTTGCTTTTCTTTTTGAAGAATGCTGTAGCTATTTGTGGTCTTCTGTGGTTCCATACAAATTTTAGGATTGTTTGCTCTAGGTCTGTGAAAAATGCTGTTGGTATTTTGATAGGGATTGTGTTAAATCTGTAGATTGCTTTGGGTAGTATAGACATTTTAACAATATTTCAGTCCATGAGCATGGAATGTTTTTCCATTTCTTTGTGTCATCTTGAATTTCGTTCATCAGTTTTTTATAGTTTTTATAGTACAGGTCTTTCACCTCTTTGGTTAGATTTATTACTAGGTATCTTATTATTTTGAGTGCAGTTGTAAATGGGATTATTTTCCTAATTTCTCTTAATGCTGCTTTATTACTGACGAGCAGAAATATAACAGATTTCTGAGTATTGATTTTATATACTGTGACTTTACTGAATTCTTTTATCAGTTCTAGCAGCTTTTGATGGAGTCTTTAGAGTTTCCTATATACAGTATCATGTATCTGCAAATAGTGTAAGTTTTACTTCTTCCTTAACAATTTGGATTTCTTTTATTTCTTTTTGTTGTCTGATCGGTGTGGCTAGGACTTCCAGGACTGTGTTGAATAAATGTGGTGAGAGTGGACATCTTTGTCTTGTTCCTGACCTTGAGGAAATTAAGGATGACGTTAGCTGTGGGTTTTTCATACGTGGCCTTTATTATGTTGAGGTATGTTCCCTCTAAACCTATTTTGTTGAGGGTTTTTATCATGAATGGATGTCCTACTTTGTCAAATGCTTTTTCTGCATCTATTGAAAATATCATGTGGTTTTTATTCTTTCTTCTGTTGCTCTGATGTATCACACTAATTGATTTGCAAATACTGAGCCATCTTGCAGCCCAGGAATAAATCTCCTTGACTGTGGTGATTTTTTTTAAATGTATTGTTGGATTTGGTTTGCTAGTATTTTATCAAGAATTTTTGCATCCATGTTCATCAGGGATATTGGCCTGTAGTTCTCTTTTTTGGTGGTGTCTTTATCTGATTTTGGGATCAGGGTAATCCTGACCTCATAGAATGGATTTGGAAGTTTTTCTTCCCCTTTTATATTTTCGAATAGTTTAAGAGGAATAAGTATTAACTCTTTCTTATAGCCATCTGGTCCTGGACTTCTGTTTTTTGGGACTTTCTGTTTTACTGACTCATTTGTTTCCTGGTCATCAGTCTGTTCACATTTTCTGTTTCCTGTTTCAGTTTTGGTAGTTTATATGTTTCTAGGAATTTATCCATTTTTTCTAGGTTGTCCAATTGGTTGGCATATTGCTTTTCATAATATTCTCTTATGATTGTTTATATTTCGGTAGTGTTGGTTGTTATTTTTCCTGTCATTTGTGATTTTATTTATTTGACTCCTTTTTTTTTTTTTCTTGATAAGTCTGGCCAGAGGTTTGATTTTTTTTTTTTCCTTCAAACAACCAGCTCCTTGTCTCATTGGTCTGTTGTTTTGTTATACTGATTTCTGTATAATTTATTTCTGCCTTTATCTTTATTATTTCTTTTCTTCTGCTTTTAGGTTTTGTTTTGTTTTTAAGATTTTATTTATTTATTTGAGAGAGAGAGAACATGAGCAGAGGGTTGGGGGAGAGGCAGAGGAAGAGAAAGGAGCAGACTCCCCACTGAGCAGCAAGCCTAATATGGGGCTGGGTCCCAGAACCCTGGAATCATGACCTGAGCCAAAGGCAGACACATAACTGATGAGCCACCCAGGTGCCCTGGTTTCAGGTTTTGTTTATTTTTGTAGCTCCTTTAGGTGTAAGAATAAGTTGTTTGAGATTGTCCTTGCTTCTTGAGGTAGGCTTGTATTGCTATAAAATACCCTCTTAGAACCACTTTTGGTGCATTCTAGAGGTTTTGGAAGTGTTGTGTTTTCATTTCATTTCATTTGTTTCCATGTATTTTTTAATTTCTTTTTTGATTTTTTCGTTGACCCATCGTCATTTAGTAGCATGTTATTTAGCCGCCATGTATTTTTTATCTTTTCTAGATATTTTCTTGTGGTTGACTTCTAGTTTCATAGCATTGTGGTCGGAAAATATGCATGGTATGATTTCAGTCTTCTTGAATTTGTTGAGATTTGTTTTGTGGGCTAATATGTGATCTATTCCGGAGAATGTTCCATGTGCACTTTGAAAAGAATGTGTATTCTACTGTTTTAGGTTGGAATGTTCTGAATATATTTGTTAAATCCATCTGTTCCAGTGTGTCATTCAAAGCCATTGTTTCCTTGTTGATGTTTTGTTTAGATGATCTTTCTATTGATATAAGTGAAGTGTTAAAATCCTTTTATTATTTTATTATCGATTGGTTCCTTTATTTTTGTTATGAACTGTTTTATGTACTCCTGTGTTGGGTGCGTAAGTATTTACAATTGTTAGATCTTTTTTGGATTGTCCCCATTATTATTACATAGTGTTATTTTTTGTTTCTTGTTATAGTCTTTTTTTTTTTTTTTTTTGGAGAGGGAGGAAGGGTAGAGAGAGAATCCTAAGCAGGCAGGCTCCACACACAGCATGGAACCCACTGTGGGTCTCAGTCTTACAACCCTGAGATCATAACCTGAGCTGAAATCAAGAGTCTGACATAACCAACTGAGCCACCCAGGTGCCCCACAGTCTTTGTTTTAAAGCTTATTTTGTTTGATGTAATTATTGCTACTCCGGTTTTCTTTTGACATCCATTTCCATGATGTTTCTCCATTCCCTTACATTCAGTCTCTGTCCCCTCACTTTCAATATGCAATTTAGGTCTGAAATGGGTCTCTTGTAGGCAGCATATAGATGGTCTTTTTTTACTCCACTGTGTTACCCTGTGTCTTTTGATGGGAGCATATAGTCCATTTACATTCAAGGTAATTATTGCTAGGTGTCCATTTATTGGCATTTTATTACTTGTTTTGTGGTTGTTTCTGTAGATTCTGATCCTTTCTTGTCTTTTTCTCATGGTTTGCTGATTTTCTTTGGTGATATATTTTGATTCCTTTCTCTTTATTCTTTGCATATTTATTAGTGGTTTTTGATATACGGTTTCCATTAGGTTTTTATATCTCTTTTTCTGTATATAGCAGTCTAAATTAAGTTGGTGGTCCTTTAAGTTTTAACCCATTCTTTTCTTCTCTTCTCCCCAGTTTTAGGTATAGGTTATTATATTTTATCCCTTTTTTTGGTAAGTTCTTGACTGATGTTTTACAGAAATAGTCTTTTTTAAAAAGATTTATTTATTTGGGAGAGAGAGAGAGCACGTGCATGCACAGAGGGGAGGGGCAAAGGGAGCGGGAGAGAGAGTCTTAAGCAGACTCCACATGGGGCGTGGAGCTTGGCCCAGGGCTCAGTCTCAGGACCCTGAGATCACGACCTGAGCTGAAACCAAAAGTCAAACAGTTAAGCTACTGTACCACCGAAGCACTCCCAGAAAGAGTCATTTTTAATGTGTTTTGAGAGGTGTTTCCTACCTCTATATTGTCACTTTTGGTCTCTCTTGCTTTCGAAGGTCCCTTTTAATATATTCTTGCAGAGCTGGTTTGGTGGTCATGAATTCCTTTAGTTGTTGTGTGTCTGGGAAACGTTGTTTCTTGTTCTATTCTGAATGATAGCCTTGCTGAATAGAGAATTCTTGGCTGCAGATTTTTCCCATTCGGCACATTAAATATATGCTTTCAGTCCCTTCTGGTTTGCCAAGTTTCTGTTGAAAAATCTCCTGCTAGCCTTATGGGGTTTCCCTTGTAAGTTAAGGACTTCTTTTGTTTTGCTGCTTTAAAAATTTTTTCTTTATCAGTATATTTTGCAAATTTAATTACAATATGTCTTGGTGTGGGTCTCCTTTTGTTGATTATGTTGGGGGTTCTCTGTGCCTCCTGGATCTGGATATCTGTTTCCTTACCCAGATTAGGGAAGTTTTCAGCTTTTGTCTCTTCAAATAAATTTTCTGCCTCCCTTTCTCTTCTTCTGGGATTTGTGTAATATGAATGCTGTTATATTTGATGCCATCACCAAGTTCCCTTAGTCTACTCTCATTTTGTATAATTCTTTTCTTTCTGTTTTGTTCAGCTTGATTACTTTCCATTACTATATCTTTTAGGGCACTAATTTTTTCTCCTCCTTTAATCCTGCTGTTCATTCCATCAAGCGTGTTTCTCATTTCATTTATTGTGCCCCCATCTCTACTATGTTATTCCTTATCTCTTTGTTAAGGTTCTCACTCATGTTTTCCATTTTTTTCTCAAGTCCAGTGAGTATCCTTATGATCATTGTTTTAAATTCTTTATCAGGCATATTACTTGTATCTGTTTCACATAGCTCTCTGGCTGTGGCCTTATTCTTTTCTTTCATTTGGGATAAATGTCTCTGTCTCCCCATTTTGCCTGTCTTTCTGTGTCTATTTCTGTGTGTTAAAAAAGTCAGCAGTGAATTCTGCTCTTGAAAGTAGTGATTTTTTGATGAAGAGGTCCTGGAGTGCCCAGCAGTGCAGTGTGCCCTGTTTAACAGAAGCTGGCTCTTCAGGAGAGTATCCTGTTTGTTGCTTACGCTCTGCTGTTGTGTACAAGTCACATTTCCTTTCATTGCAGTCATTTGCTCTGACTCTCTGGCTGTTGTGGGCTATACTTGCTTTCTGTGGTGCTAGTGGCACCCAGGCAGATCAGCTTTGGTGATATGTGCCCACCAGGGAATTTGGGAGCAGGGTGGCAGTGTTAGCAAAATTTGCATTGGTCCGTAGTCCTGTGCTGGATCCCTTGAAGTACTGGAGTGGCTGGGAGCAGTGTGCCAGGATGGCCAGGGACATTTGGCTGGGCAAGACACAGGAGGGTGGCTGGATGTGCACAGCAGGGTGCAATGGGGGCTGTACCCCAGGCTGGCTGGGTAGGGCACCTCTGTGGCTTTAACGAAATTTGCCCTGAGCCAGGGCTGAGGCTACCAGGCTTGGAGTTGGTGAGTCCTCCAGGGAACTCCTGAGTGTGGTGTACTGGTAGTGGGTTAGGTAGCAAGTATCTGTGCAGGCCTGCCTCCTGCAGATGTCTCTGTGCTTATACTATAGGCCAGGGAAGGAAAATGGCATTTGCCAGCTCCCTCATTTTCAGAGAAGTCCCCCAGCACGCTTAGAAATCAGTGTGAACATCCATCTTCTGTTTGTCCCCGGTGTTGTGTAAACTGCCATTTTTATGTTGCCTCTCTGCATAGGTTGCTTTCACTTTAAGGGCAGTGCCCGGACTATCACTTGCTCTTCCAGGTGACCCAGTGCTGAGTCAGCTGGCCTCTAAAGCTCCGGGTTCCAAGTCCCACTGATTTTACAAACTCATAGAATTCAGCTCCTCTGGTTTTTAAAGCCAAACATTATGGGGATTAATTTTTCCTTTGTGAGCTCCCTGGTGTGAGGGCCCATTTTTTGGCCCTCTTTACTCCTGCAGCTCCCTGCCTCTTGTGGGCAGCCTTCCTCTGCCTTTCTGACCTTCCTAACCTTTCAGGTGGAGCTTCTTCTCTATATTTAGTTGTGGAGTTTGTTCTGCCAGTCTTCAGATTGCTCTCTGGTTTATTGACTTGGATGTGGATGATACCTAGTTGAAAACGTGGGAGGGGGTGAGCTCAGGGTCCTCCTACTCCACCATCTTCCCAGGTTCCATTTCTAAGGTTCTTTTATCT
Source organism: Potos flavus (assembly GCA_028534135.1). Classification (NCBI taxonomy): domain Eukaryota; kingdom Metazoa; phylum Chordata; class Mammalia; order Carnivora; family Procyonidae; genus Potos; species Potos flavus. Next base: position 18,450,959 of record CM052895.1, on the reverse strand, counting down.
TTTGAGAATGAAGATGTTAACTTAAAGTATTAAGTATGCATGTTAAAATTTCAAGGCTACATATCTAAATGAATAGAAGTAGAATATATAGGGGTGCCTGGGTGGCTCAGTGGGTTAAAGCCTCTGCCTTTGGCTCAGATCATGATCTCAGGGTCCTGGGGTCGAGCTCCACATCAGGCTCTCTGCCTGCATCTCTGCCTACTTGTGATCTCTCTCTTTCTTTCTCTCTGTCAAATAAATAAATAAATAAAATCTTAAAAAAACAGGTAGAATATATAATTTCCAAATTAGAGAGAAAATGGAATATACAAAGAAAATTAAAAATAATGTAAGAAATGGTAGGAAAAGAAACAGAAGTTACAGAACAAGTACAAAGCAAAAGAATAATGGAGTAGAAATAGATTCCAGCATATTACAAAGACCACATTAAGTGAAAGCAGACTAGATCAACTGCCATCCTGGCACACTGCTCCCAGATAATCTGCAGACTAGATAATGCAGAGAAGACAAAAATGTGTTGGACTGGAAAAAATAAAATAAAATTTAGCTGTATGCTGCTGTTTAAAAAACATATACCCCAAATATACAACTATAGAAAGATTGAAAGCAAAAGGATAGAAAAAGCTAGACAAATAACCAAAAGAAAGCTGGTAGTTGCAGTCATATCAGATAAAATAAACACAGAAATTACTAATGATAAATATGATAAAAGGTTAACTCACCCAGAAGATATATATTTTTGAAAATATGTGAAGCAGGAATGTCAAGGAAAAATGCACACATCTCTTCTGGTAGGTGATTTTTACTTTTTTAATTTTTAAAAAAATATTTGAGAGAGAGAGAACACGAAAATGGGGTGAGGGGCAGCGGGAGACGCAGACTCCTTGCTGAGCAGGACCCCATTATGGGACTCAATCCTGGGACTCAAGGATCATGACCTAAGCCGAAGGCAGATACTTAACTGACTGAGCCCCTCAGGTGCCCTTTAGTGGGTGATTTTTAAACATACCTCTTGTAGTTATTGAAGGTCAAGTAGCAAAAAAAATTAAGAATAAAGAAGATGTTGGTGGTGCCTGACTAAGTCAGTGGGTGGAGTGTGCAACTCTTGATCTTGGGTTTGGGAGTTTAAGCCCCATGTTGGGTGTAGAGATTACTTAAAATCTTTAAAAAAAAAAGATATTGAAAACAAAATCAACATGAAACTAGCAATTAGAGGAAGCACATTTTTTCCCTAACATTCGTAGAACAGTTATGGAAACAACTCATGAGTCAGGGAAAAGAAATCCTAAATGGAATTTAAAAATAATTAGAACTGAATGATTATAAATACCATGTTACAAAACTTGGATGTAGCTAAAGCCTTACAGTAAATTTGTAATGTTTACATAAGAGAAGAAGGAAAGGATCAAAATGTCAATTGAGTGTTCTACTTAAGGAGTTAGAAAGGGGAAAGCAAAATAAACTTGAGAAAGAAATAATAAAGAGCCCAAATTAATGAAATAGAAAACAAATGTGCAGTGTGAAAAACGCTGAAAGTTTTTTTAAAATAGGCAAAACCTGCTAAAATTAATAAAATAAAAGAAATGAGGCATAGATAAATAAAAGCATAAGAAATGGAACTGTGTATAGAAAAGTGGAGATGAAAAGGTAAGAGAATATTATTAATTTTTAGAGCAAAGTATTTACATAGTGCTTTATGAGGTTCCAGTCAGTATTTTAAGGACTTTATTTAGTTGTCAAAACACCTCTATGACATAGGTAACATTATCCTTCTTTTATAGTTGAGAAAACTGAAACACCAGGAGATTAGATTAATTGGTCAAACCTAATAGTTGACAAGAGAATTAAGAACCCACACTGTGTAACCTGATTGGTCTTTGTTGTTTGGTGGTGAAACCTGGAACAAGTAATTAAATCTCTGTGTCTAACTTCCATTATCTGTTAAATGTAACTAACACTTCACTAGTTCATTTGAAGGGAATATATATATATAAATAAATATATATGAAGCAATTTCAACAGTGTCTACATATTGAATTATGTAAGTGTTATTTTAATTATTAAAGGAGAAAGACCACCACGTGCAAGCAGATTGACATTAGTTCGGCAATGGCCAAGAAGTTGAAAAGTACCAAATATTAACAAGAATCTGGAACAGCGAACATCCCTGAGTAGTCTTTATAGGAGTATAAATTGGTACAACAACTTTGGAAACCAATCTGGTATTATTTAGTAGAGTAGAAAATTCTTACCTCATGGCTCAGCAGTTCTGTGACAGATTTGTTTACTTCTCACAAAATTTTCATACACCCTTCCATATTTCATAGTGCTTGTAACCAGACAGGGCCATGAGACTACTGTGGCCAATTTGGTGTAAATAGTATTTACTTGTGTCATTTCTGGCCTGAAGGTTGAAGGATGGTGTGAGTTCATGCTGTCATCTCCCATGGAAACGAACAGCACATATCCCTAATTCTACCTGTTGGAAGGAAGCTTCTCTATAGAGCAGGTCAGCTCGCAGTGGACGTTAAGCCAGAAAGAAATTTATTTGTATGTTATATTTGTATGCATGAGTGACCAGGGGATAGATATATATGGGAATGTTAATAGGAACTGGAATGATAAAATTTCTGGGATGTAGTGTGGATGCTGCAGAGTAGAAGAGTCCTTGTTTCTAGAGTCATTGACCAGTCAAGTGGCTGTGATAATGATTTTGGCAGGTAAGCAATTTCTTTTTAGATTAATTGGGAGTCTATCATTTAAACTTTGAATTTATATTTACTTTTCTGTTTTGGTAATTAAGAGGTAGAAATTTAGTTTTTAATTTTATGACCTATTTTTTGTTTGTTTGTTTTGTTTTACCTTTATATTGGATTTGTGGGAGCCAGTATGCTTTACAAAAATGTAGAGAAGGTACACAAAGCAATATAATACTGTATCAGTAGTTTTCCACTATGAATATTTTTATTTTTTGTACTTTGCCTTGATATGCTTGCATTAAGATACCTTGTATTTAAGTGATGTTCAAATTAAATTTGATCTATAGTAGGAAGTATTCAACTCTAGCTATTCATTAAAACCATCAAGGACATTTAAAAAAATTCTGATGTCAAGGCCCTCCTCCATGCCAGTTTTTTAGTTCTGATGTGCAGCTGGGGTTGAAAATCAATGGACAAGAAAAAAAGATAAAGAAGAAAGATAGGTGTTATCTGCTAGATACTCCTGGACCATAGGGCCCAGTGATGATAATATATACCTTAGAGAAACAACCCCCCCCAAAAAAAAGAAGAAAGAAAGAAAGAAAGAAAAAACAAAATAATTGATCATGTCTCTATAAGTATTTTAGACTTACTTAATTGGTAAAATCCATATTCCAGAGTAATTTCAGATTTAAGTCATGCTACCACCATTATAGAAAATTAGCATTGTTCTTGGTTCTTTTTCTTTTTAGGTAAAAATTTTGGTGCTGGCAACCTTTTTAGTGAATTAGCCACTTCGATGTTTTACTTATTCTTAAAATTAATTTTTCTTTTTACCTCAACTTTATTGAAGTATTCAGTAAAATGCACCCTTTTAAGTATGTATGAAGTAGTCATGCCTTTCTATTGTCTATATTTTTCTAGTGTTTTGACATCTGGAGCCGTCTTGGACCTGGAGAGACTGACCTTCCCAGGACTAGCTAATTCCTAGAGATAGCAAAGGCTTCCCCTTCTACCATTGCGTCTTTTCATGTGCAAACCAACCAATCCGGAGCCTGCCCCAGCTGCCTCCTTTGTTGGGCCACTAATCCCCTTCTCTAATCACCCCAGTACTACCATGAAGCTAGGGGGAGTTCCTATACTGTGGAGACCACTGAAATTATTCAAATGAGCCAGTTCTAAACTTGTTCAGCTTGCTTATCCCACCTTGCCCATTTTTCCCCTGGCGAAAACCACAATAAAGATTCTTGCCACATTTTTCTTTCGCTCTGCTTCCTGACTACTCTGATGTTTTCCCCTGTGGCCTGGTGTGATGTGGCCTGCCTCCTGTTTTTAGGGAACTGTGAGTATAAACCTAATCCTTCATGACAGTCATTTCTATGTCTGTGTTACGATATACATGATTAAAACAAATCCTGGATTCATTTTAAAACAGTATAATTCTGAATTTTGACAAAGGTATATGCCTGCATAACAACTATTATCAAGATACGGAACTTTATATCACTCCCAAAAGTTCCCTTGTATTCCTTTATAGTCAGTAACCAACCCCCACCTCCCCTGCACCCCAATTCTGATCTGCTTTCTGTTACCATAGATTAATTTTGCCTCTTCTGAAATGTCATCTAAATGACATTCTACAATATGTCCTTTTTTTGGTATCTGGTTTCTTTCACTCAGCAGAATGTTTCTTAGATTCATCCCATGTTTCTGCTTGTTTCAGTTGCTCATTGATTTTTTTTTAAGATTTTTTTTTTTAAGATTGTTATTTGATAGAGAGAGCGAGAGAGCAAAAGAGCACAAGCAGGGGGAGAGGCAGAGACAGGCTCCCCACTGAGCAGGGAGCTTGATGATGTAGGGTTTGATCCATCATGGCCTGAGCCAAAGGCAGACTCCCAACTGACTGAGCCACCCAGGCGCCCCTGCTCTTGACTTTTATTGAAGATCAGTATTCCATTGTATTGATACAGTAAAATTTGTTTATCCATACAGCAGTTGATGAATATTTGGATTATTTTCACTTTGGGGGAATATTATGTATAAAGTTCCTACGAACATTCTTATGTCAGTCTTCGAACATGTTTTCATTTCTGTTGGGTAGATATCTAGGAGTGGAATTGTTGAGTTGTAAGCAAGTATATGCTTAACTTTATAAGAAACTGCCGAACTATGCTTCAGAATGGTTGCACCATTTTACTTGCTCACCAGCAGTGTATGATAATTCCACTTATCACCAACACTTGGTATCAATTTTTTTGATTTTAGTAATTCTCGTTGGTGTGTACTGGCATCTCATTAGTTTAATTTCTGTTTCCCTCATTCCTAGTGATGTTGAGCATTTTTTTTTTTTTTTTAGTTTATTGGCTATTTATATATCTTCTTTTCTAAAGTATCCCAATAATTTGCCCATTTTAAAATTGGATAACTTGCTTCTGATTATGAGTTATAAGAATTATTTATATATTCTGGATAAAAGTTCTTTGTTAGATATATGTATTGCTTATTTTCTCCAGGCTCTGAGTTGCTTTTATATTAGTGGTATCTTTCAAAGATCTGAATTCTGAAATTTGATGAAGTATGGTTTTTGATATTTTAAAAATTTTATGGTTGTGTGTCTGTGTTGTAATCTATCCTAAGATTAAGAAACTGATTTTTTTGGTAGAGATTTTAGAGTTTTTGAGCTTTTATGTTTAATTTTATGACTCATTTTGAGTTTTTATATATGGAGTGAGATAGGGTTGAGATTTTTTCCATATTATCTGGTTTATCTATCACTATTTGTTTAGATGTTATCTTCTGAGTTTTGTCTAATTAGAATGTGTTAACATGTATCTCACTTTTAATGACACACTCTAGTTCAGAGGGAATTTCCCAATGAACAATAATAAATGCCATCCATCCTATACTTGAAGTAGTGTTGTATAAGATTATGCATGTTTTTGAAATGTAGAGACACAGTGAGACTTTATTCTAATAATCAGCCAAAGCACAATGCCTTGTACACAGTATGCTTACTAAATGAGAATGTTTGCTTTGGAACTTAGCCTTAGCTGCACATAAAACCCAAAATTATTTTTATTCAGGTAATCTGGGCAGTCTAGCAGTGAATAGCAATAGAATACTGCTTTCAGTAGAATCTCCAATCCTGCAGAATTTAGTATCTAGGAGCGGAGATTATGTATCTAAAAAGATAATATATATTTGCTAATATTTGAGAAAGAGAACGACCTATATTTTCTAGTTTGCCAGTGGTTATTGTTCTGGAGTGTGCATCAGAATCACCTGTGGACCTCTAAAAAATCCTTCATATTGCCCAACCTGAAATTAATTCTCAATCTTCTAGGGTAGGTTTTCGGGCAGGTGATTGTTTCAGTTTGCTTTGAAGCTCTCCATCATGATTTTCTCGTATAGCCCTGATTACCAGTCACTGATTATACTCTCTATTTTCTCATTTGACCTCTCAATCACCCATTGAGACTAGCTCACTTTTGTACATGAGGAAGATAAAAATGATTAAATATCTTCCTTCACAAGTGATTTAAACAAAATCCACAGAAGACATTTTTAAATGGCCATTAAACATTTGAATAATGTTTACCTCAATAATTGAAAAATAGAAATAAAGATAATATCATGTCTGTAATTTACTAAGCTGTCAGTCTGATAGTACTGGAAATAATAATATCTTAATATGGCAAAAGAATGGTAAAGCAAGCCCAATTTATTTGAGAGTATACATGTGTACAACTATTTTGTCAAGCAACAGTTGTGCAAATGTAACCATATAAGCATATTCTGTTCACTGAAGAGATATTTGAAGTTTCCAATTTAAGTTGTTATGGTGTCCATAATTAGAATGATTAAAAAAATATAGTGTATACATTGGAACACTGTGTAGCTATTAAATAGAATATGTAATTATGTATTTCCTGTAGAGATTTCCACATACATTAAGTTAAAAAATAAATTGTGGGGGTAGTATGCAATGTGATTTTGCTTTTATAAACATATGCTAGTTAACTCTATTAACATGTTTATTTGTACACGTATAGGAAAAATCTAGAAGGCAACACAAAAGTATTGAAAATGGCTAAGTCTGGGGAAAAAGATTGGTGGGAGAGTTTTATACTTGTTTGTTTTTTGTATTCCCTTGGCAGTAAAGTCTCTTGCCTCTACACTTTTAAAAAGATATGAATATGAAAAATATAACTTGCTTAAGATCAGTACAACTGGTAAGTGGCAGTGTTAGCACTTGGAATTATCAGACTTGAAGAAAATTTTCAGAGATATATTTACCAATATGATAAGAATTTTAACTGATTTACAGTAGAAAAACATTTAAAGTTTTTCTTTTTAGAATTCACATACAGTAAAATTCCCTTTTTGTGCTGTACAGTCCTATGTTTTTTAAAATAAAATTTTTATTGAAGAATAGTATACTTAAGAGAAGTTACATATATGTATTAACTATTCAGCTGAATGAATTTACACATACTGCTTGATAGCTAATACCCAGCTCAAGAAACAGAACATTGCTTGTGTCCCTGAAGTACCCCTAGTGACTTTTTCAGCCTCCACTGTCCTGACTTCTAACATCAGGGATTAATTTTGCCTGATTTTGAACTTTTATATAAGTGAATCATACATATGTGTTCTTGTTTGACTTCTGTATTGGTCAGTATTATGTTTGAATTTATCAATATAGTTTGTGTTGTATCCTTCATTCTCGCAGGCTATAGGCTAGAATTTCTCAAACTCAGTTCTCTCGACATTTTGGATGGCATAATTCTTTGTTATAGGGGCTCTCCTGTGCATTGAAGGATGTTTACCAGCATCCCTCATCTCTAACCCACTAGACGCTGGTAGCACCCCCCATTTGTGACAACCTAAAATGTTTCCAAATGTGTCGCCAAATATCCCTGAGGGGTGTTTAGGATAGGGGCAAAATCATCCCTGGTTGAGAACTACTGCAGTACAGTATTCTGTTGTGTGAAAATACTATAGTTTATTACCCAGGCTGTTGTGTTGGTAGATATTTGGATCATTTCCAGGTTGAAATTGTAATGAATAACATTGCCTTGAACAATTTTATACAGGTTTTTTGAGGAAAATACCACCACATTTCGTATGAATATGTACCTTAGATTGAATTTATAGGTCGCAAGATATGTATATGTCCAGCTTTTTTAGATTTTGCCACAATTTTTTTCAAAGTGGTTGTGCCGCTTTTCATTCCACCATTCATTTGTGAGAATTCCATTTGCCCCACATTCTAGCGAGGCTTGAATTTGAACTATACATTTTTGAAATTTAGGGTGTACCCACTGGTTATCACAGTAAACGACACAGAAGATGCCAGTTGCTAAGGGAATAGAGTCATGAATTTGGGCCTTCTGCTTTAATGTCCTCTGACTTATCACTCAAGTCTGGCAATTGGGAAGCAGTCACTTACCCATCCTGGGTTGCTCTTTCCTATGTCCAGATCTCTGTCCCCACCACCAGCGGCAGCTTATGGGCTCTATAGCTGGGGCCGTGTTTTCACTTTGTTGTTGAGTTTCATGTACTGACAAAACTATCAAAGCCAAATGTCAGTAACTGATTTGAAAGTTTAACTGAGATTGTTTTTAAGATTTGTCATTTAAACAAACTTGCCAGTCAAATGAGAATCTGGTTTTTCCTTTTATGCTGTTACTCTATTTTTAGAGGGGTGGTACATTTTTTTAAGTATTATGTTTAATCCGTCTGTGTGTTCTGCATACCCTGTAAATGTTAAGCATGTTGAAAGCAGTTCCTGATTTTTTAAAGCATATATTACCACTGTGTTATCACCATCATGCTGCTTATGTATGAAGCTTCATATATATGTATTTATGTGTATAATTTATTGAGGTGAAATTCATATAAAATTAATCATTTTAAAGTGACCAGTTCAGTGGCGTTTAGTACATTCAAAGGGTTGTGCAACCACCACCATTATCTATTTATAACTAGTTCTAAAACATTTCCTTGAGTCCAAACTAAACCTCTTATCCTGTAAGTAGTTTCTCCTTCCTTTCCCCCTAAATCCCTGGCAACCTCCAATCTGTATTTGGTTCTATGTTTTTATCTCTTTTGGATACTTCCTATAAATAGAATCATATAATATATGACATTTAATGTCTGGCTTCTTTCACTTAGCATAATGTTTCCAAGGTTCATCCATGTTGTGTTTCTGTATTCCATCCCTTTTTATGGCTGAATAATATTTCATTATATGCCATGATTTCTTTATCCATTCACTCATTGATGGACATTTGGACTATTCCACTTATTGACCACAGTAAATATATTTTGCTGCTGAGAACATGCATCTACATGTACTATTTGCATTCCTAACACATGTGACTAGATTATTACGGCCACCACCACTGATATTGAACAATTTCAGTGCCTCTAGAATTCCCTCATGCTACCCCTCTGTAGTCAGACCCTTTTCTTCCCCCTTACTACCATTGATCACTTCTCTGGCTTTATAGCAGTGAGACATTTAAGTAGTATCTCAACAATGTAGTCCGGCTTTCTTAAAGTATAGAATAGATTTTTCATGAGTTAAATTTTTAGAATTAGAGAAAGCGTTTTAGAAGCCAGGGACTAGCAATATTTTATATGTATTTCCTAAATTCAGTTTCTCTAACTTGCTAATTATGGTAACTAAATTAAAATTACTAGTAAATAATTCTGTATTTACCTACACAACACAGATAACTGTCAAAAATATTAACTTACAATATTTTATAAATTGAACATGCAATTATTAGATAGATTTTTTAAGTAATTTTTTTCACTGTTTTGTGTACAAAAGGAGTTGGGATTTTACATATTCTTCCTGCCAAAATCTTTAGTGAGTTATATACTGATACATTTACATGTTAATTTTAAAAGCTCAGAGGAAGATTATTCAGCTTCTGAAAACATAGCATGCACAATAAAATAACTGTTTGCCAGGGGGAAAAAAAAAGCCCTGTGTCTTCTAGTACCAGTTGGTATTACGTAGGTTTGTTTCGTGTCTCATATCTTATTTATAGTAGCTTGAAACTAGAAACTAAACAAACACTTATGTTTCACTGTAGCTTAACTGTGCATTAAAGTCTTTCTTCGATCATATATGTTGTTTTTTGCTTGTGTGTATATTTCTCTGAAACTCAGAACTTGTGATAAACTGGCAACTTGCTTGAGTCCAGTTTATTTCTATATAAAGACAGAAATAATGTATAATACATCTAAATGCACTCATTTGTTTAGATGATATTTATAAAAGCTTTATAACATTAATAAGTTAATAAGTCACAAGTTAATTAGAGGTATTTAATGATTATCACTAATTACTGAGAGAGAGCATGAAGAAACATCTATTAGTATTGTTTGTTGGCTGTAGAAGTTTCCCATACTTCTCTCAAGAAAAGAGCTTTTGTTGGGAGGAATTTCAAATCTGATGACTATGTTTCTTAAAATATTTCAGATATATCCTAAATATTCTAGGGCTCTAAGAAGTTGAAAGTGTTTAAAAATCATATTACTAGTTTTAATTGTGTGTTTATTCTTTTCTTGGTATTGTTGTCTAATCTTGCTTACCTCCAACATGCAGACCTGTGCTTTGGGATGGCTTTGTTTTATACTGGGAGTGACCTTTAGTAGTTGGTTTGATTACTCCTTCATAATAACAAAGAGCCTTTATAAGTGAATTTTCCAAAATCTCACAGAACATAATGGAAAAGTATGAAATGAAAAAAAAGAATACACCAGTTTTGTGGCTTTCAGGCTTTGATTTTAGGGTATTGGGCGATGTGGTTGTGACATCTGTCACCACAGTGATCACCAGGTTTGATCTGGCTGATCTGGCTGGCTAGGCAGTGTCCCTTTCCTCCCTCAAGTCTGCTCCATGTGTGTCCCTACCGAAACTGCATGGTCGGTCGAAGAGGATGATTCTCCTGGATAAAGGAGGATTGTTCTTTGGTCAAAAGTGTGCAAGTAGTTGCTCTCCCCTGCTAGAACTCCAAATAAGCTCTTAAAAGTTAATCTTAAAATTAGAGCTCTTAAAAATCCATCATGCACAGGGTGCCTGGGTGGCTCAGTCAGTTAAGATCCGACTCTTGATTTTGGTTCAGGTCATGCTCTTAGGTTTGTGAGATCAAGCCCATGTGGGGCTCCCTGCTGGGGTGTGGAGCCTGCTTAAGATTCTCTCTCTCTCTCTCTGCTCCACCCACCCTTGTGTGCATGTGCACTCGCTCACTTTCAAAAAAAAAAAAAAAATCCATCACTCAAGACTAGCTCAGTGTTACTTTTTAGTGGTAACTTAAGATGCTATATCTGATACATTGCCTTTATACTATTTAGAAAATAAGGGATGTGACCGTGTTTTAAAAATGCAAAGGAGTTAAAATATTGGCTTCAAACATATATTGGTTCATTCATTTAGTAAGCACATTTTGGGTTTTGTTGTCGTTGTTGCTTTCATGCTGGATACTTGCTGGGCCTTTGAAAGAGTTGCATCCTGTGAGGCATCCTGAGCCTTTTGTAGCCTGGTAAAGCATAGAGACCTCTCTCTTCTCAGAAAAGTGTTTATGAACACTTAAAATTCATAGGATTATAAAGGAAACTCATTAGTTTGAAATAGTGTTAGGATGCTAAATTTGCAATAAGGTAGCGTGTAATATGTGTTAACTCATTAAATATTAAGAGTTAACAGTGAATCTGATAAGTATTATAATTTTGAAGTAATGATGAGCATAAGCTTTTTTCTAGATTATCTGTATCAACTGTATAGTCTGATGAAACTATGATTCCTAACAGTGGCCGAGAGTTATAGGAATTACTAATACTCCTGAGGTTTGTTGACTGTTTTAACTGAAGGAAATGCTAAATTGTGGTTAGAGGTTGATGAAAGTGAATATATCATTTTTGTCCCTATCCAAGTTCATTTTCCACACTGAGCCATAGACCCCCTGTTTGTCCATAGACTTAACCGTAAGTTAGCTCTTTTAGGAGCTGTGAGACTGGCACTTAAATAGTTGGTTATAGTTGAAGTCTGAGCAGGGATATCATCTCTTTCATCTTTGCATTTTCATAATTCCATAATGCCTGGTAAACATTAAGCAAATGAGATTCATTTATGTTATTGCTTTTATTAGTAGTCTTTGTTGCTATGTCGTATTCCATTGTATTTGTGGAGGCTCTTAAAAATACATATGTCTGGGTTCCAAACCCTGAATTCAGAAAGATAATCAGGAAATGGTAGTATGTCGGAAACTGAATACGATGAGGGTGTCTCTGAAAAGAGTGCAAGGTTGTGACAATGTCATTTGTTGTGCACAGGTTGATTGAGGCATTAGAAAGCTGTGTTAGGTAACTTTTCAAGTTTGGTTTAGAAGGGAGGGAGATGTGCTAGGAACCTGGATGTTTTTAGAGATAAATGGGTGGAACAAACAAATCAGAGTTATAAGAAATGGGCAAGATTGAACAAGAAACCAGAAGGGATGAGATCAACTTCATAGATTTGGAGATGGCGACATGCACCTTTCCCTTTAAGGTAAAATGGGGGTATGTGTGTGGTAGGATTGCGTTCTCTAAGAGGTAAATCTAAGGATGATGGAGGAATGGTTATCTTAAAAAATTTGTGAGCATTGATGTGAAAGGAAATGAGGAGTCATTGATGGTTTTATAGTGGTGGGATCACCTGATAAAGCATTATATTCCTAGAAGGTGAGTCCGGAATGAGTTGGAAGAGGAGAGCTTTAAGTTGAAAAGATGGCTAAATTTACTTATGTTGATTTGAGGGCTTGGGCTTTAGGATTGTCATAAGAAATGGAAGTGATAGATACTAGAGATATATTTGTATGTTTTTTTTTGTTCATAGGTCATTTTGGGAATATGTTAGCAATTTAAAGTATTAGCTAAAAAATTATATTAAAAAGATTGAATAATGGAATTGGTGTTAATCGGATGGTGTTTAATTTTCCAAGTTTTTGCTTTTATTGTATATGCCTATAGAATCTAAATTAATTTACTTTTAGTTCTTATTTGTGAAGTTTTCTCTGAATAGCCTATTACATAGATGCCTCTAAAACCTATTTCTGCATTTTAGACAACATCCCAATTTTCAGGTATTTATTTAGGCTGATAGTGAAAGAAGAAACCTTATAATTTTTCCTTTTTGCGAATTTGGAATACTTGAATATGATGATTCAACCATGTTTGCTTTCTTTCAGATAACTTCTTAATTCTTATAATTCTAGAAGCATTTTGTGAATTCAGAGATCATTTTCAAAACAGTGGCTTTCAGGTTGATTATTAAATACATAAAATACTAGAAGGCTGGTTATAGAACTTTTTCTTCTGTAACTTAGAAGTTAAACTTACTGGCAAGGCACTAGCTAAAAGGACATTTGTAAGCTATCTGCATACTTTGTTCATTTTTTCATATCCTCAAGAAAGGTGAGATTATTTTCACCTTAAAAATAGGTTAATTTATTAATGTGGAGAGCATTTCAGTAAGAAAAAAACATATTTTACTCTAGAAGCTGTCAGTTCCCTGCTGCCAATTTTCAAAATTATATCTCTCTTCCTGACTTTTCAGCAGACACACACATTTTAACTTTCTTTGGGACATCTTCTTTTTGACATCCCTCCAGTGCCTTAGGATGATTATAAAATCAAATATTTTAGGCTTATTTCTACTCTAGGTTATTTTGAGGAATAGTTTGCTCTGCCCTAGTACCATATTTAATTACCTACTAAATCTTTTTTTGTTTTTTCATCTTTGCCCATTTTTTTTGTTTTTGTTTTTTTTTAATCCTTTTACCACCATTGCCATTTTCATCATCCTAGGCCCAGTATTGGTTGGTTCATCCTAGGCCCAGTCAGTATTGGCTCAGGTTGGTTCTCTGTGTTACATTTTTGATAGCACCTAAATTCTGTTATTCCTTTGCTAAAGAATGTGTGATATTCCTGGGTTTTGTGTTTTTTGGTTTTTGGTTTTTTTGCTCATATCTGAAATATTTAGAATTCTTATATGTGAAAATTTTAGTGGGTGAATTTTACCTTTTTTTTCTGAATCATATACAATCCTTGGGTTTAGTAAGCCTGTGAACCTGCTGCTTATATTTTACTCTGATTATATAAGTTCTAGTCAATGCCGCGCCTGTCTCCTCATATCACAGTGCCCCCTCAAGTATATGAATTTTTTTTTTTAAGATTTTATTTTTATTTTTGAGAGAGAGAGAGGAGAGAGCGAGCACAAGTAGGGAGGAGGAGAGAGGGGGAAGCAGACTCCTTGCTGATGTGGAGCTCAGTACCAGGACCCTGGAATCATGACCTGAGCCGAGGGCAGATGCTTAACCAACTGAGCCACCCAGGCACCTCTCAAGTATATGAATTTCTAAATAATTTAGAATATATCTTATATTGTAAACTCCCATCATATAAACAATTAATATTTTGGTATATACCCTGTCTTATTAATTAGATTATAGGCCCTTCCAAGGCTGAGATGTTTGTTTTTACATCTACAAAAGACTTTTATTTCGGGGTGCCTGTGTGGCTCAGTCGTTGGGCATCTGCCTTCAGCTCAGGTCATGATCCCAGGATGCTGGGATTGAGCCCCACGTCGGGCTCCCTGCTCAGCAGGGAGCTGCTTCTCACTCTCCCTCGACCTCTCCACCTGCTTGTGCTGTCTCTCTCTCTCTCTCCCCCCTGACAAATAAATAAATAAAATATATTAAAAAAAAAAGGACTTTTATTTCACGTTTATTTATATTTGCAGTGTTAGTATTGCTGTAGCATAGAATACATATGTATATTTTTCTCTTATGCTTAGTGTTGTGCCTAGTACAAAATAGGTCTCTAATATAGGTGTTTTCAATGAGTAAAATGCGATTTAGCTGTTAATAATAGCTTCCTTTTATTGTATATTTATAGAATCTCAGGAATTGTGCCAAATGCTTTATGCAAAATTAAGCTCCTCTAAATCCTTACAGTTGTACGAAATAAGTATTGTTATTTACATTGATAGTTGTAGTATTTACCAATTCAGCAATAAATAAATGACGGAACTGGGATTTTGTACTTTGGTCTCTGCTTTTACAATCACTTAATTGCTCCTTCCCATGAAGTGTATTTATTTGAATTTATGTGTTTAAGATTTCTAAGTTTATATTAAGCACACTAAGACTATCTCATTTTTAATGCATGGTTATGAATATGAAGCTTACTCTGTAAATTTATGCTCCTGAAATATAACATAGTGGTATATCCTGTGCATTGCACTGTTATTAAAAATTCTGGTTTGACCAAAGTCAAAAGGCAGTGTATACCAATGATAAATTCCAGTTCGAAGGTGGTCTTCTATGGATTTTGACCTCAGAAAGGGAAAACAATTTGCCTAAGAAGGGAGACTCAAACCCAGACTGGTGTAGCTATGTATCAGGGTACAAGCTAAGCTTTGTAACAGGGACTACAAGATACAGTAAATTAAGATAAAGCTTTTTTCTCTCTTATATTAAAAAAAAAGTTGGTAGGAGTTCTTGGCAGCTAAACAGTGTAGTTGCATGAGGTCATCTAGTGTTCTAAACTGGTAGGTCAGCTAGGACAGCTCTGCCATCCAGAAATGTAGACAGTAAACAGGTAATTACAACAGTAGTATGTTAAGTACCAGGATAGAGGATCTTCAGTGGTAATTTAGGGCTTTTTGTTGGGGGGAAGAGAGAGAAATACACTGTGGAGATTTTCCCTCTTTGGCTACATTGTAGAGAGTAAATTGGAGGGGAGCAGAAGGAGATGTTGGAGACTAATTTAAGTAGTTAAATACGGTAGCTCACACTAGGATGATGGCAGTGTGACCATGCTGGTGGTCTGATGTAGACATTTTGGTGGTAGAATAAATAGCACTTGGTGACTTCTAGATTTTTGGTTTAAGCATCTGGGTGAAAATACTTTAGTAGGTTGACAGAGAAATAAACTTCATTGATTCACCTACTGGCTTTCCTTTTTTGGAACACTACCTTTTTTGCTCCATTTTTTCTTAACTTTGTAGTACTTTGCTGGTTATTGAGCTAGTGGCTCTCAGACTTTTCTCTGGCTAGTTCTTCAGTGGAAAAAACGGATCATGTCCTGCTGTAAGATTATGATGCGTATTTAAGGTATTTTGTATTCCTTGGACTCTGAGAGGGGATCCAAAACCTGGGGAGTCCAAGAAGTGCTTATTGAAATGAATGTGAAGTTTTGGTACCAAACTAGAAGTAAGGAATGTAATTGGAAAGTGTCTCCCTTACTTTTTCCAGTTCCTAGTTTTATTTCCTAGGGATCACTTCATAGAACATTATTTGTATATCTTTGTATTAAGTTTCTTATTAATCTTACTTGAAAATCTTACATTATCTTATTTTACTTTGTTGTATGTATGAGAATATTATGGTAGTCACTTATGGTATATGTACTGTTTTGAACCTTGTTTTTCTTCATGTAGTAATTATCTTGGATATCTTTGTATACAGCTCTGTCTTCTAGTTTTTTCCCCTTTAATACATACATACTGAAGTAAACAGCTTATATTATATGTGATTATAATAAACCCAGATTTGCATCAGAGACCTATCATGAGTGAGCTCTGAAAGCTTAGATGTTAGACCCTGTGAAATCATTCAGTTCACTTTTGTGTCTGTATGCAGGCTTTCTAACTTAATAAAAAATGGGTTATTTATTTTTTATTAAAATTTTTTTTTCATTTGAGTGGAGTTGACACAATGCTGTATTAGTTTCAGGTATACAACACGGTGATTTGACATTTTTTTTTTAAGATTTTATTTATTTATTTGACAGAGAGAGATCACAAGTAGGCAGAGAGGCAGGCAGAGAGAGGAGGAAGCAGGCTCCCTGCTGAGCAGAGAGCCCGACGCAGGGCTCGATCCCAGGACCCCGAGATCATGACCCGAGCCGAAGGCAGAGGCTTAAATCCACTGAGCCACCCAGGCGCCCCCCCCCCCCCCCTTTTTAAAGTAAGATCCATGCCCAGTGTGGAGCCCGATGCAGGGCTTGAACTCATGACCCTGAGATTAGTTCTAAGCTAAGATCTACAGTCAGATGCTTAACTGACTGAGCCACCCAGGAACCCCCCTCAGTATCTTTATACGTTATGCTGTGCTTTAGGTTCCCAACAAAATTGAGCAGAAGGTATAGAGATTACCCATATATCCGATGTCCCCAAGGATGAAAGATTTTAAAAGTTTCTGCGTAATGACTTGTGGAGAAATTGCTAGTGTGGCAGATATTTATATATATCAACAAGTACCAAGATTATTAGAATTAATTATTAAGTATGACAATTAAAATAAAGAAAAGTTACAGTTTTTCAAACTGGGACAAGAAGGCAATGTACTTGTAAGAGACAGGTAATTCCAGCAGCATGTCAGTAATTCACCAAATGTTTATTGAACTCTAGATGTGTGTGACACACTGTTTTAAGTGTTGAAGAGATAAAACACAATGCTGATACTAATCACAGAGATAGTCCTATCTTCCAGATGAGGAATCTGGGGACTAGAGTAGTTAAGGCATTTTTCTTAGATCACATTCAGTCTGTACGTGGCAGAGTTGAAATTTAAATCTAAGTTAGGCTGATTCAGAGCCCATTCTTTTGTTTCTGTTATGTTGGGTGTGGGGAATGATTCTTGGTCTTAGTATATTTTCAGTAGGTTGTGGATTAATAGCCCATTGTATTAAGGCATTTCTGTTACTGCAGTAGTCATTATCAGCATAATACCCGGATGCACTCTTTGCATTTTCTGGAAGAGCATGCTGGTAAGTATTAAAGAACAAACCCAGTGAAAGACTGGGTTTTTAAAGCAAGCTGAAATGTCTCTGTTTCAGAACCAACCAAGTAATGTGACATGGTAGTTTTATTGAAGTATATAAATAAATATATTTTTATTTTTATATTTTAAATTAATATATTTATATAATATAAATGTAAACTTTATACGTTCAAAGGTCATATATTGTTCTAGACTTGTCTTTGTGAGTTCAACAGAGTTCAGATTAGTGAGCCAGTTATACTTATGACCGCTGTGGGTCCTGTGATCATCAGGGCTTGCTTTTCTAGTTGCTTGTCATCTGGGTAGAATACAAGCTTGCTGTGGCTTCCAAGAATGTGTGTGTGTACTTGTCTGAAATGGCAGAGTTGGGACAGAGCGAAGTTGAGAAAGGAGCGCTTCTGTTTTCTTGCTTATTAGATGAGCTTAAGTTCCTTATAGATGGGAATTGTTGAATTGCTGGAATGTAGCCATGGTTGCTTCTGTGCAGAGCAGCCATCGTTGAGTTAAAGCACCCTTAAAAAAAATTGGCCTTCCTAGTCTGCGGCGGCTGCCAAGTTTACAGAATACTTAGGATGATTTTCTTTAATCATATATTTATAGTAGAAGAGATAAAGGAATTGAAATGTAGTCGTAATTTGCTTCTGTAAAAATTCCAGAGTCTTCAGTGAAACAAAAGTATAGGATTCTACTTGTGAAATGGTAGGACTGAATAGACGGAGCCTTTTGCAAAAACAGATTTTGTCATGGGCAGTAATTTCCCAAAGGCTCCTAGTCTCCCATGGTTCCGTTGCTAGGATTAAGCCTTTTTTCATTGCAGCATGGAGAAGCTTTTATTTGAGTTAAATTCAGACTTCTTGGTATGTCACCTGACAGTCTTGTGGTTTCAGATAAATATGGTTCATTGCTATTATTAACCTGAGTTGGCAGTTGTGCGTAACTGGAGTTTTTAGGGATTTTGAAAAGTGGAACTGCGTAAGAGAAATAGAGATGCCACTAACGTACAGTTTAACTCAAGATGTTTTTTTCACATGTTGTTAACATCAGAATCAGCCCAAATCTAGTTATAAAGTTGGTGATAAGTTTGCTTTATAGTATGTGAAGCAAAAAATTATGGTGAGATTTTTAGATATGCTTATTTTATGAAAAGCAGTTTAAAATTGTGATGATAAATTTAATTAGAAGGACTTCTTGCGAATGTTTTAAGCAGGTGGTGATCATTATTTTAAACATGGAATTTGTCAGTACTCTATTAGTCATTGGTATATATGTGTCTTATTCTGTTTCTGTCATTCACTGTTCTTCTTTCTCATGTTTACATAGGAAGACTTACTACAGATATTTGGAAAGCAGTGGGCTTTTGTGTTTGCATCTCATACATATTTACAAGTAAAATTTAAAAACTTGACATTGTTTTAGTTTGTTGATCATAATCTAGTTATTTTTATAGTTAATGTTATTCTTTAATTTTAATGACAGGGGCCTGAATTTTTCTGGTAATGTTTTGACACTCTATGAATATCTTAACTATGTGTCTCAATAAGATGTGATATGTGGTATCCTCTCATGGTATAGAAATTTACTGAGGTTCCATTTCAAGAATTCATGTGGTAGATTATTAATTTCTTTGAAATACTTTTTGTAAAATTTTAACTTTGTGCATATGACTTTATACATGTTAGATTAGAGGATAAGTATAAATGGATTTGGGGATCTTTAATGTCGGTGACAGTTTATATTTTTACTTTATATTGTTTTTTCATATGGAAAATCTAGTTTGTTTAAACGACGATAATAATTGTACAGCCAACTAGCTGATTATACTTGTCATTAAAATGTAAATGACAGTCGTTAGGATTTCATCAGTATTCTGGGTATAATTGAATTCAATATGACTAAAGACATAGGTTATCTAGTATTATACTATTTAGTTTATTAAGATGTAGTTGGAAAAAAATAATTGGATATAAACACCTTATGTAAAAATCAAGACTTTTCGGATAGGAAAAGGCCTAAACTGATAACTCATTTTTTGGAACTGAGATTAACCAATAAATCATGGGATTATTTTTCTGTCAGGTTAGAGAATTTTAATTCCTTAGAGAAGTAATAAGAAACATATAGCTTCCTGGGTGAAATGAGCATTAAGGAGTGCACTTGTGATAAGCCCTGGGTGATATATGGAATTGTTGAATTACTATATTGTACACCTGAAACTAATATAACACTGTGTGTTAAGTATATTGTAATTAGAAAAAAAGAAACATAAGCTTCCTGAATTAAGATGGTACTTCTTTCACTCACTTGTTCAGGAAATTAAAGTTCCATTATATTCCCTGTCTATCTCTCTCAGCTTCTCTTTCTAGTAGTAAGATACTGAAAACATGAAAAACCAAAACAAAATATAAATTACCAACAAGTTGTCAATCTGGGAGGAATTTTCACTGTTTACAAAATCCATTTGAATTCTTTTGAAAAGCAAAAATGGTACAGTAATGGCACCTTGTCACTGATGATCCTGCTTGCTAAAGAAAATTTATTTTAAGCAATTCTTTAATGTGTGACTCCTAGCAGAAATGCAATGATACACTGAATAGTGATCTATATTTTATCTTAATTATATTCCATACTCTAAAAACTTACTACAATGTAATTTTTTCACATGTATTTTATATTTCCCATAATGTTCTATATCTGATTCATCTATAATTTTGTATATGGCCTTACATTAGGTGTTTCAACCCCTGAGTTGTAGTAGAGTTATTGAATTAGGTCCATCTAATTTTGTATATATCCTTACATTAGGTCTTTCAACCCCTGAGTTGTAGAAGTGTTATTGGATTAGGTCTTTGACTTTATAAAAACATATTATATAAACTGAGTAAATAATTGATGAATATGTAGTTCTGTTTTTCCCAACTATATAAATGTTCTTTTGATTAATGCTGTATTGAATTCATAGTAGCCTTCTGTCATATTTTCTGTTACCAAATTTTTTTAAATATTAAAAAGGTGTCCTTTTGCTAGAAATTACTGGGAATTGCTGATACAGCCCATGTATTCACCATTATTACTTTTTTAAATGCACACTAAATATATCAAAAGGAGAATAAGATGCTCTCTTGTCTGATACGGTTGGGACTTCCAGATTAATAGAAGAAGTTAATTAAAGCAAGGAATTTAAAAAATTTTACATGTTGTGACATTTTATTTTTAGCTTAAGACCTAAATATGCATTCAATTGTCAGTTCTTTCCTGGTCACTGTGTTTTAAAGGGAATGGTGAATGTTATGTCATTAAACGTTGACTAGTTAGCTGCAGATTTCTCTAAAGCACAGTCTGTGTACAGGCTTTTAAAATACTCAGATCGCTTGTCCCACATACAGAATATATTTCTCCAATTGGATATGGTGCTTTTGGCTATTACGGTTTAAGGTTCTGATGGTGACCACTTCTTGGCATGTTGTTATGTTGCAAAAGCTTTCTGTTTATCTCTTGTAGCCTAATTTAACATTCTCTTCTCTCTCCTGCCTTTCCTTCATTCATTCTTCACTTTCTTCTACAATAATTTTTTTTTTTTAACCAATCTCAGAATGTTTTCTAGTACTGGGGACAGTTTCTTTAATTCTGCATGCGTAGGTTTTGAAACTGCCCCCTCTCTCCAATTCTTGCAGGAGCATAAGATTTGTATTGTTTCTCAGTGTTAGTTTGCATCACCTTGCATGCTTCCATGTCAGAGAGACAGCATCGTTGGATAAGGCTCAAGAAAAAAGAACTAACATAATAGCAGGTACATAGTGTAGGCATTGCAAGTAATTATTGAATAAATGAACTTAAAATATTCATATTTGGTAAGTATACTCTACAGTAAGATATTATCTCAGGCCCTTTGATGCTAAGTAGAAGTGAAAATGTCTGCTGAGACATTTGCTGAGGCAAAAAAATTGGTCAAATAGAAAATAAAGGTGAATTATTTAAGTATTACATTTAAGTGTGACAGTCATTAAACATGTTGAGATACAGACTAACATTTAGCCTGGTACTTCTCAACCTTTTTTATTTTTATTTTTTTACATTTTCGTCTCCCTAAGGAGTATTTTTTAGATATCTTTTTCCTTAATTGCCATCTCATCCAGTGAAATTTTAATGCCACAAATATACTTGTTATTTGCTTATGTAGTGGGCCTCCAAAGGGCCACACCCGTTGTAATATCTAATATTGTTTTGTCTCCTTCCCCCAACCCTCTTTGGAAGCCATCTTGCTGTCATTGAGAATGTATGATTTAGCCCTAATTTAACAGCCAGTAATGTGTTACAGGAATTTACATGGTCTTCTGAGCTACAGTGTCAGTGTGTTAAGGGAAGTGTCTTTTCTAACATGTTTACTTTCTATTAGCATTCTTTGAAGGTGTCAGATAAAAAACATGCAGAGCAGATAAGCTGACATAAACTGTAAATAACATCTGTGTAGAGTTTTAAAATAGTTTGATTCTTCACTGAGTAGTTTTCTTACTAATGTTTAAATTAATAAGCTGAGCACAGTAGCTAAATACTAAGGGAAGATTTGCTGTAGCATATAGATAATTTTTGTGAATGGTGATGGTACGCTTACCACTGTTAATGATTTGGCTTAGTTATGTCTTCAATTAAATTTTGACAAAAAGAGGCAACCCGATGAAGTAGAAAGCATGATGGATTAGATATCAGAAGATTAGGTTTTGGTATAATAAAGGATTATGCCATACTGTTTGCATGCTGAGTGGAAGTGAATACCAGTGGAAGATAGAGATGGGAGTGAAAGGAAGGGGAACTACCAGCCAGCCTGACCAGAACAGTGACTTTCAGCAGGTCATTTTTCCTTTTTTTTCACTTCTTTCATTTGAAAAATGAATAAATTTAAGGTAACTATTACCATTTAAAATTGTTTGCTTGTTAAAGGAGTCACTTTGGGGTTATTCTTGTTGTTTAATATCATGTTCTATTATATTTCTTTTTTTTTTTAAGATTTTATTTATTTGAGAGAGAGATAGAGACAACACAAGCAGGGGGAGGGGCAGAGGTAGAGGGACAAGCAGACTCCCTGCTGTGCTGGATCTCAGGACCTCAACCTAATGACCTGAGCCCAAAGCTTAAAGGACTGAGCCACCCAGGCGTGCCTCCTAGTATATTTCAAACAGAATTGATTTGTCAGGCAACTTTTCGGTAACAGATGTATTTAGTCAATTTCAATTTAGTGTGTCTCTAAATTTCAGGATGCACAACTCTTTTCCATGATAAGATAAAGGGAATCAAAGCTTTATCAGTAATCCCCCTCCATTTCAGGGACATACTCTTCAGAAGGACAGATCTCTTCAGATAACTTTTGACTTGCTTTTTCCCTCCCTCCCTGCCTCCTTCCCTCCCTTCCTCCTTCCTTCCTTCCTTCCTTCCTTCCTTCCTTCCTTCCTTCCTTCCTTCCTTCCTTCCTTTTTAAACAGTAAATGACTGTAAGGATTTCTCTTGTCAAACCAAATCAACTTCACACAACATTTCTATTTAAATATAAAACTGTGTTATTTCTGTCTCTATTCTTATTAAGGCATATCCCACAGTCTGAGCCCTGTAGGTCTTGAGCCTTCTTCATGTCTCCAACCTTGCCTCCCCCATCTAATAATGCCTATGCTGCCTTTTTTGCGCACCATTTAGAATTCCTTCCTTATGTTTTCACTTTCATCACAATTTCTCCGCCTTTTTGCCTTCACAGGCCATAATTCCTCCTTTTGCCCTTTCAGGACAGGATGCTTCTTTTTTCACACACTACCCAACACTGGTTGTAGAAACTTGGCCCCTACTGTTGCTTGGAAACTGTTCTTGTCCTCTTATGAAAACCTCTTCTTTTCCTTTGCCATAGAACCACACTTTGCTCTATTTTGTTGTTGGCATCCGTTGCTGACCTTCTACCAGATGGCTCTCTAGTGTTCTTAAAGAACTTTGACACTTAGGTGATAGTGTTTCCTTCCAGATTACTTTGTACCATCATCTTGTGCAACCTACACATCTAACATTCTGGCTTCACAGTACATTCTCTTGCTCTCTACCTTGATCTGTTCTTGACTAGACCTTGAGCCTAACTATGAGCTGACTCTCTTCTCTCTCTGGGATCCTCCCATTCTGACCACAACTTCATATCCTTTGATCTTTCATATAAACTTGCTCTCTAGCTTCATTAAGACTACTGTTGTTTGGGGTGCCTGGGTGGCTCAGTGGGTTAAAGCCTCTGCCTTCGGCTCAGGTCATGATCTCAGGGTCCTGGGATCGAGCCCCGCATCGGGCTCTCTGCTCAGTGGGGAGCCTGCTTCCCCCTCTCTCTGCCTGCCTCTGTGCCTACTTGTGATCTCTCTCTCTCTCTGTCAAATAAATAAATAAAATCTTTAAAAAATAAAAAAAATAAAAAAATGAAAGACTACTGTTGTTTTTTTTTCCTCTTCCTTTTCTCCTATCACCTCCATCCTGACTATGTGTCCTGTGCTGATAGGTCCAGACCTTCTTTCTCTATATCACTCTTAACAATCTTGCCCCTGTTTTTCCGTTGCAGCTACTCAGAAAATCGATTAAATACACTGTCTACTTTTGCCTCTTCTATGCCTACGCTCCCTTGTGATAGGATAGAAAATTAGTCCTGTCTCAAATTGATGAGTTTCAGCTTAGCTGGCTTGAGAGTACTTTGGCTTATGCTTTCCTTAGGTTAGCACCTTTCCACATTTTCTTTGATGACTTTATCAGAACTTTATCTCTCACAACCTTTAACTGAGTTCAGGCCACACATTTCGTATAAACTTAGGTACATGCGTGATTTCCAGTTTTCAGAAAAAACACAAATGATCAAGTGTAAATGCTGTTTCTTCTCTCCAACCTGAGAACCTGCAGTAGTAGAGAAATCTGCAGTAGTTTTCATTTGTAGATCCTCTTTTTCCTGCCTCAGCAAGTGCATTTCATAGTTCATTAGCCTTACCCAGGATACTGTGTCCCAACTTGTCTGGGATCTTAGTCCAACAATTGTCTCTGGTTGCTTTTAGACTGTTTTTCTGATACTTTCCCATCGGTTTAGAAATACATACATTTAAGTACCCTTTTTGAATAGATAGGTAGATAAAATGAAAGAATATATAAATATGTGTGAAGATGTATCTGTATATTTCTATCTGTATATGTTTTTCTTTTTCCTTGAAGAAGACGCCTCTTGTAGCTTCTTGCTACCTGTCTGGGGTGACCATAGACCTTGGTTGCCCAAGAAAATCTCAGTTTACTCCTGTGTGTTTAGGGTCCCCCTTTACTTTCAAAACTCTGCAGTTTAATTGGTGAATTATATGGTCACATTATCCCTTATCTCCCCATTTCACAGGGAAACCTTTCCAAATAGCACTATTTCATTCTCTCAGCTCTTTCCCTTCATGCGTTTGCCATTGCTATGTGACTACCCGCACCCTACCACTCCCCTGAAATGGTTTTTGCAAGAGTACCAAGGTTCCCCAGATTGCCAAATCCCTTGGACAATTTTAGTCTTTATAAAATTTGGTCTTTGACACTGCACAGTATTCCTTTCTTCATCTTCATCTCGCTTAGCTTTTTTTTTTTTTAATCTTCCTTAACTTTTGAAATAACATTTTACCATGGGTTTTCTCTTTTCTTTCTAGTCGTCTCTCTTTACTTATCTTCCCTGGTTTCTCTGCTTCTTTTCTCTCTGTCCTTAAAATATTGCTGTGTCCTAGAATTCTAGTTTATTGGTCCTTCACTTTATTTTCTCTCTTCAATTAATATGTTCTCCCTAAATGATTTTACTGCCAACTATGTGTCAATAACTCTGTCAATAACTCTACTCTCAGTTTTTTTCCTATCCTTCAGATCATTTTTTCATCAATCTTTTGGACATTTTTTCTGAAGCTGTGTTTCAGGCCCCTTCAATCTGTGAATGCTCTTATCTCAAATTTGCTTTCCCCCTGTATTTTCCACGGTGGTTAATGGTATTTATTTTCATCAGATTGGAAACATGAGAGTTAGCCGTGGTCTTCCCTCATTCCCCATCTACAGTCTCTCAGGTCCTATCTCTGTCTCCTAAATAATATCTGCCTCTGTCCCTTTCTTTCTGTCTCCACTGCTGTTCTTTGGTTCAGTTTATTTTATTTTATTTTTAAAGATTTTATTTATTTATTTGACAGAGAGACAGCAACAGAAGGAACACAAGCAGGGGGAGTGGGAGAGGGAGAAGCAGGGAGGGTCCCCGCTGAGCAGGGAGCCTGACTCAAGGCTCGATCCCAGGATCCTGGGGTCATGACCTGAGCCGAAGGCAGATGCTTAACAACCAAGCCACCCAGGCGCCCCTTCGGTTCACTTTATGACATTATTCTTACTTCTAGACTTCCCACTCTAGTCACTCCTCCAAGTTTCTGTCAATGTGATTTTCTAAAATGTACAAATGATCTTGTCACTTATTGTTTGACACCCTTGTTTACTCATTACCTGAATGATGATGTTCTTTTGTGTTTTTGTGAAGTGCTTCTGAATTTTGATCTGGCACCAGCTCGCATTTGTAGCTCTGCTTGTTGCTTCACTGCACACTCCAGAGCTGAAGCCACTACGAATTATAACGCATGCTGTTTTCTTTTAGGGAAGAGAATGGTTAGCTTTAGGTAATATTTCCCGCTTAGTTGATAATACAGAGTAATCGTTAAAATCCTGGACTCCAGAGACATACTATCTGGAATCTAAACCCAGCTTTGCCATTTTTAGTAGGTAGCAATGTTATTTTGGGCAGGTTATGTAATCTCTCCCTGCCTTAGTTTTCTCACCTATGAAATAGGAATGGAGTTCTTAGAAAGATCAGAGGAATTAGTATTATGAAGTTTAAATGAATTAACATATGTAATGCACTTAGAACCAGTAACTGGTACACAACAGATAATGCGTGTTAACTTTTTTATTTATCATGTATCATTTATTGTTACTCTTCAGTGAGTCCTCACCGAACTCCCTATGCAAACCTCCTGTCTAGATTGTAAGTGTGCCTTGGTCATAGACTAAATCACATTGATAAGTTGATTATTTTTTTGTTAGACTCAGTCTTCTCATTGCATAGTCATCTTTTCTTTTCATGCTGAGTAGATGCTTTTAAGTCAGCGAAAGAATATATAGGTAAAGAATGTGATAACAGAAATATTCCCAGCACCTGGCATTGTGCTTTGAATGTGGTAAATGTTTAATATCTCTGTTTAAATGAGGTGTCTGTAATATAAATACGTAGTTTGGTTACATATATTGTTATTTTTTTTCCTATAGTCCTCTCCTTTTTAATTTTTTTATTTATTTGTATTATTTTTTAATTCTCTCCTTTTTAAAAGTTGAGGAACAATTAACATAAAATGCGCATACCCTAAGTGTACAATTTGATGAATTTTGAAAAATGTATACATACACTTGTTTCACTGAAACCTCAATAAAGATCTAGAATATTTCAGTTACTCCAGAAGGTTCCTTCATATACTTTTCTAATCCATTCCCCTCGCCCCCCACCTCTGGCCAACCACTGTTTTGATTTCTATCAGCATAGATGAGTTTTACGTGTTCTAGAACTACATATACATGAAATTACCAATATGTACACTTTTGTGTGTGGATTTTTTCACTCAACAATATTTTAGAGTTCATCTTTGTTATTGTGTTTTCAGCGGTTCATTCCTTGTTATTTTTGAGTTGTATTTCATTGTGGGAGTGTATATAGTTTGCTTATCCATTCTCCCATTAATGGTCACTTAAGCTGTTCCCATTTTCTTTTTTTCTATTATGAATAAAGCTGGAGAGGACATTTCTGTGAACATGTATTTTTTATTTCTGTTATCAAGTACCTATGAGAATAATTGCTGGGTCATAGCTGCCAAATAATTTTACAATATGGTTGTATTCCTTTTACACTCATACCAACCATGTATGAGAATTCCAAGTGCTTCATATTCTTACCATCGACTAGTGTATTCTTTTAATTTTAGTTATTTTAGTGGTTGGGGAAGGGTTTTAATTTGCATTTCTCTAATGACTGATACTGATAGCATCTTTTCCATGTGCTTTCATTCATTCATCATTCACATATATCCTTATGTGGAATGCTGCAGTCTTTTAATCCCATTTTAAAATTGCATTCTTTTATTGCTTTGTAGGAGTTCTTTGTACAGGCTGTTTACAAATCCTCTTGTCAGTTATCCACATTTCAAATAATTTCTTCCAGTTTATAGCTGGCCTTTTTTTTTTTTTTTAAACTATCTCTTTTGATATGCAGGTTTTAAATCTTGATGTAGTCCAATGTATCAATTTTTTCTTTCATGCTTAGTAACTTGTGTCTTGTTTAAGAAATCTTTGTGTACCACAAGGTTTCAAAGATTTCTATATTTCTTTGTAGAAGCTTTATAATTTAGCATTTACATACAATTTTAATTTGAATTAACAGAGAATACTTATAAGTTTGGGAGAAAAGTGTCCTCTAACTTTTTTATTATTGTTGAGCTATATTTCCCCAACTATAAAATTCACACTTTTAAAGTGTACAATTCAGTGGTTTTCAGTATAGTCACAGAATTGTATAACCAACACCACAACCTAATTCCAGAACATTTTATCACCCCTAAAAGACACCCCATACATATTGCCGTAAATGCTCTCTCCACTCCCCTGACCCCTCTTGAGCAGCCACTAATTTACTTTCTGTCACAGTGAATTTGTTTATTCTGGATAGGTCATATAAATGGGGTCATACGGTAATGTGGTCTTTTGTGTCTGGCTTTTTTCACTTAGTGTTATATTGTCAGGGTTTATCCATGCTGTAGCGTATATCCTTTTCATAGCCATATAATACTCATTTTATGGCTCTGTAACATTTTTATACCACTTCTTAAAATTTATTCAGCAGGTGATGGACATGCCTTCTTAGCTTTTTAAAGAAAGTTTGTTCTATTTTTTTTCAGATTGTGGACTATGATAATTCAGTTTGTGTACTCATGAAATTATTTAGTTCCTGTCATGTTAACCTTTACTTGGGCTTTTTGTAGTTTTACTTATTTAATGTGCTCAGATCTAGGAATTCAAAGACGAGTAGACTTTGCCTACAAGGAGCTTTTCTTTCTATGGAGGAAACTGGCATGTAAGCAGATAAAGTACAGTGTGGAAGATACTATTAGATTTATAACCTAAAGTAAGTGTAATCTCAGAAGTCAGCAACTAACTGCTGGCAGAATTAGTAAAGCCTTCCATGGAGGTGAGATTTAAACTAGATCTTTAAGAATGAATGGGAGTTTTACCAAGGTGGTTGAGTGTATTTCAGGTAGAAGTAGTAGCTTGCACAAGGGTATGGAACTGTGGAATTGGTGTGTCTTTGCACCTTTGAGAAGATGACTATGTTGATATTATGGGTAATGTGAAATAAGTCTGGGAGGGTAGATTAGGGCTAGATTATGAATATTTCTGCATCTGTGCAAAGAAATTTAGCTGTTATTCTTTGTGTGTCGTGGAGATCCCAGAGGGTTGGATGGATGAGATGGCGGCCACTACTGTTCAAGGTCTGTTGGAATACCTCAAATCCAGCAAAGCCTAAGTTTTCCTTTTTTCCAGAAAATTTTGTCCATATAGTCACTTACAAAAATGAATATACCTCTCTGACTCACACACCATCCTGTTAAACTACCACATCTGTCACAGTTTATTGATTCTCTATTTCAATTTCTTTATTTCATTAGCTACTTATCTGGAATTGTCATGTCTGTCTATTTCTTTACTTTACTACTACTGTTTCTTGCTTCCAAAGCAAGTTCTTACTTACCTTGCCCTAACCAGTACTTGGTACATGGTAGGCACATATCTGTATTGAATGAATGAAAGAGAACTATTCTGCCTCTAAAATCTTATCTCCCTGCCTCCCCACTATAGCTCTTTATGTTATTTCAGCACTTTGACCTCCACTGTCTTCTCATCTGTTAGCTTTCCCCCCTCACTTTCTTATCTGATTAGCGTAGATTCTCCTGTCCATAGTTCCAGCTATATTTTTGTCTTTTGCTCTATTTCCAAGGCTCCCCTTTTGCTTTTGTCCTATCTCCCTATCAAATTCCTTACCTTGGCTCTGTCTCATCCAAATTGAAGAGGAGTGTTTGCTAGAGAAAATGACCCATCTGTGTAGTTTGTGGCAGGACATATTCTTAGTCTTAAACATGTAGACTTCCAGCATTGCCAAGAAACCTTATGTTTCCTAGTCAATGTATTTTCCCCCATATCACTGTTCTCATTTTTCCTCTCTGCTCTTCCCGCATTTTATAACCTTTCCTTTATTTCTCTTCATCTACTTTACAAAGAAAATAGGGCTCTTAGAATGAATTTTCTCAGCATTTTACCTTAATATCTACAGTTCTTTCTGTATCCATGTCCTTCTTTGCCTCCTTTCTTTCCATCGTAGTGCAGGGATTATCCTTTCTTCTCTTTGAAACTAATCCTCTTACCTGTACTTTATACCTATCCAATTCCACTTCTTCAGAGGCCTTGCTTTGTCAGTCACCATCTCCCTTCCCCTTCATAATCTTTGTCATCAATATGTAAATATGTTCAGATGTGTCGTTTTTAATAGCAAAATAGCTGTCACTCCATGATTCCTTTTCTTTCTTTCTTTCCTTGACACTTTTCTTAAATTCACTATTTTCTCTGTTCTTTCCTCTACAATCTGACCCATTGTACTTTTTATTCCTTAGAAGTGTCCTTGACATGGTCACCAATGATTTCTTTGTTTCTGAAGCTAGCGGATGCTTTTCAGTGATTGCCATGGTATTTTTTCCTCTCTAAAATGCTTTTCTTTCTAGTTTCCTTAAGACGTCTTTCCTAATTTTCATTCTACTTTGGTGTGTTCTTTTATAGTTAACTTCACACAACAGCAGACTACAGTTTAGTAAGTCAGTTCCTAACACAGACATTTACTAAGGATTGGACAGGAGAAAACTAAAATTCTATTTACTGTCAAGAATTTGGAATGAAGATGTTTTATGTTGCCAGTTATGGGTCACTTAAGATGCATTGATGGAGGGATGCCTGGGTGGCTCAGTCAGTTAAGCAGATGCCTTCGGCTCAGGTCATGATCCCAGGGTCCTGGGATTGAGTTCCACATCGGGCTTCTTGCTTGGCGGGGAGCCTGCTTCTCCCTCTGTGTGCTCTGCCTGCCGCTCCCCCTGCTTGTGCTCTCTCTCGCTGACAAATAAATAAAATCTTAAAAAAAAAAAAAAGATGCATTGATGGAAGTTAGGGTTAAGGTTCTCTTAAGGAGGTGAAGGAACCCAGTCAAGAGTTGTAACTGATGGATTGTGAGGAATTGACCATTTAGCCTGACATAACTAACAAACAGCTCCTGGAATGGCTGTTTTCCTATTTGTTAACACCTGTTCCATCAGTTGTAGTGTGTTCAGCTCACTAGATTAGTGTCTCTACCATATAGTTCATTGTTTTCTCTCTCTTCTCTTATCTTACTCACTTCATTAATTTTTTTCATTGTGACAAAGAATGCTTATATAAAAGTACATAAAACAAATTCAGTGGCTTTTTTTGACCTCCGAAGTGAGTATCGAGGTAAGCACTGTCCAGGCTGAAAATAGAACATAGTGCCCCAATCTACCTGCTGTGTTCCTTCCTGGTTATGCCACCATCACTTCCAGTCTTATCCCGAGAGGTAACCACTGCTTCAGACTTTTGAAACCATCACTTCCTTTGTTTTCCTTATAGTTTTAAAAACTAAATATGTATCTCAGCCTAAAACTTTACCTGATTTAAACCTTTGTGTAAATGGAAAAATATAGTAACTCCGGGTGCGTATATGTGTTGTGTGTGTGAGAGTATGTCATTGTCAGATTTCTTTTGCTCAGGGTCAGTCTGTGTTTTTGTGTATGGTTGAAGTTCATTCATCGTATTTGTTGTGTCTGAATATATATATTTGTAGTCTGAATATACCAAGATATGTTTATCCATTCTACTCTTGATGAACCATTTGTATTGTTTCCATAACAGTACTTCTATGTAGATTCTGATATAATGGAATGGAATGGAATTGCTGGTCAAACTTAAAAATCAGTTATATTAGATTTTGTCTATTTATTATATAGATTAAAAAAAACTATTCTCTAAGAAGAGTGAGCCAGTTTTTACTCACACCAGCTTTATGTGAGAATTTCCACTGCATTTGGTCATTCATCACTTTTTTTTTTACTTGTTTTTATTTTATAAGTACATTAGCTGCTGTTATTTAATTTGAAAACTGTTTCTCTTTTTATGTTTTTATATAAAGAATCAAAATAAAACTGTCTAAAAATGTGGATTAATATTATACCATCTGGGTTCATGCCATGAAGCAATGTATATTTTCATTGTATTAAATATAGTCACATATTTTTATTAGGTTAACCATTTTTAGATTCAAATGGGTTGACTATATTGTATACACTTGCTACAACTTTTATTTTTACTTTTTAACTTACAATGTCATTGCTATATGAGTTTTTAGTCCTAAATGGTGGTATTTAATAAAAAATACTTCTATATATTCTTTAGCAATAATACAACTTAGGGTTTTCTTATATTAGGTTTTATTTCTAGGAATTTATGTGGAATATTTATTAGAGTAACTAACGGACCTTTATTTTTCTTTAAAGTTGGCCTTTGCCAGAGTTTGATCCAAGCCAAATTCGACTGATTGTGTATCAAGACTGTGAAAGACGAGGAAGAAATGTCTTGTTTGACTCCAGTGTTAAGAGAAAAAATGAGGACATATCAGTATCGGTGAGCACCATTATTGATTTGGTTGAAATTTAATGTCAGATATTTTAATGCAAGAAAGAATGAGTAAAATTTCAATTATGGCACTTTTGTTTGTCAGTACAAAACATCTTTATCATGTTTACAAAATTTAGAGCCTTGATTTTGAAATTTTTTAAAGGAAAAACACTTGCTTTATTTGTTATCTTTCTAACACCAGGGAGCATTTTAGTTCATATTTATTTTCCTACATAATTGTATTGTGAGATATTACTAGAGCTCCAGGAATTCTTATAGAGGATATGGCCCAAACCTCTCATCTTACAGTTGTGGAAAGTGTGACCTGGAGAGATGAAATTATTTGTCTGAAGGAGCAAAGTAAGTTAAATCTCTTGCCCTTAGTCCCTCTGCTCTACACTGTAAAAGAGCATCTATTTTGTTAACTTTCAGTGTCATATTTTGAAATATATTATGACTAGTTTAGCAGTAGTACAGGGACATTAACTTGGTTGTCCAAGAAAATGTTAACCTTAAAAATAGACATGCCAGTTATTTTACCAGCCAAAGATGGGTTTATTTGGGAATAAAAAAGACAGTCTTGGACAAACAAGGTGAGGCAAAACCATAGACAAGTCAGAAGGAACAAAGAAGAGATACGCTTTTTTTTAAGGAGAAAAAGGGTAAGTTGGATAGGCTGGTAGGAACTAAAAGTCTATTGGGGTAAACTGAGGAGTTTGAAGTGTCGTGGCTTCTCATTGGTGGAGCTGCTGAGGGCGAGGGTACACGGGGGAGGGGGGGGGAAGTAAAAAAGTGTCTGTTCCTCAGCTGAAGTAGAGTAGTATCTACATGCAAGGTCAAGTCCTTGTAAGGTCAAGTCTGTCTCTTTCTGTTGGGTCTGCTATTAGCTGTGCATGGTAGGGCATGAGAGCTAACAACCCTGCAGAACCTCCAGACTCCATTTTAGTGAGGTTTCCCTTTACTAACTTTCACAAAAACCTAGGTGATTGTCATTATCTTTGCTGCTGCTACTGTTATTATATTTTCTGGCATAAAGACTCATTCCCCTAGATCTATAATCCGGAAATTGAAGCTTGGAATAGTGTTTTCTCCCTTTTACTGAATTAATAATTTTCGCTAACATTTTGGTAAACAACTGAAAACAGAATACTTTGGGAAAGCTTTTCCTACCAATAGAATTGTCTGTTAAAGCAAACAAATACTTATTTTTTGAGACTTTAGGAGTTTATATTTGAGGTTTTGTGTTCTTAAACAATTTTGATATATTGGATATAGTCTATTGTTTTTTATAACTGCATTCTCAGCATCCACTACAGTGGCATATAATAGGAACTTGATTAATTTTTGCATTTATAACTGCATCCTCAGCATCCACTACAGTGGTATATAATAGGAACTTGACTAATTTTTGAGTTAATTTGGTTGCCAAGTTTTATAATGTCCCTTCTAATTTCTAACACATTGCTTGGTTTTCTGGAGATGATGCTTTGTTTAGATTTCTTAGCCATTCTTCAGCTATTTTTTCAGTCTTTTAGAAAAAAGCAGAATGTTCTTAAAGTGTTGTTACAAGGCACTTGGAGATTTAGCCGTCTCTGTCCTCTTGGTGCCTACAATAGGTTACCCTTCTAGGGGAGTTAGACATTGAACAAAAAAATACACCAATAAATAATACCAAATTATGATTAAATGCTGTGAATGAAGCACACAGAATACTTATGAGATTCCATAAGGAGCCCAGTTTTGGTCAGTTTGGATATAGGGATATTAAGGAAGTTTTCATTGAGGAAGTGAAATTCAAGCTGAGATCTGAAGAAACAGAAGGCATGGAATAGGGGATGAGTATTCCTGGTAGCAGGACCTGCAAATTCTGTCCACGAAGTGACTTAGAAGCTTGGTGAATTGAAACAACTAAAAGAACACCAGTCTGGCTGGATCGATAGTAAGTAGTACGTAAAGTAGCTAGAGATGCAATCGGAGAGAGAGAGAGAGCAGGAGTCAGAGAATTTAGAGCCTTATCGGTCTCTGGGTTAGAAGTTTAGATTATATCCTAAATACAGAAGGAAGCCACTGAGGGGATCTTTTTACATTTCAAAAAATCAGTTTGGTAGAGAGCCCAGGATATATGATCAGTTATTCTATGACAAAGGAGCCAAGAATATATAATGGAGAAAGAATATTCTCTTCCAACAAATGTCGGGAAAACTGGATAGTTAGTCACATATAAAAGAATGAAATTAGACCACTGTCTAACACAGTACACAAAAACTGACTCTAAATGGATTAAAGACTTGAACATAAGACCTGAAAGCATAAAATTCCTAGAAGAAAACATGGGCAGTAACTATAGATGGGAGAAAATATTTACAAAGCATATATCCAATAAGGGGTTAATATCCAAAAAATATAAAGAACTCAATGGGAGGGGTGCTTGGGTGGCTCACTTGGTTAAGCAGCTGCCTTTGGCTCAGGTCATGATCCCAGGGTCCCTGCTCAGCAGGGAGCCTGCTTCTCCCTCTGCCTTTGCCCCTGCACATGATCTCTCTCACTTTCTCTCTCTCTCTCTCAAATAAATAAATAAATATTTTTTAAAAAGAACTCAATAGCAAAACAAAACAAAAAACAAAAAACCCCAAACAAACAAGCGCAATTAAAAAATGGACAGAAGGAGCACCTGGGTTGCTCAGTGGGTTAAAGCCTCTGCCTTTGGCTCAGGTCATAATCTCAGGGTCCTGGGATCGAGCCCCACATCGGGCTCTCTGCTCAGCGGGGAACCTGCTTCCCCCTCTCTCTGCCTGCCTCTCTGCCTACTTGTGATCTCTCTCTCTGTCAAATAAATAAATAAAATCTTAAAAAAAAAAAAAAATGGACAGAAGATTTGTATGGACATTTTCCCAAAGAAGACATCCGAGTGGCCAATGGTACATGAAAAGGTGCTCAGCATCACCAATCATCAGGGAAATGCCAATCAAAATGACAGCGAGATATCACCTAACACCTGTCAGAATGGCTGTTATTAAAAAGGCAAGAAATAACAAGTGTTGTTGAGGGTGTAGAGAAAAGGAACCCTTGTGCCCAGTTTATGGGAATGTAGATTTATGCAGTCACTATGGAAAACAATATGGGGAATCTTCAAAAATTAAAAATAGAACTACCGTGTGATCCATTAGTTCCACTTTTGGATATTTATCCAAAGAAAATGAAAACACTCGAAAAGATAAATGCACCCCCATGTTTATTGCAGCATTATTTACAATAGTCAGGATATGAAAGCAACCAGTTTCTCTCAGTGGATGAATGGATAAAGAAAATGTGGTGTGTATGTATACAATCGAATATTCTTCAGCCATAAAAAAGAAGGAACTCTTTCCATTTGTAACAACATGGGTAAACCTTGAGGGCATTATGCTAAGTGAAATAAGTCAGAGAAAGATAAATACTTAATGATCTGACTTATATGTGGAATCCAAAGAAAATTAAAGTCATAGCTATGGCTAATAGGTGGTTGCCAGAGGGAGAGGGTGGGAGGTAAGCAAAATAGGTGAAATGTGTCAAAAGGTACAAACTCTCAGTTATAAAATAAATCATGGGGATGTGATGTACAGAATGGTGGTTATGATTTAAAATGCTGTATTGTATATTTGAAAGTTGCTGAAAGAGTAAAAGTTATCATCACAAGAAAAAATCTGTAACTCTGTATAGTGATGGATGTTAACTAGACTTATTATGGAGGTCTTCTTGCAGTATATAAAAACATTAAATCATTATGTTGTACTCCTGAAACTAATATATATCTTAGTTTAAAAGATACAGGGGAAAAAATCACTTTTGCTGCTATATGAAGAATGGCTAGATGTGGGGGATAAGCAAGAAGGAAGTGTTTGGTGACTCCAACACTTTGAATAGCTGAGTGATGAGGTAGCCACACAATCACAGAATTGTGGATGGTTAAGCAGACA
The DNA here is from genome assembly GCA_028534135.1 of Potos flavus. Lineage (NCBI taxonomy): Eukaryota > Metazoa > Chordata > Mammalia > Carnivora > Procyonidae > Potos > Potos flavus. The sequence goes on along the minus strand of CM052895.1, from coordinate 18,414,647 downwards.
GTTGAAATCTAAGGCTGCAAATGTGATAAGCATATCTTATTTGCATTTAGACTGCTGATAGCTCAGCAGAACTACACTGAAGTTGAAGGTTGATATTGATTGATAAATACTGCTTTTTTTTTTAGGAAATATTTATTGAGGCTTTTCTTTGGTTGATAGTATTCCATTGAATTGCAGTATATGACCTTTCCTTTATTATTTATCTTGCTTAATGCTTATTTATTGTGTTTTTTCAGCATTCTTACTTTTTTAAAAAAGATTTTATTTATTTAAGAGAGAGAGCGTGTGAGAGCATGAGCAGGAGGGAGGGGCAGGGGAGAGGGAGAAGCAGACTCCCCGCTGAGCAGGGAACCTGATATGGGGCTCAATTCCAGGACCTTGAGGTCATGACCTTAGCCAAAGGCAGATGCTTAACCCACTGAGCTACCCAGGCGCCCCTCAACATTCTTTTTATTTTAAACAACCTTGTGAGTCTTGACTCAGGCTATTTCTTGAACCCTCCCTCCCCACCTTTTCTGGAATGATGCTTCATTAGTCACATTGGTCTTCTCTCTTGCTGATGTCTTCCTTTTTCCCTCTCAGTTAGCTTTTTTTCCCTTTGTCTGTAGACCTTCACAAAGCCTCTTTACCCAACACCAACAAAATGATTATATTTTTACTTTCTCTTTCATGTATGTGTTCTTTTGTCTTTTTCTGTCTCTGACTCCGTTTTTCTCTCTTTCTCAGCATCTGTTGTTACCTCTCAGTCTGTCTGCTTCACTGTCTCTCAGGCTATCTGACTGTTCTGTCTCTTGGTCTCTCCTTAACGTCTCTTCTTGGTCTTCTCCATGTCTTAGTCTTTTCTCCGTCTCTCCATGTCTCAGTATTAATCTGTCTTCTGACTCTAATCTCATACCATCCACTCATTCCTCAATCCTCTGAAATTTCCCTGTAAGTCTACTACTTTTTTAAAAAAATTGTTCTCTAGGGGCCCCTAGGTGGCTCAGTCATTAAGCATCTGCCTTCGGCTCGGGAATCATGATTCTGGGGTCCTAGGATTGAGCCCACATCAGGCTCCCTGTTCCACGGGAAGCCTGTTCTCCCTCTCCCACTCTCCCTGCTTGTGTTCCTTCTCTCGCTGTGTCTCTCTCTGACAAAAAAATAAATAAAATCTTTAAAAAAAAGATTGTTCTCTGGATTCATTGGTAACTAGAACTCAAACAGTGTTGAATACCTCCAGTCTAACTTTTTTATATGTCCTCATCCTGTGCGCCATCTTCCTAGATGAAGATTTATCTGCTTTCAAGGTTCATTTTATCAGAATTTTATGAACCCTTTTTGATTCTTTTATTCCTTTTCTCCTGCATCAGAATTCTCATAATCCTTGATTCATAGTCTTTTATAGACTTCTATATCATAACTGTTTTTTATGTGCTTTCATTATTAGATTGGAAAGAAAGACAAAGTAATAAATTTGTCTGTTACTCACCTTAGTTTTCTAAACTACACAGTGCCTCAGTATGTGGTAAGTACTCAGGACATACTTTGATCAGTTTTAGTTATAGTTAGGAAGTTTATTATCAAAATCCTGTAAATACTTCCATGAGGATTTCTATATGTTCCTTTTGAACGCAATGAATCACATCAAAATACTCATTGTTTCCTCCAAATTGCAAGCTGTTTGAATCTGTAAGTGATTTTTTAAATCTCCTTTACTATTATAATACCCTTGGAAAATCAGATCATGTGGGTTCTATATAGGCAAAGAAGGACTGTGTGACGTAAATGATATTTTTACTTTTTATACGATATTTTGAGTCTGTACATAATAATAAGATAGTTTAGACATTAGCAGTTTATTGGATAAAGGTAAATCATTTCACCTTTGTCTTTGCAGGGCAACATTCTATTTTGATATGATAAATATTGAAGTCACTTATTGTGTCTTTCTTCTTAGTTTAAAATAATCTACCAGAGAAAATAAGGATTTTAATATGAATTTGGCCATGTATTTCACCAAAAATTTTATTGAGAAGAGTTTTGTCCTAAAGTTGAGAAAGTAATACCATAAATTATAAATGGAGAACTAAGGTTTATAATAAGTCATAGCAAATTGCTTCCCTCTGTTCCCTTTACCAAAAAGAAATTAACATTTTCCAATTTGGAAACAGCTGTAAATTTCTCAGGCAATTTAAGAGCAGCCTGAATCCGAATTTTAGGATTATGTTTGAAAACAATTTTTATTTGAAAGTATATTTCATTTGAAGCTACATCAGCATTAAGAAATGACCATTGTAAAAATACTTAACGAGATCTCTTTAAGACACATGACAGATAGTTTTCTTTATAAAAACGATAGATGGTCACTTTATTGAGTACTTTTTAATCTGGGATGGGAAGAGGGAAGGCCGGTATTATTTTCACCGTGGCATACTGATTCATAATCTGAGTTCGGTTGAACTAAAGAATTCTCTACGAAGAGTATGACAGCATCTTATAAGGATAAAGAGATCATTTCTGTATTTCCATGCAAGGAAAATACGTATATTTAGAGTATATTTAATGGGTTTGGGGAGGAAATGAAGAGCTCTGTGTTTTACATTTTAAATTCTATGGTGAATTCCATGAATGCTTAGATTTTGTGTCAGAAATTACTGGGTGTTATACACAACTAATGAATCATTGAATACTACATCAAAAAGTAATGATGTGCTATATGTTGGCTAATTGAACTTAATAAGAAAAAAGAAGTTAAAGTACTTTGCATGCCTAAATATTGTCCTATAATGCTAAAATAAAATTGTATTGATCACTGTATAGCTTTTCAGAACATGTATATTCCAGCTCTATTATATTTAATGACAAATGACTGTTGAACTGTAAAACCTGATTAAATTGAATACATTCAATGATTTTAATAAAGTAACTTCCCTTGTTTGTAAAAATGTATTTTTTATTTTTTTACATTCAATCCTCAAACCTTATTCATTTTATAGCTGAAATGTAAAAAATTATTGAGATGTCGTTTCTTTGAACAATGGTGTTAGTCAAATGTGTCCTGTGTCATTTGATCATATGATACTATTCTTTTTCTGGACATTGTTTTTGTTTTCATGATAATGTAATGCTATGTCATGGGTTCCCAGTGAAGTTATGTGATCATTTTCATGCTTCAGCCTTCATTCATTACACACAAGTATAAAGTTGAACATCAGCAAATTCATATAACTTTGAAAAAGTGAATACAGATTACAATGTGTGAGTTTTGTACACTATGAAGCATTTACAAGTGCTCATTGTTGAGTCTTAATTATGATATCAAATTTGGAACACTGGATTTTAGGTAATTGGACCTGTGTAAAAGTTAATATACAGGAATCAGTAAGCTCCATATAAACTTATAGCTTCCAATTAGACAATATGAAGAAAGCTAAGACTCCATTAAAGCAGTAATTTGAAAAAGTGCCTGTGCATAACCTTTAAGAAAACTATGTTTTCAGAACTAAGTCTCCAAAAGTATATAAAATCTTTCTTTTCTTTTTTTTTCAAAAATATGTAAAATCTTACTTGAGCAAAGGGAAAGGCAAATATATTCTTGGGTAATATTCCCTGTCCTAATGTTGTCCATTCTTTCTAAGTTGCTCTGTAAAATAATGCAATCCCAATAAAAAATGTCACTCTTACTATTTTGTCTTTGGTAAAGGGTGGTATGTGGAACTAGGTTGCAGAATCTGGAGTTCAAATGGGAAAAAATGAACAATAAGTGGTTGAAAAACTGAAAAAAAACAGTGGGGATGAGCTAGCCTTACAGATTTGCAAAAATACCATGAAGTTTCAATAATTAAAACAGTGTGTTATTGGCACATAAAAAGAAAAGAGTAAAATAAAGAATCAGAAATCTATATCCACACAGGAATTTAGTGTATGATGAAGACATAAAGACTAGTAAATGGTGCTGAGTCATTAGACAACTATTTAGAGTAAAGACAAATTTGGATTTATATCTCAAGTATATTAGACATACTAATGTAAAAAACTAAAGCTACAACAGTACATAAGAAAGCATGAATGAGTTCCTTTATATTTGTGGAGAAGACGTTTTTAGTTATGGTTTACAATCCAGGAGCCATAAAGTAAATTTGACAGTCAAACCAAACAAAATCCAACATAAAACCCCTAACAAATTCTTGTGATAAACAAAACAAAAATAAAGGAACAAGGAAACAAAAACACCACCATAAGGAAAGTTTAAAATGATACCCTGGGAAAATGCTTTTTACAGCGTATAAGCCACAAGTGGTAATCTTTCTATATAAAGAGTTCTTAGAAGTCAAGATAGGAAAACCACTTAGAAAATTGGGTGAAGGACAAGGGCAGAGAGTTCACATACAGAAGGCCATTACACATTTAATAGGATTCATGTTCTCATTCTTCGTAAAGGAGATGAAAATGAAAACTATACTGTGATTTTAGTTCTTTCCTTTAAACTGGCAAAAACTGTTTAATGATAATACTTTGCTATTAAAGTGAGTGAAATGGTAGTCTCTGTGGAGGTTAATTTGGCAATGACTACCAAGATCGTATCTATTTTTGTGTTTTTTGTTTGTTGTTTTATTTACATCCGATTTATTCCGTACTACATACAAAGGATTTAAATCGCCTTACAAAACCTATAAAATATAAGAAGAGTAAATTTTAAATAGGTAAGAAAAGTAAAGTAAGTCGAAGTGTACTTGAGATGAAGCTTATATTTTTTCTTTTTGTTTTTTTTAAAAGTTTATTTATTTTAGAGAGCATGCATGCACACGAGAGAGTACAGGTTGGGAGGGTTGCAGAGGGAGAGGACGAGAGAGAATCCCAAGCTGACCCCCCCCGAACGCAGTGCTCACTGAGGGGCTCAATCTAACAACCTGTAAGATCACGATTCCGACCTGAGCCAAAACCAAAAGTCAGATGCTAAACTGACTGAGCCACCCAGTCTCCCCTTATTGTTTTCGTGTTATCATCATAACATCGGGTAATTAATGTTCGTGGTAGGAGAAACTCAGTGATTCAGAGGGTGAAGAAACAGTTCCTAAAATAGTAATCTCTTTTATGAAGATAAGGTACTGTACAATAGTTCCAACTTTTTTTCCCCAGCGTTATTGAAATACAGTAGACCTATAACACTGTGTGAGTTTAAGGTACACAATGTAGTTATTTTACCTATGTATATATGAAAAAAAGATTACTGTAATAAGGTTAGTGATCACATCTATCAAGTCACAAAGTTAATTTTTCTGTGTGTGTGATGAGAACCTTTATTTTTAAAGATTTATTTGTTTATGTTAGAGAGAGGTTTAGAGAGCAGGGAGGAGGTGGTGGGCAGAAGGAGAGGGAGAAAGAGAAGCTGAGGGAGGAGCCCGACTTGGGGCTTGATCCCACAACCCTGAGATCATGACCTGAGCTGAAATCAAGGGTCCAGTGCTTAACCAACTGAACCACCCAGGTACCCCTGTGAAGAGAACATTTAAAATCTACCCTCTTGACAACTTTTGTGCTGTTAACTATAGTCACTATGCTAAATATTACATCCTCCGAACTTACTCATCCTACAGTTAGAAGTTTATACAGAGTTCCAATTTGGAATCTATGCATACTTTGGTGATAAAAATAATAATAACTACCTCAAAGGATTATTGTGCAGGAAAATAAGGCAATGTGTGTAAGACCTCAAATGTAGCACCAGCCAAATTGTAGGTTCTTAGGCAATATCATTGCCTTTCTTTTTAAAATTTAGTTCTGTTCACAGAAAAATAGAGCTAACTAAAATTCAGGTCATGAGAATGAACAGAGTTTCAGAGTTGACAGAAATCCTGATGATGGTCCCATCCAGTGAATTTTCTGTGTATAACAGTGGTCTGGGGCACTTGTTAAAAATATGATTCTGGGTCCTCATCCTTACAGGTTCTTTTTTTAAAATTTTAATTCCAGTATAGTTAACATACAGTGTTGTATTAGTTTCAAGTGTACAAAATAGTTACTCAACAATTTTACACATTACTCAGTCCTCATCATGATAAATATACTTTTAATCCCCTTCATCTGTTTCACCCAAACCCCCTGACATCCCTTCTGGTGACCATCAGTTCTATAGTTTAGAGTCTGTTTTTGGTTTGTTTGTTTGTTTTTTTTTTTTAATATTCATTTTTTTTTCTTAATTTCCCCATGTGAGTGAAATCATATGGTATTTGTCTTTCTCTGACTTATTTCACTTCGCATTATACTTTCTAGATCCATCTGTGTTGTTGCAAATGGCAAGATTTCATTCTTTTTTATGCCTGAGTAATATTGCATTATATATACATACACACACACACACACACACACACACACACACACACACACACACTCGACCACATCTTTATCCATTCATCTATCAGTGGGCCATTGGACACTTGGGCTGCTTCCATAATTTGACAATAGTGCTGCAGTCAATATAGTGGTGCATATATCTTTTCGTATTACTGTTTTTGTATTTTTTTGATTAAATACTCAGTGGAGTTACTGGATCAAATGATAATTCTATTTTTAACTTTGGGGAACCTCCATACTGTTTTCCACAGTGGATGTTCCACTTGGCATTCTCACCAACAGTGCACAAGGGTTTCCTTTCTCGACATCCTTGCCATCATTTCTTTTTTTTTTTTCTTCAAAGATTTTATTTATTTATTTGACACAGAGAGAGAGAGAGATCACAAGTAGGCAGAGAGGCAGGCAGAGAGAGAGGGGGAAGCAGGCTCCCTGCTGAGCAGAGAGCCCGATGCGGGGCTCGATCCCAGGACCCTTGAGATCATGACCTGAGCTGAAGGCAGAGGCTTTAACCCATTGACCCACCCAGGCGCCCCGCCATCATTTCTTTTTTCTTGTGTTTTGATTTTAGCCATTTGACATGTGTAAAAGATATCTCATTATGCCTTTAATTTGCATTTCCCTGATGATTAGTGACGTGGAACATCTTTTTAGGTTTCTTTTGGCCATCCATATGTCTTCTTTGGAGAAATGTCTGTTTGTCTTCTGCCGATTTTTAATTGAATAATTTGGTTTTTTGGTGTTGAGTTGTAGAAGTTCTTTTTATATTTTGAATGCTAGCCTTTTGTGAGATATGTTATTTGCAAATATCTTTTCCCATTCAATAGACTGTTTTTAAATTTTGTTGATTGTTCCTTTGCTGTGCAGAAGATTTTTAGATTGATGTAGTCACAGATTTCTGCTTTTCTTCCCCTTGCCTTAGGAGACATATCTAGAAAAATATTGTTATGGCTGATGTCAGCGAGATTACTGCCCATGGTCTCTTCTAGTATTTTTATGGTTTCAAGTGTTATATTTGGATCTTTAATTCATTTTTAGTTTATTTTTGTGTATTGTATAAGAAAGTGGTCCAGTTTTATTCTTTTGCCTGTAGCTGTCCCGTTTTCCCAACACTATTTGTTGAAGAGACTTTTTCCCATTGTATATTCTTGCTTCCTTTGTTGAAGATTATGTGACTATATTATTGTGGGTTTATTTCTGGCCTCTCTGTTCCATTGATCTTTGTGTCTGTTTTTGTGCCAGTACCATACTGTTCTGAATACTACAGCTTTGGAGTGGATGTTAAAATCTGGGATTGTGATACCTTCAGTTTTGTTTATCTTTTTCAAGATTGCTTTGGATATTTAGGGTCTTTGTGGTTCCATACAAATTTTAGGATTTTTTTGTTCTAGTTCTGTGAAAATTGCTGTTGTTATTTTGATAGGGTTTGTGTTAAATCTGCAGATTGCTTTGGGTGGTATGGATATTTTAACAATATTTTTTTTAACAATCCATGAGCATGGAATTATCTTTCCATTTGTTTGTGTCATCTTCAATTTCTTTAATCATTTTGTTATAGTTTTCAGAGAACAGGTCTTTGCCTCCTTGGCAAAGTTTATTTCTAGGTATTTTCTTTTTGGTGCAGTTGTAAATGGGATTATTTCTTAATTTCTCTTTTGGCTTCTTCATTATTAGCTTATAGAAATGCAACTGATTTCTGTATATTGATTTTGTAACCTGCAACTTAAGTTATTTACTGGTTTTAGTAGTTTTTTGGTGGACTCTGTAGGGTTTTCTATATATAGTATCATATCACCTTAGTTACTGAAAGTTTTATTTCTTCCTTTCCTATGTGAATGCCGTTCTTTTTGTTGTCTAATTGCTGTGGCTAGGACTTCCAGTGCTATGTTGAATAAAAGTGGTGAGAGTGGACATCCTTGTTCCTGATCTTAGGGAAAAAGCTCTCAGTTTTTTACCATTGAGTGTGATATTAGTTGTGGGTTTTCATATATGACTTTTATTGTGTTGGGCTGTGTTTCCTTTAAACCTACTTTTTTGGGGGTTTTTATCATGAATGGATGTTATACTTTATCAGATGCTTTTTCTGAATCTACTGAAATGGTCATATGGTTTTTATCCTTTCTCTTGTGATTATGATGTCATGTTGATTGATTTGCTGCGAATATTGAACCACCTTTGCAACCCAGGAATAAATCCTAGTTAATTGTGGTGAATGATCTTTTTAATGTTTTTAATTTGGTTTGCTAGTATTTTATTGAGAATTTTTGCATCTATGTTCATCAGGGATATTGGCCAGTATTTATTTCTCTTAAAAAAGAGAACTAAAAAGTGCTGTCTTTATCTGGTTTTGGTATCAGGGTGATGCTGACCTCATAGAATGAATTTGGAAATTTTCCTTCCTCTTCAGTTTTTTTGCAATAATTTGAGAAGAGTAAGTATTAACTCTTCTTTAAATATTTGGTGGAATTCTCCTGTGAAGCCATCTGGTCCTGGACTTTTGTTTTTTGGGGGATTTTTGATTACTGATTCAATTTTGGTGCTGGTATTGGTCTTCAAATTTTCTATTTCTTTCTGATTCAGTTTTGGGAGTTACATGTATCTAGGGATTTTTCCATTTCTTCTAGGTTATCTAGTTTGTTGGTATATAATTTTTCATAATCCCTTATAATCGTTTATATTTCTGTCATGTTGGTTTGTTATTGCTCCTTTTTCCTTTATGATTTTGAGTTCTCTTTCTCTCTCTCTCTTTTTTTTTTTTGGTGAGTCTGGCCAAGGTTTATCAATTTGTTGATTCATCAATTTGTTGATCTTTTCAAAGAAGCAGCCCCTGGTTTCACTGATGTGTCCTATTGTTTTTTTTAGTTTCTGCTTTATTTCTTCTCTAATCTTTGTTATTTCCTTTCTTCTACTGATTTGGGGTTTTGTTTGTTCTTCTTTTTCTAGCTCCTTTAGGTGTGAAGTCAGGTTGTTTTTTGACATTTTTTTTTTTCTTCTTGAAGTAGGCCTGTATTTTTATAAATCTCCCTCTTAGAACATCTTCTGCCGTATCCCAAAGGTTTAGACAATTGTGTTTTCATTTTCATTTGTCTCCGTGTATTTTTTTCATTTCCTCCTTAATTTCTCAGGTGATCCATTCATTGTTTAGTAGTATGTTATTTAACCTCCATGTATTTGTGTTTTTTCCAGATTTTTTTCTTGTGGTTGGTTTCTAGTTTCTAGTTTCATAGCATTGTGGTCAAAAAAAATGCATGGTATGACTTTGATCTTTTTAAATTTGTTGATACTTGTTTTGTAGCCTAATATACCATCTATTCTGGAGAAATGTTCCATGTATAGTTGAAAAGAATGTGTATTCTGCTGTTTTAGGATGGAATGTTCTAAATATTTCTGTTAAATTTCTCATTCAAAGCCACTGTTTCCTTGCTGATTTTCTGTCTAGTTGATCTGTCCGTTGATGTAAGTGGGGTGTTAAAGTCCTCTACTATTACTGTATTACTATCCATTACTTTCTTTATGCCTGTTATTAGCTGCTTTATGTACTTGGGTACTTCCATATTGGGTGCATAAATAATTATAATTGTTATATCTTTTTGTTGGATTGTCCTCTTTATTATTATATAGTATCTTTCTTTGTTTCTTGTTACAGTCTTTGTTTTAACATCTATTTTGTCTGATGTAAGTATTGCTACACAAGGTTTCTTTACACTTTAATTTGCATGGGAAATGCTTTTCCATTCCATCACTTTCACTCTGCACGACTTTAGGTCTGAAATGGATCTCTTTTAGGCAACATATAGGTGGGTCTTGCATATGCTAGTTCTAGATGCTGTATAGGGCACTTTATATATTTATTTATATATAAGTACATAATGAGATACACACACACACACACACCCCGCTTATGTGTCACAAATACTCTACCGATTAGGTAGAGTTTTTCTCTCTGTTAAATAGATAAGCTTACAGAGGTCAAGTAACTTGCCAAGGAGCCAGTATTTAAATTCATGTCTATTTAGTTTTAAAGCCCTTGTTCTTTTTAGTTTTAGTTGATCATGCTGTCTCTACATTTTTGGTTAGAGATAATTTTGGAATTAACATGTGTTCTCTTTTACAATGCCTTTGGTGATGGTAGCAACTTGTAAAAGAATTGGTCTTCAGAAATGGTGATTTCAGTCAGATTACTTCTTCTGAAACCTACCTGACATCTTTTACATGGAAGAGGTCTTTTACATGGAAGAGTGACATAATGGTAACTGTGGTAAAGCACCGGAATACTTCTAGGAGTATCAAAGTCCTTGGTGGATTGCAACTTTGGTAGTGTGAGCAGTGAAAACTCTAGAACCTGTTGGGGAATTAGGAGGAAAGCAAGAGCATAGGGAAAAGAAACAGAAATACATGATTCTTTTATATTACACCACACCACTGTGCAGCCTTCTGGTCCTAAACTCAGCTGTTATTAAAAATTTAACTTCAATACATGAATACATTCTCATTTCAAAATAATAAACATATGTTCATATATGTAGAGACACACACATTTAGCAAAACATAAAAGTTCCATTTGCAATTCTCCTCCCCCTACATCTCTCCATAGAAGCCTTTTTTCATAAAAATATGTTACTGATAGGGCGCCTGGGTGGCTCAGTTGGCTAAGCGTCTGCCTTCAGCTCAGGTCATGATCTCAGGGTCCTGGGATCAAGCCCCATATCAGGATCCCTACTCAGTGGGGAGTCTGCTTGTCCCTCTCCCTCTGCTGCTCTCTCACTTACTCTTGCTCTCTCTCAAATAAAATCTTTAAAAAAAAAGTTAATGTTACTTAATGAAAAAAGGTCTGTTTTTTTGGTCTTTTTAAAAAAGATTTTATTTATTTATTTGACAGAGAGACAGTGAGAGGAGGAACACAAGCAGGGGGAGTGGGAGGGGGAGAAGCAGGCTTCCTGCCGAGCAGAGAGCCCGATGTGGGGATCGATCCTAGGACCCTGGGACCATGACCTGAGCCAAAGGCAGATGCCCAACGACTGAGCCACGCAGGCGCCCTGAAAAGGTTTTTTTCATAAAAATACGTTACTTTGGGGCGCCTGGGTGGCTCAGTGGGTTAAAGCCTCTGCCTTCAGCTCGGGTCATGATCTCAGGGTCCTGGGATCGAGCCCCGCATCAGGCTCTCTGCTCAGCAGGGAGCCTGCTTCCCCCTCTCTCTCTGCCTGCCTCTCTGCCTACTTGTGATCTTTCTCTCTGTCAAATAAATAAATAAATCTTAAAAAAAAAAAAATACGTTACTTAATGTTAACCTGTAATGTGTATTGTTATATTTAAGTGAATTAATATTTTAAATTTTCTGTTTTAATTTCTTATATGGGATAATATTGATAGCTATAACTCACACAAACAAAAGCCCTAAAAGGGGGTTTACGATCCAATTATTTGAAAACTGCCATAATATATTATGTAACTAGTGATGAACATTGTTGTAGACCATAATAATATAGAAAAACTCCATGATTTGGTAATCTTGGTGAGAAAAGCACAATACAAACTCCACAAGGATAGAAAACAGTACTGGAGAAAATGCAGTAAAATGCAAATCATTATACCAAGGTTATATTATTTTGAATTATTTCATACTTGGTTTTTTCAAAGGTTTTTATACTATAATTAAACTTGAATATGATGAAATGTCTTTTGTAATATGAATGGGCATAATATCTCTATTTCAGAAACTCTGTAGTGATGCTCAAGTAAAGGTCTTTGGGAAATGCTGCCAACTGAAACCTGGAGGAGACAGTTCTTCCTCACTGGATAGTTCCGTGACTTCATCTTCTGATGTAAAAGATCAGTGTCCTAAGTACCAAGTAAGGTCATTGATATCATTCATTTATTCATTCACTCATTTACAAATACTTTTGAGTACCTACAGTGTGTTATGCACCATCCTAGGGACTGGGGGTATACCAGGAACTAGTCCTTACCCTTCTGGGGAGGCAGGTAATTAAATAAATAAGTTTATGCATTTTGATAAATCTTAGGAGAAGTTCAGAGAATGATGAGCATGGGTAGTAAGGGGTAATTTCTCCCTTTTATTTCCCAAATCAGATTTTTTGTGCTACCAGAATAATTTATTTTAGATACTTTTAAATTATTGAAATATGAATATAAATATAACCTAATAATACAATTTGGCTATAGGATGAAATTAAAGTATGATTGGAAGTATACACATGCAGAAATGGACATTCATATTTTTCAGAAGTAATCTCTTTTAAAATACAAACTTAAACAAAGTAGTACCTAATGGGAACTTCTGTATAAACTTGTTATATTTTACATAAGATTAAGTGTTTGGTTCATACAAAGTATATGTCATCTATGTGAATTTATTTGTGTCATCCAAGCTTGCATGAATGAATCACAAATATTTCATATTTAACAATATCAACGTGGAATTCTGGGTCTTTAAATTATTTGTAATTAGGTAATTGTGTTTAGGTGGGAAGTGACCCTTCTATCATGTCAGTGTGACAGTGTATGTGAAAGAGCTCTGAAGTGTTTAAAATCCAGGTACTAGGAGGTACTATATAGTTGCCCCTGTCTTCCCCTGTTTCTCCTCCATCTTAAGCATGACACATTAGTTAGTTCCTAATAGTGTTATGCTATGTGACATCATCATACTTAAAACAGCTTAGATGTTTGCTGATTTGATGAGTTGTGTAAATTTGCGTTTCTTCCTACTATAATGCAGTTAAAAATGAATATTAGCACATGGATCCAGGTTATAGAAATCCTGAAGCATTGAGTGATCGCACCCTCATGTTGCGTCAAGATCCGTAGAGATTTTCTTTTTTAAAGTTCAAATTCCCAGGCTTTGTGCCGAGATACTCTGATAGAGGCTCAGTATGACCCTGGAAATCTGCTTTTTTAGCAAGAGACAATGAATTATTGTAGCATGTAGTTCACTACACTTGATAAAATGTGATTTCGGGTAACTAGAACATTATCTTTGATCTACACAGATTACTACAGATTAATAGCTTCCAGCAATAGGTACTTAAAAAAATTGACCTTTTAAATAAGGGCCTTATTTTTAAAAAGCATGAAAGATAATGGCACTTTTTAAATTATAACTTTTATTATAGATTATGTCATATGAAAATATATAACATGACATTCATGATAACTATTTGATATGTATTAGAGCAGACAAGGAGAACCTTTACTGGCAAACTCTATGGTCTAATACAATTTAAACACGAATTTATTTTTACTATATTTGCTTTCTGAGGGCTCTTTTCTGGTTTTAGTAGTAAAATCTATAAATGCTTTGAGACTTGAATTCATAATAGTTTTGAAGATTGGCATTGATCTTTAAAAAAAAACCTTTGCACTTGATCATTAGAAGAATTATTCGGCTCTCTTTCTCAAATGTTGTTCTTAGTACCCAAATCTTTCTGTTTTGAAATAAAATTTTTTTCTTAATCAGATCCCTAGATGAGTTATTTTAGTAACTAGGTATATCAGAAGTGATTTATTTTCTTAAACATTAGCTTTGTGTCTTTATTAAAACAAAATTAAGAATATAGTACCTAAGAGAGAAAGAATAGTATGTAAGTGAATATATATAAAAACTAATACAAAATAGTTATATATAATGAAATAGATTGCTATTTGAAGGTGGTTTTTTAGGAAAGCTAGCAAATGTAAATATATGGATTTTTTTTTTTTAACCAAGATGGGCATTGAGTAAGCAGAAGACTCACATAAAAATAAAAATAGTATGCAGATGTATTCCCTGTCCTCCACATGTAAAATGGGGGTCTTCAACACTTTGTTATCATCAGAAGAGTCTTTTAAATATTTTTTAAAAACTCCTCTAATTTTTTATTTTTTATGATGGAAGCTTAGTGAAATTTGTGAATAATACTCAACTACTATCTTAGATTGTTATTTAGGTCCTCTTCCTCATCACTTGTTTTATTATATAACTGTGTAAATTAGGACTTGCATTATTCCTAGGGATTATTTTGTTCATATGACAAGAAGTTTGAAAGGCTGTCTAGGTATGATACATGAGTTTCAAGATGGCTTTAGAAACCAAGGCATCCTATCGTAGCCAGAGTTCATGTGTAATTGTTACCTTGTGGTCCAAATATGGCATCTCCATCTCCAGTGACTTCCATTTATATCACTGACCAGGCCTTTAAATGTGTAAGTTCTGAAATGAGCTACTCCAGCCATTAATTTAACCTTTTGGATGTAGAAACCAACTCTCAATTTGTCTACAAGGAAGGCTGTGAAATGCATTTTTTTTTTTTTTTTTTTTTTGGTTGGGCACATTGCTGCCCTGAAACAAATTAGACTTGAAAAAATAAAGAATAAGATATTTTGTGGGTAATTAATGATGTTTACCAGAGTATCTAATTAGTAACCAAATGGATGAGTTCAATTTTACCTTTTAAATGACTCCTGTGATGACAAAGACATTTAAAGAAAAATGGAAAGGAATAACTTTTAATTGGAGTTCTTTGAGAACAAGACATTCTAATGTTTTAAATAAGTCCTTTTAAAAAACACAAAATAGACATACATTACCATGTTTATAGATACCTCTTTTGTACAGTAGGAGCGGTAAAAACTGTTCTGCATGTTCAATGAATTATTTTTTTAAAGATTTTTATTTATTTGAGAGAGAGAGAGAGAGGGAGAGATCACAAGTAGGCAGAGAGGCAGGCAGAGAGAGAGGGGGAAGCAGGCTTCCCACTGAGCAGAGAGCCCGATGCAGGGCTCGATCCCAGGACCCTGAGATCATGACCCGAGCCGAAGGCAGAGGCTTAACCTACTGAGCCACCCAGGCGCTCCTCAGTGAATTCTGTTTCTTATTTTCTGTCCTGGAGAAACATTGCATATGCACAAGATGTGGTTAACAATGTTCATTTAAGCATTAAGCATTATTTTAACAGCAAAAACCTGGAAGTAACCTAAATGCCCATCAGTAAGGGCAACTGTGGTATTTTCATACAGCAGAATACTATGCAGTTTTTCAAAAGGAGTCTTTGTATAACAATATGGTTAGATCTGTAACACATTGTGAAATAAAAAAAATCAAGCTATAGAACAACATATACAATGTAGAGTCACTTTTTAAAAAAAAGTATGTAGAATTATGTAGAATAACTGCAGCAAAGGAATTTTCAGTAAAATTCAATATTTGAAATAGGTTTTAAGTTTTGCAGTTTTATTAATGTTATGGTTATTTTTTAGGGTTCTCGGTGCTCTTCTGATGCCAATATGCTTGGAGAGATGATGTTTGGCTCAGTAGCAATGAGCTATAAAGGGTCTACCTTAAAAATTCATCAGATCCGGTGAGGGCTTTTCTGATTTTTCATAATCCATTTTAGAACATATAATTTTTGGAGAGAATTTCCTGTAGTCTTCACACAGATTGAGCATGTCAGATTTATTGTGTTTTATGGGTTTCATGCTATTTCATGACTGTTGTAACCATGTAATGAAATCTTTGTGATTTATACCTTTTTTGGGGGCGATGGGAACAGGGAGAGAGGGAGAGAGAATCTTAAGCAGGCTCCATGTCCAGTGTGCAACCTGACATGGGCTTAATCTCCCAACCCTGAAACTATGACCTGAGCCAAAATCAAGAGTCCGACACTTAACAAACTAAGCCACCCAGGCGCTCATGTACATTTTTATTTGTAATAAATTGAGAAGTTTTTGATCTCTCTCTCTGTCCCTTTCTTTTTCTTCATAGTTCCCCTCCACAACTTATGCTCAGCAAAGTTTTTACTGCACGAACTGGCAGCAGTATCTGTGGAAGTCTCAATACGTAAGTGATTATGAATGCTGGGAGAAATGAATTATTTAGAATGTGCAAAGTGTGAAAACTAACAGATTCTTCTCAAGGTTGCAGTTTAAATTGAAATTTTCTGCTATCCCTTAAGTTTGAAAATTTATGGAGGCCAGACTTTTTCTTCTAGCTTTATTGAGATATAATTGACATCCAACATTGTGTAAATTTAATGTGTACAACACATTTATTTGATACATTTATATATTGCAAAATGATTGCCATCATAGTATTAGTAACTAACTAGTATTAGCTAACAGGATGCCACCATCCTGTCAAAATTACCATTTCTTTTTTGTGGTGAGAACAGTTAAGATTTACTCTCTTAACAACTTTCAAGTATATAAAATAACAGTATTATTAGCTATGGTCAGCATGCTATACATTAGATCTCAGAACTTATTAATCCTGTAGCTGATGTTTGTACCCTTTGACTGTGGTCTCCCCATTTCCCCCACTCTCAACCCCTGGTAACCACCACCCTGCTTTCTGTTTCTCTTCGGTTTTTTATATTGTACATGTAAGTGATACTATACAGTGTTTGTCTCTCTGTGTCTGACTTATTTCACTTAGCATAATGTCCTTAAGGTTCATTCAGATTCTCACAAATGGCAGGATTCCCTTTTCTCATAGTCAGATAATATTCCTGTGTGTGTGTGTGTGTGTGTGTGTGTGTGGCATTTTATCCATTCATCTGTTCATAGACACTTAGTTTGTCTCCATTTATTGACAGTTGTCACTGATGCTACAGTGAACATCTGAATGCAGATATCTCTGTGAGATCTTCATTTCAGTTCCTTTGGATATATATCCAAAAGTGAGATTCCTGGATCATATGGTAGTTCTGTTTTTAATTTTTTGAAGAAACTACACACTGTTTTCACAGTGGCTATATCAATTTATATTCCCACCAGCAGTACTCAAGGGTTCCCTTTTCTCGATACCCTGTGCACCACTTGATACTCTCTTGTCTTTTTGATGTTAGCGATTATAAAAGGTGTGAGGTGATACCTTGTTATGGTTTGATTTGCATTTCCCTGCTGATTAGTGATGTTGAGCACCTCTTCATGTACCTCTTAGCCATTTGCATGTCTTCTTTGGAAAATTGTTTATTCAGTTCTTTTGAATATTCAGAGGAAGTATTAATTTTTTAGTCAGGTTGTTTGTTTTTTGCTGTTGATTTGTATGAATTATTTACATATTTTGGATATTAACCCTTTATCTGATAAAGGATTTGCAAATATTTTTTACCATTCCATAGATTGCCTTTTCATTTTGTCAGTTGTTTATTTGCTGTGTAGAGGCTTTTTAGTGTGATGTATTCCCATTTATTTATTTTGACTTTTGTTGCTTGTACTGTTTGTGTCATATCTAGGAAATTGCTGCTATGACCGATGTCAAGGAGCTTTTTCCCTATGGTTTCTTCTAGGAGATTTTGCAGTTTCAGGGTCTTTTGTTTATATCTTTAATCAATTTTGAGTTCATTTTTGTGAGTGGTTATCCAGTTTTCCGATCATCATTTATTGAAGGCACTATCCTTTCCCAGTTAAATGTTCTTGGGTTCTTTATCAAATATTAATTGACTGTATATCCAGGGTTTTTTTCTGGACTCCTGAATTCTGTTCCATTGGTTTGTGTGTCTGTTTTTATGCCAGTGCTATAATGTTTTGATTATGTTAGCTTCGTAGTATAGTTTTTCTCAGGATTGCTTTGCTATTCAGGGCCTTTTGCAGCACCATACAAATTTTAGGATTGTTTTCTTATTTCTATGAAAAATGCCATTGGAATTTTGATAAGACTTGCATTGGATCTATAGATGACTTTGGGTAATACGGACATTTTAACAATATTTGTTCTTCCAGCCTACTTTTTGAGGGTTTTTTTCACGGAAAGATGATGTATTTTGTCGTTTTCTTTTTCTTTCTTTTCTTTTCCTTTCCTTTCTTTTCTTTTCTTTTCTTTTCTTTTCTTTTCTTTTCTTTTCTTTCTTTCTTTCTTTCTTTCTTTCTCTCTCTCTCTCTCTCTCTCCTTCTTTCCTTCCTCCCTTCCTTACTTCCTTCTTCCTTCCTTTCTTTCTTGATTTTTATTTATTTGAGAGAGAGAGACAGAAATAGTGACAGCATGAGTGGGGAGGAAAGGGAGAAGCAGGTTCCCTGCAGAGCAGGGAACCTGATGCAGGGCTCCGTCACAGGACCCCGGGATCATGACCCGAGCCAAAGGCAGATACTTAACCTACTGAGCCAGCCAAGTGCCCTGGTCATATGCTTTTTCTGTATCTGTTGATACGATCATGTGATTTTTATCTTTCATTCTTTTAATGTGGTAATTCTCATTTATTGCTTTGTATATACTGAAGCATCCTTGCAGCCCAGTGATAAATCTCACTTGATCACATTGAATGATCCCTTTAATATTCTATTGAATTTGGTTTGCTAATATTTTGTGGAGAATTTTTGCATTTATAATTATCAGGAGAAGTGGTCTGTAATTTTCTTTTCTTATAATGTCCTTATCTGGCCTTGATGTCAGGGTAACACTGGCCTTGTAAGATGAGTTTGGGAGTGTTCCTTTGATTTTTTGAATGGTTTGAGTAGAATTGGCATTAATTCTACTTTACATGTTTGGTAGAATTTACAAAGAAATCATCTGGTCCCCTTGGCTTTTCTGTGTTGGGACATATTTGATTAATGATTCATTTTCCTACTCATTATTGGTCTGTTCACATTTTTTATTTCTTCATGATTCATTCTTGGTATGTTGTATGTTTCTAGGAATTTATCCATTTATTTATTTATTTATTTATTGACACAGAGGAGAGAGATCACAAGTAGGCAGAAAGGCAGGCAGAAGAGAGAGGGGGAAGCAGGCTCCTCGCTGAGCAGAGAGCCCAATGCGGGGCTCAATCCCAGGACCCTGAGATCATGACCTGAGCTGAAGGCAGAGGCTTAACCCACTGAGCCACCCAGGCGCCCCATGGAATTTACCCATTTTTATATTATCCATTTTGTTGATGTGTAACTGTTTATAGTAGTATCATGATCCTTTTTATTTGTATGGTATCAGATGTAATGCCCCATTTTTTATTTCATTTATTTGAGTCCTCTTTTTTTTTTTTCTGAGTTAGCTAAAGGTTTGATGATTTTGTCTCTTCAGAAACCCAGCTCTTAGTTTAATCGATCTTCAATGTTATTTTTCTTTTTTCTATTTCATTTATTCTCCCATTGGTCTTTATTTCCTTTCTAAGTAACTGTGGACTTTATTTTTTTCTCAGTTTTTGAGGTATAATTCAAGATTATTTATTTGAGATCTTTTCGGCTTCTTACTGTAGACATTTATTGCTGTCACTTCCCTCTTTGAACTGCTTTTGTAACATCTCACAGGTTTTGATATGCTGTGCTTCCATTTTTATTTGTTTCAAGGTATTTCTTGATTTGCCCTTTGATTTCTTTTTGACTCATTGGGTGTCAGAAGCATGTTGTTTAATCTCCACATATTTGTGAACCGTCCAACTTTCCTTTTGTTACCGATTTTTAGTATTACACCATTCTGGCCAGAAAAGATACTTGGTATCATTTTAACCTTCTTAAATTTGCTAAAACCTGTTTTGTGACCTGTCATGTGATCTGTATTAGAAAATGTTTCATGTCCACTTGAGAAGAATGGTATTCTGCTATTCTTGGATATATCTGTATATGTATATATCTGTTAGTTCCATTTGGCCTAAGATATGGTTCAAGTCCAACATTTCTTTGCTGACTTTCTGTCTGGATGATCTGTTCATTGTTGAAAGTAGAATGTTAAAGTCCTTTACTAGTTATTGCATTGTTGTCTTTTTACATATGTTAGTATTTGCTTAATATGTTTAGGTGCTCTGATGTTGAGTGCATCTGTATTTATGACTGTTACTTGCTATGTCTTCTGATGAATTGCTCCTCTTATTTTATGACCATTTTTGTCTCTTGTTACTGTTTTTGGCTTGAAGTTTTTTTTTTTTTTCTGATACAAGTATAGCTATCTCTGCTCTTTTTTGATTTCCATTTACATGGATTATCTTTTTCTATTCCTTTGCATTGAGCTTATATGTATCCTCAAAGCTGAACTGAGTCTCTTGTAGGCAGCATACTGTTGGGTGTTATTTTTTTTATTCAGTCAGTTGCTCTCTCTATGGAATCCAGATTACTTCTCACTTGAGTTTAGTTGAAGAATAGGAAATGTGCTTTCTCTTTCTCTAATTTGCTTCTAGAAGCTATATCTGGAAGTAAAATGTTGACAACATTCCCATGTTAGGATGAGATACGAATTTTCCATTTTGTAGTGCCATGCTGAGTTAGTGTCTGTATATTGTGCTCTTCAGTTTTCAGATCCCCTGCAGAATTAACTCTGCAATCGGGAGTAGCATAGGTCACCCATAGTGGGGCACAAGATTCCCACAGGGTGTTAATACTAAGATTAGAAAAGTGAAGCTGAAAGAAAGACAGGCCTGATATTAGAATCATGGGCTATATGCCAGAACTTGGTAAATAAAAGACTAGCGCTAGGGTGAGGTGTTAGTGGATTCCAGTGATGGACTGTAGGGCCCAGATCAGAACTCTGGCTAGCTAGAATCTGTGGGGTTACCCAAAGTCAAAAGCAATAGGAGGTAGCAAGGAGCTTCCTTGAAACTAGAAAAATTCTCAAAAGATTCCATTAATTGTAAATGCTCCAAAAAAACCTATCAGGGGTTTTATTAGCTAAGGTTCTAATCCTTTTAGCTCTTTATAAACTTTTCTTTTTGGAAGGTAGAAAAGGGAGAGAGATTTTTTTGCAGTATTATGGATGCTTTAAAAATACTGATATTAAAAGTGCTAATTTTCAAGAGTTTAATACTAAAGTAGAAATTAGAGATCCTACATTGGAATCACTAATTCTAGCTCTGATCCTCTCAGTTTCTTCATCTTTTCTAATTTTTTATTGATGGTTTTTAAAATCCCTAGAAGGATACTTTGTACTAAAAGCATAAAGTAGTTTTACTTTTGTTATTTTGAATAATTTACTAACAGAAGTGATATAGTTCATTTATAACGTGTGAACTAATGATACGTTGACTTTTGTTCTTATTTGTCTTTTTTTTTTTTTCCTGCCAGAAGTTTAGAAAATAATTTCAGGTCCAAAATATGAGGGAAAGCTTTACAATTTAAATTGGGGTCAGTAATCTTTTTCTGTAAAGTTCTAAGTAGTAAATAATTTTGGCTTTGTGAGCTGTCAGTATGTCTGGTTTCTCAGGTCTACCATTGTAGCATTAAAGCAGCCATATACAGTACATACATGGCTGTATACATAGCATGGCTATGTTCCAATAAAACCTTATTTATAAGAACAGGCAGCAGGCTGGATTTAGCCCTCAAGGTGTAGTTTGCCAACCCGTGATTTAGTGCTATAAACTAATAAGAATATTTAAAACTTAAAAACAAAAAGTTTTATGCTTAAAATTTCATTGAGATATGCAAAGAATTGCTATAAGTAGCATAAAATGAATTTACAATTTATTGTTTCTTTTCCCCTTTAGGCTGCAAGACAGTCTTGAATTCATCAATCAGGACAACAGTACATTAAAGGCTGATAATAACACAGTTATTAATGGACTACTTGGAAATATAGGTAAATGGCTTCTTTGGTTTTACAAGTTTTAAATAGGTTAACAGTATAACAAGGATTTGCAGTTCTTTCTTAATAATGTAGACCTTTTAATAAGACCACAGAGTTTGACATAGTAGAAGTGGAAAAGGAATTTAAATTGGAAGTATATATAACATTTGTATTATTTGAAAAACATAATTTTTGTATATTTGAACATAATACTTATTTTGCATCTGAAAAAGAATTGCTGAAGATATATCTGGTTTGTTTTCTGTTTTTTAACTTTGATGCATCTTTGAAAGGCACTGTCATTCCTATAAAAAGCTTACCAGCTTTTTTGAATATTTCTGCTGAAGAATACTGGTATTACACTTTCTCCCTTCTCTCTTCCCTAACCATAAAAGTAATTTTAAAATGGTGCTTTTTGTGACCTGAATTCAGATAGATGAGCAGATACTCAAATTTGATGTTCTTTTAAAGATTTATGAAAATAACAGCTTCATTAGTAATTTGGAGAGTTGATTGTTGTTGTTATTATTTAAGTTCAACATTCTGAAGCGACAAACTGTTCCTAAAATTTTAGTCATTTGTTTTACTCTACAAAGTTCAACTAAGCTGTGAAATGTGTAAGCCTGATGATTCACAGACATGTACCCTGGGGCAAATAATACATTATATGTTAATTAAAAAAAAAAAAAGCTCAACTAAACTGATGCTGGCCATATTCCTGGTACGCAAATAACTAACATGCCAGAACGTAGACAGCAAATAGACTAGGATAAATATTTCTCTTTTTCTTTATTTAGTGAGAATTATTATTTTGAATTGATTTTAATAAATATTAGTTATATATATAAATAGGAAACAGTTTTTCTTCCAACTTGAACCATATTGTATTCTTTGTTTGCGGACAGAAACATTCTAGGAAAAAGCAGTAGTGTGTGCACAGACCTAGGAGCAAGAGATGATAGCATGAGGAAAGAATGTGAATAAATTAGTGTTGATGGAGCAAAGAATAGGAGTAAAGAAATTTAAAAGAAATAAAAAAAAGGTGAATAGGAGGTTGATGACAAAGGGTACTTTAAAGGGTCTGTAGTGAGGAATTTGAACCTAGGCTTTAAGCAGTTGGGTAGTAGTGAGGGTATGTTAGTTTGGGTCCTCTACCTGTTTTTTAACAGGTGCCAAGACATGATTAAACATGCAAGGATAATATTAGGAGAAATGACAATGTGAGAGAAAATGAGGGAGGGAGCTGGGAAAGGTCAAGAGAACCGTCAGATTGTGAGGCAAGTCTGACCCCAAATGAAAGAGAAATAGAAGATTGAATGGAAGTGTCCTATCCTACCATGCAACTTGTGGAAGGTTTGGTAAGGCCATTGACAAGTCTTTAAGTCAAAGTTTGTTGTCACATTTGTTCCCAAAATGTGCCTGCCTTACTGTTTCTGCTGTGATCAGTCACTGGCTAGCAGCAGCCTATGGGGATATCTGGCCTTGCACAGACATCACAATAGATGTCAGAACACATCATCTTGGGGTACTTAGTCAATTATACTCCTTATAGCTAGAGATTTTTGTGGTGCATTCTGAAGGTGACCACAGAGGAGTTGTCAGAATAGAGAAACATGATCAAATTAGCTTTATATCTCCAAAAGAGTATTCTAATTGCAGTGGGAAAGGATTCAAGTGAACTGATGGGATTGAGGAAAAGATTTGTATTAGAACGGTCCTTCTGATAATCCAGGTGACAGATATGGAAACCTAGAGTAAGACTGTGTCAGTGAGGAGAGAGAGTTGTTGAGAGGTTCCTTATGGGAAATAGAGTGGACAGGTTGGGTAATTAGAGGAAGAAGGAAGGAGAAAGGAGGACTCAAGTGTGTCACTTTGCTGTCTGGTTGTATAATTTATTGGAAGGAACAGAAGGAACAGAAGAAATTAAGAATTGGTTATTTTAGGTTTATATTTGTTGGAATAGAAGTATTGGTTGGTTATTCAAGTAAAGATATCCATTATAGTTCTTTAGTAGGTGTAGTGGTAGGTGCTATAACATAAAAATTAGTGACCATATAATAATTTTAAAGCAATAGAGGATTTTTGTTTATTGGGTTTTTTTTTTTTTCGGTCATGTGAAGTTCGAAAGGGTGTTCCTCATTGATTAACAGTTTTTCTCCTTCTTGGAGTTCTGCCTTCTTCATCATGTGGTTTCCAAGGTTGTGCTCAGCTGCACGAAGCCAGTGGAAAGGAATTGAGTATGGAAAAGGCACATCTATTTCATAACCAACCTCAGTCTGAACATGACATATATCAGTTTTGTTCACATTCCATTAGTGGTAACTAATCACATGGCTTCACCTATATATAAGGAGATTTGAGAAATAAGATCCCTAGCTGGGTAGCTTCCCAGAAACTACTTGATAAAATAGAAGGGAGAACACAGTTCTTTGTTAAACAGTTGTATCTCCCACGGATTTGTGAACATTAGCTTGTAAATGATAAATGAAAGTGTAGGAATGAATGAGGCGACCTAGAAGATGTTAAAGAATGAGAAGGAAATATCGTTGAGGCTAAAATCCTGGGGAATGCTGGCTTGAAGAAAGAAGGAGTAGGTGAAGAGAAGCACATAAAGAGGATTAAGAAAAAAAGCCTAGTGTGTAATCACTGAACTGTGGGGAAAAGTTCAAAGTGTAATTTAGTCAGCATCAAATATATAATAAGGTAATATAAGAGTATGAACTGCATTAATCAATAGGAAGGCTTTTGGTGGCCTACGTGAGCAGTTTCAGTGGGGAGAATAGAAGAATAGAAGGCAGAGGTGAGGAGAGACTCAGAGGTCATTTTTTTTCCCGAGATTTAAGCAGTGATTCTTTTTGGTCTCAGGACCCCTTTACACACTTAGAAATTATTGAGGAACACAGAGAGCTTTGGTTTATGTGGGTTACCTTTTTTGATAGATGATGTATTAAAAATTAAAATAAAATTTAAAAACATTTATTAATTTATTAAAAAAAACCAACTTTTTTCATGTTAATATAAATAACATGAAATTACTATTTTCCATGAAAAAAACTTAATGAGGAGAGTGGCATTGTTTTACATTTTTGCAAAGCTCCTTAATTTCTGACTTAATAGAATACAACTTAATCCTCATATCTGCTTCTGTATTCATTCTCTTGTAATATGTTGTTTTGGTTGGAGTGTATTAAGAAAATACAGTTTTATACAGACCCCAAAAGGAGTCTTTAGACCACATTTTAAGAACTACTGAATTATATAGGATTAGATATATGGAGAGAATAGTTTTGACTGCTTTTTTTAATAATTTTTTTTGCTCTATTTTTTTGAGAAGGGGGAGGGGTAGAGAGAGAGACGAGAGACAATCTTAAGAGGTTCCACGCTCAGTGTGGAGCCTGACACGGGGCTAGATCTCACAACCCTGAGATCATGACCTAAGCCGAAATCAGGAGTTGGAGGCTTAACTGACTGAGCCACGTAGGTGCCACTAGTTTTGACCGTGTTTAAATGTTGATGGAATAGGAGGTTATAAGGAGAGTAAGGTTAAAGATAGAAGTAATAAAGTGAGATTTTTGAAGGTCCTCGCTGACATAGAATTAGCTTTGAAAGGGAGGAAGGAGTGGGTTCCTAGCTCTAGCAAGAAGGAGGTAGGTGGGACAGAATTTGATTAAGTTTGGGGACAAGGTAGTAGGAAATGGGAGAGTTCCTATCTGGTGAATTCTGTTTGCATGCACACATGCGTATGTGGGAGATAGTCATATCCTGAAAGTAAAGAAGGAGGTAGATAGGGAAGGAGTTTAAAGAGAGTAGATAAGTTTTGAAGTCGCTAGAGAGAATTGAAGAAAGAGCTGAACAGTTAAAACACAGAAGAATTGCTGCAAATGCATTATAATTTTAGAAATTCTTGGCATAGAAAAATATCCGTCAGCAATTTGAAAAATACATTTGTCGCTTGTTAAAACTGAAAGCCCCCTATTCTATCCTAGGTAACCTCCTAGGTGGCTCTTTAGGCCATCTTGATTAAGCATAGCAGGCAACCCAGCTGCTTGCTTCCAGTTTATAATGTTGCCCCTTTGGGTCTTCAGACTCTGTATTTGGTCCAGTGTGTGGCAGCCATGTTTTCTGGACAGCTGGGAGTTGGTGGGGTTGTATTGGTGTTCCTGCTTCCATTGTGGCTGACCATTGGTTTAGGAACTTTGGTTTCTTCCAAAGTTAGTTACTTTGTAACTTCACCAGGTTAGACAAAACAGGTTTTGTACATATTTGTCAGTAGATCCTTTTTCTGCTCTTTGTTATATGTTGTGTTCTCTTTTCTCAGCCACGCACTTAGGTGGTTTTCTCTTTACTGCAGGAGCAGGAGAATGCTGTAATCTTAAAACTGACTTTTTGGGCCACCTGGGTGATTCAGTTGGTTAAGTGTCTGCCTTCAGCTCAGGTCATGGTCCCAGGGTCCTGGGATCAAGCCCCACTGTGGGCTCCCTGCTTACTGGGGAGTCTGCTTTTCTCTCTCCTTCTTCCTCTGCCCCCCATCCCCAGCTCATGCTTCTTCTCTCTCTCTCTCTCTCTCTCGTATTCTCTTGCACACAGGCTCTCAAATGAATAAGTATAATCTTTAAAAAAAATAACCCTGACTTTTTAAAAGATAAATTTATTTGGCAAATGTCAAATTATTTAGATAATGTTACTGTGCTTTTTTGAATCTATAAAATCATTGTTTTAGGTTAGAAAGGATTGAACATTTAAAATAACTTTTACTTTGTGTAGTAGAAGATTATTTTAATTATTATATACAGATTTATTAATAAGTAGGCATGAAATTGTTGTTTGACATAAGCTATGACCAGAGAGAAACTGTCCTATTTCAAAGAAGGGAAGCCAGCTTGAATTATTCTTACTTAATTGAAAAGCTTCCATCCATATCCGTTGGTCTGCATTTGTGCTGCCTAAGCTCACCCTTTATTCCTGACGCTTTGTGGCTTCTCTAACAGCCCTCTTTGATATGTATTTTACGTTTTTGCCGTGTAGGTCTTTCACAGTTCTGCAGCCCCAGGCGGGCATTCTCTGAACAGGGTCCGCTCCGCCTGATCAGGAGCGCCTCTTTCTTTGCAGGTTTGCGATGTGCTGTGTGGGTAGACTAGTTGGTGTGCTCCAGTGGCTAGAATCTGTAGTTAAGCTGTGGAAACAAGAGAGTAGATAAATGCATTTGGAGAGGGTGTGGTTAAGAAAACATTGTTTTGCAAGTGTAAGAACTTAATTCCTTTCTACTGAGTATGTTCTTAAAACTTCCCAGAAATTTTCAGTTATCAGTAGAATTGACATTTTCATGAAATTTCAGTTATTTCATATCTCATTATAAAATAATGATTTTAACTTTAGAATCCTAACCAAATTTTAGTATGAACATTATTTCTTACAATACCAGTTAGAATTTCTCATGTGACATGCTCTTGTTTCCATGGCTGAGTAGCTTTTGTGTACTCATAGTTCACCAATTGCAGAAAATGTCCTCTGTTATTATTTTAAAATTTCTGATCTGTGTTACTCCATAAGAACGATTTCTCTTAGAGCTAAGATTTAGATGAACAAGCACCATTATATTAACCTGTAAAAGGCATATGTGAGTGTATTTGTTTGTATCATTAAACTGATGATTGTCGAGTGTGTTTATGCCTTGTATCCAGGGACTTGTATCTAACTTCTTGTTTTAATTTTTACTTTCCTTACAAATATGAGATAGGAATAATACATATTTATTACAGAAAATTTGAAAAATATGAAAAATGGGCAAAAAATATATATTAGCCATTGTGTCAGCTAGAATTAACCTTTCCTAAAAAAAACCCATAATTTAATTTGGATCATACTATTCAAACTGTCTTCTTAAAATTTTTATTTTGAGGAATTTTTAAACATACATTAATATTGGCAGAATAGTAAAGTGAACCATCATATACCCATTATTTACCTCCAAGAATCATTCTTATTAAGTTCAATAGCATGCTTTTTAGTCATTTAGTAGCATATTGTGAGTATCTTTCTTTTAGTCATCCCTTGCTTCTTTAGATATTATATCATATTTTCATATTGTATGTCAATCTTCACCTAGATCTCAAAGCTTGTTCAACTGAGTAATAGCTCTTGGTGTTGGGTTTGTGCCATGCTATTGAAAAAAAGTAAAGGAATGCAATGAGATGAGCATGATTTCATTTGCTACATAAAAGCAGCAACGCCATCCTGAATAGCATTATATGCTTTAACTGACAGTTTTGTCTTAATTCACAGTTCACAGCAACCCAATGGACATGCCTGGAAGAGAGCTGAATGAGGACAGAGACAGTGGCATAGCACGTTCTGGTAATGCCAGGTTCATGTGTTGATCTAGTTTTCTTATGAGATCACTGTTAGCCAACAATGATTTTTATTTTTTCCTTTACCATCCAAGTTCATGTACACAGTTTGTTAGTATTGATATTAGCCTTGTAAGAGAATTTAACGACAGAGAGAAGTATTTAAATTTAAAATTTTTATGTTTACTGTTACATGCGCCTGGTGGAATATGGCCTAGATGAATGGACATTGGCTTAGACTTAGCCAATATAAGAAAAAGTATTGCTCAAGAGACGGCTTAAATGGCATAGTAGAAAAAACACATTTGGTTATATCTGCTTACTCTTAACTGGAGTTTTAAGTTGTCAGAGTATCTTTTGCCCAGAAAAGCTTAGGCATTTTGGACCAGTGCTATATATATTGCTTTCAAGTATGGACTCCCAAAATATGGACTAACAAACCTTTATTGAAACATGGAAGAGATTAAAAGGAAAAAAAAAAGGTAAACCTCACATTCTACCTTTAAGGAGCACAGAGTTTACAGAGAGAACAGTCAGGAAAATTGTCCTCCATTGTGTCATGTGTTCTGATAGACCTGTGTAGAGAGGTTTAGGGAAAGGAAACCTGACTTAGCCTGTGCCAGGGGCAGGGTGCCAGTAATGCTTTATAGAGGGATAATACTTGAGTTGTGTTTTGAGAAGTAAGTAGGAGTTATCCAGGCAAAGGCATGGAAGAAGTGCTTTCCAGTTAAAAGGAAAAGTGTTTGTCAGGGCCCAGAGATAGCGTAAATGAAAGGAGTATCTTAGACTTGCATTATTGTTAGGTATGAGAAACTTTATTCCATATGGTTTATCCATATGAGCTGTCCCATTACATGGCTCTGCTGTCTAAATTGTTTATCATTCAGTTTTGAGTATAGTTGGGAAGTCCAAATTTACCAGTATTGTAATCCCTAGGTATGCATTAGAATAACAAGAGGTTAAAAAAAAAAGTTTCGCATGCCGGAACTGTACTCCAGGACTGTCATGTAGCCTAGAGAGAGGCTTATGCAACTATAGTTGAAAAACAAAACAAAATGAAAAACTCAATACCTCATTCTGATGGACAGCTAGAGTTGAGAACTGCTTCTCTAATACGAAAAATCTTAGCTTTGCGCAGTGGCAGTATCGTAGCCAGTGAAGTTTAGCTGAGGCATGATTATTGCTAATATGAAAAGTCTTGATCTTTCAAATGGTCTCACCCTTCTTTTCTAACTTTTTATGTTTGTTCTTAGGAACTAATCTAGTATATATTTCTTCTAACACTCATTGCCTCTATGTAATCTAGAGATTAAGTTTTCTCTTCTGTGATAGGGATTTAGTTCTTATTATTTTATCTAAGATTTTGAAGGTGATAATATCTGTACTTCATTTTCTTTAGCTATAAATTGAAGGCCCTGGCTGGACTGATCTGTAAGGATTTTTCAAGCCATAAATTCACATATACCTTTTAAATTAATTGTGTATTTTCTTCTTTTTCCAGTAGGGTTATTTTTAATACCAGACTCTGGTAACACATAGTTTTTTCCAAATTTAGATTAGCATTTGATTTTTCATCCCCAGTTAGTTATACATATCCAGTCTTTGACTTTTACAATACTTATAATACTAATAAAAATGTGATCTTTTCAAGGAAGTAGTTTAGAATTAATTCATTGGTGATCCAGATAGTTGTATGGCACATAAAGCTCTTCCCATTATTGTTGGATTTGTTAGTGAGAATTGAAATGAACAGATCTTCATAGTGACTGTCTCTTAGTTTTCACTCCTGATTAAAAGTAATATATCATCTGATGTGCTTCCCTGTTTTTGATTACCTCACAAATTTTCAGTATATGGTTGTAATTACGAAGATGGGAATTTAAAATATGGCCAAAGAAAAGCAAGCCCTTAATGTCTTTCCTCTCTAGATCCAGCACAGAGAAAGAGAGGATTCCTAGTCTAAGGAAAAACAAGGGTTTGTTGCTTTTGACACTCCAGGCAAGAAAAAGAGTTTCTTGAGAGAGGGGGTTTTGGGGAAGAGAATAATCCTCACAGTTAGGGGATTGCAGCAATTATAATCATAATGGGTTCTATTGGAATGTGTCTGTCACCCCTTAGGATGCTCCAGAGAGTAATCTATAGGATTTTCTCTTTTTGGAGCTTAGTAGGTATAGTCATGACTGTTATTGAAAGGGGCTAAACATTCAGAGGCTTGACTACCTATGCAGAAGCAATTCATGAGTATAGTTGACTCTTGAATAATGCATGGGTGAGGGGCGCAAACTTCCTCTCCCCCTGTGCAGTAAAAAAAATCTGTACATAACTTTTGACTTCCTATAAACTCAACTACTAATAGCCTACTGTTGACTGGAAGCCTTACTGATAACATGAATAGTCAATTAACATACATTTTGTATGTTATATGTATTATATACTGTATTTTTACAATAACATAAGATAGAGAAAAATGTGGCTAAGAAAATCATAAAGAAGAGAAAATAGATATACAATATTTTACTATATTTATCGAAAAAAAAATATGTTAAGTAGCCCTGCACATTTCAAACTCATGTTCAAGTGTCAGTGGTACTTTTACTTTTATTCTTTTTATTGAAGTATAATTGTAAGTACAGTTGTAACACACAGTGTTATATTTGTTTTGATGTACAACATAGTGATTTGACAACTCTATACGTTATGCTGTGCTTACCACAAATGTAGCTCCCATCTACATTTTATTACAATATTACAGTACCACTGACTCTTCCTTAATCTGTCCTTTTTATCCCTGTGACTTATTCATTTCGTAACTGGAAGCTTGTATTTCCCACTCCCCCTCACCCATTTTGCCTTTCCCACCCAACCCCCTTTTCTCTGGCAACCATCAGTTTGTTCCCCATGTTAATGGGTCTCTTTCTGCTTGTTTGTTTATTCTGTTTTTTAGATTCCAGATATAAGTGAAAACATATGGTATTTGTCTTTCTCTGTCTGATTTACTGCACTTAGCATTATACCCTCTGGGTCCATCCATGTTGTCTCAAATGGCAGTATCTCATTCTATTTTATGATTGGGTAATATTGTATACATCTTCTTTATCTCTTCATCTATCAGTGGACACTTGGATTGCTTCCATATCTTGGCTGTTGTAAATAATTTGCAGTAAACATAGGAGTACATATATTTTTTTAGATTCGTGTTTTTGTTTTCTTTGGGTAAATCTCCAGTAGTGGAATTACTGAATCATATGGTATTTCTCTTTTTATTTTTTGAGGAACCGAGTGGCTGTACCAGTTTGTATTTCCACCAACCCACGAGGGTCCTTTCTCTTCATATCCTTGTCAACACTTGTTATTTCTTGTTGTTTTGATTCTAGCCATTGCGACAGATACAAGATGATGTGCTTTTAAATGACATCTTCGAATGACATTCAAAACCTAATTTTCATATATAACTTTTGTTCTTAAAATCTAGCTGCTGCATTAAAGCAGAATCACATCAATTCAACAGTCATACTACTGTTTACCCAAAGAATGTGAAAATATTAGTTCAGAGGGATACGTGCACGTTTATACATTTTACAATGTATGTTTATAGCAGCATTATCTAGAATAGCCAAATTATAGAAACAGCCCCACTATCCATCAACTGAGGAGTAGATAAAGAAAGATTTGGTATATTTATACAGTGGAATATTACTAAGCCATAAAAAAGAATAAAGTCTTCCATTCGCAACAACATAGATGGAGCTACAGAGTATTGAGCTAAGTGAAATAAGTCAGCGCGAGCAAGATAAACACATATGATTTCACTCATATGTGGAATTTAAGAAACAAAACAAATGAACAAGGGGGAAAAATGAGAGAGGAGCAAACCAAGAAATAGACTTTTAACTACAGAAACTAACTAATGGTTACCAGAAGGGAGGTGGGGGGGGGGATAGGTTAAATAGGGGATGGAAATTAAGACATGCACTTGTTGTGATGAGCAAGGGATATTGTGTGGAACTCCTGAATCACTATATTGTACACTTGAAACTAATATTATGCTGTATGTTAACTAACTGGAATTTAAATACAAACTTCAAAAATATAAAATAATTTTAAAAACCTGAATCACAACATACTTATTTTAATTTAAGGACTAAGTGTTCAGCTAAGCTAGAGGACAGTCTCATGACCAAAGAAATAATGTTTGTTTCAGATTAGCCCTTTCTTCTGAAGTGAGTGTGGGAGTAAGACTATAAAAAGGGGAATGTCTCAGAGTCTCTTTCCAATGCACTATTAGTATATAATTTTTCTCCTCTGGGACTTTGCTCCAACAATGATGTTATTTTTTTAAAATGGAAATTTTAGAAGCTCATGAAGCAAAATGAAAAATTTGAGTCACTACTGTTAAATTTGTTAAAAAGAAATTTATCTTGGGGCCCCTGGGTGGCTCAGTTGGTTAAGCTTCTGCCTTCGGTTCAGGTCATGATCCCAGGGTTCTGGAATCAAATGCTGTGTCATGCTCCCTGCTCAGCAGGAAGCCTGCTTCCTCCTTTCCCTTTTTCCCTCCCCCGGCTTGTGCTCTCTCTCTCTATCTCTCTCTCTGAAATAAATAAATAAAATCTTTAAAAAATTTATCTTTATGCTTAGTTATTATTGATGTATTTTTAAATGCTTACATTATACTTGTTTTTATTTTGACCTGACAGCATCTCTGAGCAGCTTGCTTATTACACCATTTCCCTCTCCAAATTCCTCACTTACTCGAAGTTGTGCCAGCAGTTACCAGCGACGTTGGCGACGCAGCCAAACAACAAGTTTGGAGAATGGGGTATTTCCTAGATGGTAAGTTGGAACCTTCATTTTATAATAAAATTGAATAGTTCCATATATTTTTTTGAGATTTTATTTATGTACTTGAGAGGGAGAATGAGAGAGAAAGAGAGGGAGAGCATGAGGGGGGGGAGGGTCAGAGGGAGAAGCAGACTTCCTGCTGAGTGGGGAACCCGAATCGGGACTCAATCCTCGGGCTCCAGGATCATGACCTGAGCCGAAGGCAGTCACCCAACCAACTGAGCCACCCAGGCACCCTGAATAGTTCCTTAAACACAATTCTGAATGTTTTTTTTAGAGCCTGGGCTTGTATTTTGTGTATTTTAAGTCTTGAAACTTTTTAAATGTATTCCATTTCTTAAATTATTGGTAGTTTTAACCGATACTAGTGTATAGTTCAGTGGCATTTTAAGTACCTTCACATTGTTATGAACCATTGTCACTATTCATGTCCAGAACTTTTTATTTCCCCAAACTGTAGCTGTACCCATTAAACAGTAACTCCCATTCCTCCCTACTCTTGGCTCCTGGCATCCACCATTCAAAAAATTGTTTTTTGTCTCTCTGAATTTGAGAAATATTCTACAAACCTCATATCAGTGGGATCATACAATATTTGTCCTTTTATGTGTAGCTTATTTCACTTAGCATGTCTTCAAGGTTCATCCGTGTTGTTGCATGTATCAGAATTTGATCCCTTTTTAGGGCTGATTAATACTCCACTGTGTGTATATATCACACTTTATTTATCCACTTGTCTGTTGATGGACATTTGGATTGCTTCCACCTAGCTTTGAGCAGTGGCAGTATTGTAGCCAATGAGGTTTATCTGAGGTGCAGTTGTTGCTAATTGGATTGCTTCCACCTTTTGGCTTTTGCAAATAATGCTGATATGAACATGGGCATACAAATACCCTGTTTGAGTCCCTCCTTTCATTCTTTTTGGATATATACACAGAAGTGGAATTGCTGGGTGATAAGGTAATTCTGTGGTTAAATTTTTGTGAAAATTCCATACTGTTTTCTACAGTGGCTGTTCGATTTTTACATTCTTACCAGAAATGCATAAGAATTCTAATTTCTATACATTGTCTCCAATAGTCATTTTCTGTTTTTTGATAATAGCCGTCCTGATGGGTATGAAGTGGTATCTCATTGTGGTTTTGATTTACATTTCACTAACAGCTAGTGATATTGAGTATGTTTTTATGTGCTTATTGGCCATGTGTCTGTCTTTTGGAGGAATATCTGTTACAAATGTGCCCATTTTTTATTTTGTTTTTTTTACTTTATTTTTATTTTGTTTTATTTTATTTTATTTAGTTAGTTTTTTGTTGTTGAGGTATAGGAGTTCCTTATGTATTCTAGATACTAATCCTTTATCAGACATATGGTTGGCTGTATTTTTTCCCGTTCCATGGGTAGTCGTCTTTTCATTCTGTTGACATTGTCCTTTGGTACACAGTAGTTTTAATTTTATGTAGTCCAGTTTATCTCTTTTTTCTTTTGTTACCTGTGCTTTTGGGTGTCATATCCAGGAAGTCATTGCCAAATTCAATATCATAAAGCTTTTACTCTATGTTTTTTCCTAAAAGTTTTATAGTTTTAAGCCTTCTGTTTAGGTGTTTGATTAATGTACTACATGTTTTGATACTTCAGTTTTTCATGTTTGTAATTAGGCAAGTTAATTCATTCTTTTATTTTATTTTATTTATTATTATTTTTTAATGATTTTATTTATTTATTTGACAGAGAGAGAGAGATCACAAGTAGGCAGAGAGGCAGGCAGAGAGAGAGGGGGAAGCAGGCTCCCTGCTGAGCAGAGAGCCCGATGTGGGGCTCAATCCCAGGTCCCTGAGATCATGACCTGAGCCAAAGGCAGAGGCTTTAACCCACTGAGCCACCAGGTGCCCCAAGTTAATTCATTCTTTTTTTTTTTTTCCCAAATTATTTCATTCTTGAAAGATCTTTTTTTTTAGTCTATGTTAAGCAGCTATAGATAATGCAGCTTTTTGTTTCTTCCTTTACTTACTCCCTTTAGTCCTTGATCTTTTATTATTTCTGGAATCAACAGGAGAGACACAAGTAGATCATAGAACAGTGAATTATATCAGACTCAGTTATAAACCTAAAAATTTAGGCATTTTTAGATTTGTTATGAATTGGGAGTTATCTCCCTTTTTTTGTTTTAAAGATTTTATTTATTTATTTGACAGAGAGAGAGAGACAGCGAGAGAGAGAACACAAGCAGAGGAAGTGGGAGAGGGAGAAGCAGGCTTCCCGTGAAGCAGGGAGCCCAATACGGGCCTCAATCCCAGGACCCTGGGATCATGACCTGAGTTGAAGGCAGAAGCTTAACTACTGAGCCACCCAGGCGCCTGGGTTATCTCCTTTTTTAGTGACTTCTAACTGAACAAAAATGTTCCCAATCTGTCTGTTAAAATTTCTTATAAAAATGTGAGTATGAAAGAAAAGCCAGTAGATTTCTAAAAGAGATAACACTTGATATGCATTTTTAGATTTACTTGCTAGAACAGTAAAACATCTTTAGTTAGTCTACATTTAATTAGCATGGAAGCAAATTGTGAATTTAATTATTTTTGTATTTTTTTTAATTAAAATAAAACATTTATTTTTAAGGTCTATAGAAGAAAGCTTTAATCTGTCTGATGAAAGCTGTGGCCCTAACCCAGGAATTGTGAGGAAAAAGAAGATTGCAATTGGGGTAATCTTTTCATTATCCAAAGATGAAGATGAAAATAACAAATTTAATGAATTCTTTTTTTCACATTTTCCTCTCTTTGAAAGCCACATGAACAAACTAAAGAGTGCAATAGAACAGGTAAGCACAGTCATGTTGTTGGTTTGTTTATGTCCTTTATTTTCTTCTGAATATTATTCTCCTAGTTTAGTATTATGTTTATTCATTTGGCAGAAAAATTAACAGTCACAGTTGCAAGTATCCCACAATTAACAGCCAGAGTTGCAAGTACCCCACAAAGTGCTCTGGAGATGCAAAATAGACTTCAACTCTTTTCAAGGAGCTTACTACCTAATATATGTTATAAGTCATTTATCCATTCATTCAATAAATGTCTGAGGGCCTGTAATGAGGCAAGCACTATTCTAGCAAGTGAAGATAATATGGGTAAAAAAGCAACACTCTAGACCTCATGAGGCAGCAAACAAACAAATGAATACATAAGTTTTATTATTTATTTATTTATTTATTTATTTTTTGAGAGAGAGCGTGCATGCACAAGCATGGAGAAAGGCAGAGGAAGAGGGAGAGAGAGAATCTTAAGCAGATTCCACACCCAGCATAGAGCCCCATGCAGGACTCTATCTCACGACCCTGAAATCATGACCTGAGCCAAAATCGAGAGTCAGACACTTAACCAATTAAGCCACCTAGGTGCCCCAAATATGTGATTATGGATGATAATAAATGCTGTGGAGAAAAATAAAATGGGTTTATAAGGAATACTGGATGAAGATACTCTAATTTTTGTTGGCTAGTCATGACAGCTCCTGATACAATGACATTCAATCCAGAGATATGGAAGAAGTGAAATACAACTATATGAGGGAAGAATTTTCCAGGCAGGGGGAAAGGCCTGTGTCAGAAGTAATCCTGATGCTTGAGCAAAGTAAGGAGGCCAAAGTGGCTGGTTTAAAAGTAACTTCAGATTATGTATGGACTTTTAGGATACCATTGTAAGGGCACTGGCATTTAATCTTAAGAAAGACAGGAAACCATTGGAGAATTTCAAGCAGAGGAATGACGTTATTTATGAGGCTCACTCTTCTTGTGAAGAATAGATTTCTAGAGGCAAAGGTGGACGCTGTGGGAACCAAATAGGAGACTGTTGCAGTGATCCAGTGAGAGGTGTTGGATACTCAAACCAATTAGGTGATAGAATTGATGAATAGTGGTTGGATTCTGGATATGTTTCGAAAATAGAGCTAATGAGATTAGTTGATGGACTCAGTTGGGGTGTATGAGAAAGAGAACACTACAGGTTGCCTTGAGATTTTTCACTTGAGCAGTAAGAAGGATGAAGTTGCCAGTAGTAAGATGGAACAGGTTGGGTGGAGGAAAGTCAGGTGTTTGTTTGAAAGGCCTCTTGGACATCTATGTGGTTATATGAGTCTAGAGTTTAGGGGAGGTCCAGGCTAGATAGTCATCAATGTATCGATGGTATTTAAAGACATGAAACTGAGGAATAGAAGGAAGGAGTGGAGATCCTACACTTGATCTGTGGAGCATTTCAGCAGTTAAAATTTGAAGAGTTGAGAAAGAACCGCAGAGAGTAATGGGATTGGCCATTGAAGTAATAGGAAAAACAAGATAGAATACTTTTTTGAGGGGAGCCAAGTGAAGGAAAAGTTTTAAGAAGGTAGGAGCAATCAGTTGTGTCTCATGCTGCTGATAGTGTATATAATAAATTTATACACAAGTAAGAAAATTGTGAATACAAGATAGAACATAAGAATAAAAACGTAAGACAAGAAAAGTTGTTCATAGGAAAGGAAAAGGACTTCCTTTTGAGAAGATGTCTCATTTGGACTGCATCTTAAAGGATATGTAGGATTTTTTAAACTTAAAGCTTTGAAAATCAGATTTAGGCAAATAACAAGAAAATTGATACACTTGCCACCCAAAAATAACTGTGTAACATTTTGCTTAAAGTCTTCCCAGGCCTTTTCTGTGTATATTGTATTTTTACTTGATTGGGATTGTTCTGTGTCCATATTATTTTAATTATGTGCCTATTTTTAAAAACTCATCATTGTAACATGTACACTTCTCATGTCATTGTAAATTGTTCTTAAATATATTTGAGAGGATTTCCTCAAGTTAAGTAACAGTTTTTCTATTAGGTCATGTCTACTTTTTCATAATTATAACTACACTGCAATTAATATCGTGATGAAATTTCCGTATTATTTTTAAGAAGAGATTCCCAGGAAGTTAAAGTAATGAATCAGTGGGAATAATTAAATTCTTAATCCCATTGACAGTATGTAGAAGGGAGAGGATAGAAGAAGGATAGTGGGTGATATGGTTGACAGAATTAACGGGAACCAGACCACAAAAAATCTAGAGTGCTAGCCAGAAGTTTTGACTTTGTTGTTAAAGCTGTCTCCAAATCGTGCTTTAGGAAGATTAATTTAGCAGTATGTATTTTAAGAATAAGAGGCTAGGGAGAGGAAGACCAATTAGAATGGTCTAGAAAACAGAGGATGCATTTCAGTAACCCAGCAATGCCTGAGGCTCATTTGCCTCTAGAGAATACACTGATGTTTGTTATTCACATTAAATCCGTCAGAGGACAAATAGATCATTAGCAATACATCTTTACTTGAATAAATGAGTAATGGCTATTTTCACTTTTTTCAGAAGTTAGATCTTGTGACATTTTCTTTAGTTGGCAGCTGTCCCTTTTAGTAATCTGATGTTGCCAAAGTCAATACACATAATATTTAGCTGTGAATGAACTGACATTTTGAGTTACTGGGAGAATTGTTTGAAGTTTTGTATAAAACTTGAAATAATCAGGCAGTATAGAACTCATTAAAGATTACTTTTTAAATGTTTTAATGCTTTGACCATTTTATAACCTAAAAGCGTACATTGCAGTCCTTACAGTTGTTTCGATATTTGTTCAAGTTTAAAATCTCGTTTCTTACTATAGCTGAAAGATAAAGCTTAATGAATGAATATCTTTATTTAATAAACAGAACTTAATTTTAAAAGTTCTATAGCTGTTAATTAGTGATAGAATAAGTAAACAGTGGACCATCCAAAGAAGTTTTCTTTTAGGGCCAGTTTTGACAGTATCATTTATTTGTTTTTTTTTAAATGAAAATGTGTGGATTTTGTTTCTGGGTACCTTGGGAATTATTGTGAAGCTTGTGCCACCTTTTGAGATCTATACTGTAATTGTACATTTTTACTGCTGGTAAAGTTAAGATTAGTGTTCAGTTTTAGCTAAAGAAGAGTCACTCTTTTTTTTTTTTAATAAATTGGGAATCTTAACAGTTTATAAAAACATAAAGTTTCACTTTTACCTTAAGAAGCTTTTGGATGTACATGAACATGATTTCTAGCCTTAACGTAATCTGACCTGTGAAATATATGTTTAAAATTTTTTTAATTGATTTTTACTTACGGAAGTAATACAGAAGTCCATTCTCTTTAAAATACTAAAAAACTGCAAAGTTCTTTTTGACATTCACATCCTAATCCTGATCCATTTGGTCCACCTAAAGCAAGGCCTCTCAAACTTGGCTAAATATGTTTTTAATAAAGCAAATATTATTAATATTTTGAGATATCTTTCGGTAGAATCCTGATGTTTTAGATTTTTAAAAAGGTTTACTTAACAAGTTATTATCTGTGAAAATGCTAGATGAAGCCATGAGTTGTTGTTACTGAGGTATCATTGTATCTTGCTCTGTATGTTTAAAAAATAAAAGTAGTTTTATGTAACCCAGAAACTGTCAACCTCAGTTTTTTTATGTTGCTATTCTGCCATTTGACAGTTACAATAAGAGATTTAACATTTGAAAAATTTGAATTTTGTTATAACTGTTAATGATCAAAGGTGCAAAAAAGAAAGC
The DNA here is from genome assembly GCA_028534135.1 of Potos flavus. Classification (NCBI taxonomy): domain Eukaryota; kingdom Metazoa; phylum Chordata; class Mammalia; order Carnivora; family Procyonidae; genus Potos; species Potos flavus. The sequence goes on along the minus strand of CM052895.1, from coordinate 18,375,047 downwards.
CTCTGTAAATGTATGTGCCTTCTTTACGTGATGGTAGAGTGTTGTGGAAATAAGTGATTTTTGTCTTTTGCTTTTTTTTTCTCCCATTTTTTGCCTTTGATCAGTGTAAGAATTAACTATTTCATTGCTTCCAAGGCTATGAAAATGAGCCGGAGATCAGCTGATGCCAGTCAGAGGAGTTTGGCATACAATCGAATAGTTGATGCCCTAAATGAATTCAGGTACATATTCTCCAGCTTTTCATAATTTAGAGTTGTCTAGTAGTGTACACAGGAAGATTTATTTTCTTTAGCTTATTCTAATAAAATTCTTTAAATTTCTTGGTCCCATGAACAAGAAAGGGTATAATTCACTAGGCCACTGGCTTCTGTTATTAAATATTAATTGTTCTAGGGATTTAAGCACATTTGGGATTCATCAGGGGTATGGTTTTTAGTACCAAAGCATTACAGAAGCAAATATGATTAGAGGAGGGAGACCCTTGTTTCCCAGGAATATGCTTTATCCTTTCTCTTGGGTCAAGTGTACCACTTAAGATTTATTATTACCAGTAGTTTATGTATCTCGTTTTTAGAAGAACTGGCTACATATTTGTCGTGGTCCTGTTTTGGGGCAGGGATCTTCTAGATTGTTGGTTTAAATGGACTATTATATTTTGAAGTGAGAGCCTGTTTTAGCTTGTGCTGTTTCAGGATTGTTATGATGAAACTTTAGGCATGTCATACACAACTAGACACTCACACACACACACGGACATACACACATCTTTTGTTAATGGAGATGACTAAGGAGTAGTGTATTTAGTAAATTTGACAGTAAGGGAAAACCTGTGTTTGTTTTCAACTTTTCTTGTGTTTCATTTTTCATGTTTCTCATACTGTGTTAGAGTAAAACCACAGTAAAAGTAAATCTGGTGTCTTTTTTTTAACTTCTCTCAAAATGAGAGACTTCACTGCCTCAACAATGTTCTGTGTAATTTTTCAAATTGAGTTATAGAAAAGCATTAAGTGGAAACTGCGTGGTAAAAATAACCTAACCAATACGGGGTATTTTATCATGTTTTTAATTTATTTAAATTGAAAAAGTTTACTTTATGGCTATTGTGTAATAATCATCCACTGGGCTCAATTATTGAGAAGGATAAAATTTACGAGTCACTCACCTTTTATTTACTGTAAATTTTAGGATAAAAGGCATTAAAAGTAAGCTTAAAAATCTTCCATTTTTGTTCAGTAAACTCAGTGATGAGGGGAAAGGTAGAGAAAAAACAAATTAGAGAAATCAGTGTCTTTCTTTTTTTGTCTTGGAAGGAAATAATTTACACAAATGCAAATTATATTGGAACTGATGTTTCTGCTATTTTTATATTTTAGTATATTAACTTCAGGCCTAAGTTATTGAATGAAGCATGCTAACAAATACTGTAATAAAGTATTAAAATTTTTTTATAGTTGTATAAAAACCACATAACATTGAATTTAATATCTTAACCATTTTTAAGTGTACAGTTCAATAGTGTTAAGTATATATTACAAAAGTCCAGAACTTTTTCATCTTGGAATGCTGAAACTGAATACACTGAACACTAATTCAGTAATACAATATTTTTAATCAGTGTGTTTCTTCAGTTCATTGGCATCTTTGCTCTTTATATATGAATTATATGTAGAATTATCCATAATTTTATTTCTTCATACCTGTACCTTAAGAATTCAGATTGTTACATTTCAAGTGGTTTATAATTAAATCAAAACAGTATAATAAATGTTTCTTATAGATGAAGTATGTGGTAAATAAAAATATATTCCCTCAACATTTCTAGACAGAAATTAGAACACTTTTTAAAATAGATTTATTTACTTATTTTAAAGAGAAAAAGCATGTGCACCCATGCCACATGTGCACACAATCGGGGGCGGGGGTAGGGAGAGGGATTGAGAGAATCTCAAGCTGACTCTGCGCCTAGTGCTGAGCTGGACACGGGGCTCTATCTCACTACCCGGACTGAAATCATGACGTGAGCTGAAATCAGGAGTCGGACTCATCTCCCCGCATGATCCCTGTGGCAACCACCAGCTTATTCTGTTTATGAGTTTGTTTCTGTCTTACCGTTTATTTCGTTTTTTAGATTCTACCTATAAGTGAAATCATGTGGTATTTGTAATTTTCTAATTTATTTCACTTAGCATAACACTCTCCAGCCATGTGTCTCTGACCTTTGTATAGTAACCTTAGCTGTGACCTTGCTGTAATCACTTATTAATTCCAGCAGGGTTTTGGGTGTTTGTTTTTCTCTTCCCTTCCCTTCCCTTCCCTTCCCTTCCCTTCCCTT
>CM052895.1:18288925-18372615 GCA_028534135.1 Potos flavus | reverse complement strand
CAAAATCAAGAGTACAACTCTCAACCAACTGAGCCACCTAGGCGCCCCTCCCTTGTACTGTATTTTAGTGGGAAAGCTTCAAGTTCCTCATGATTAAGCATGGTGTTAATTATAACTTGTTGTAGATAGTCTTTATCAAGGTAAAGAACTTTACTTTAGGGCGCCTGTGTGGCTCAGTTGGTTAAATATCTGCCTTCAACCTGAGTTGTGATCCTAGTATCTTGGTGTCAGGCTGCCTGCTCAGCAGGGATCTGCTTCTTCCTCTCCCTCTGTGCTCTCTCTCTCAAGTAAACAAAGTCTTAAAAAAAAAAGAAGTCTCCTTTATTTCTAGTTTGGTGAGAGTTATTAATTACTGATTTAATTTCTTTAATATGTATAGTACTCTTCAGGTTATCTCTGTCTTCTTATGTAATTTTTGGTGCTTCTGTGTCTCTCAGGGTCCAGTAGAGTCAATAAATTGGCGGGCATAGAGTTTATTTTTGCTTAATTATCCTGTAATTGTTCATCAATTAGTAGTGATGACCCATCTTTCATTTCTTATATCAGTAATTTGTGTCATTTCTCTTTTTTCTTGGTTATGTTGGATAGAAGTTTATCAGTTTATCTTTTCAAAGAATTAGGTTTAATTTTGTTGACTGTTAATCTGTTGGTATTCTATTTTCAATTCTGGTGATTCCTGATCTAATTTTTAATTTTTCTTTTCTTCTGCTTGCTTTAGGTTTATGTTGCTCATTTTTCTCTAGTTTCCCAAAATTAAAGCTGAGATTATTGCTTTCAGATGTTTCTTCTTATTCGATATATGCATTCAATGCTGTAAATTTTCCTTTATGCACTGCTTTTGTTCTATACCACAAATTTTGTTAAATCAAATTTTCTTTTAGTTCAAAATATTTTTTAATTTCTCTTGCAATTTCTTCTTTGACCCATGTGCCATTTAGAAATGTGTTGTTAAATCTCAAAGCATTTTGGGATTTTCCACCTGTCTTTCTGTTACTGATTTCTAGTTTGATTCCATTGTGGTCTAAAAGCATATACTGTATGATTTCTACAAATTTCTTTTAAATTTGTCAAGGTGTGTTCATGGCCTAGAATGTGGTTTATTTTGGTGAATGTTCCATGTACACTTGAGAAGAATATGTATTCTGTTCTTGGATGAAGTATTCTATAAATGTCAGATCCAATTTGATTGATGGTACTTTAATATTTCCTTTGGCTTGCATGGTGTCTGAAAAGAAATCTGATGTGATTTTTATTATTATTCTTGTATAGTTAAGGTTTTTGTGTTCTGGCTTCAGATTTTCTTTTTGTCTCTTATTTTCTGTTCTGCTGTGAATAAGATCTGTGTAGGTGTAGATTTTTTGGTAGTTATCTTGGTTGATGCATTTGAGGCTCCTTGTATCTTTGGTTTGTTTGCTGTTCTTAATTGTTCAAAATTCTCAGCCATTATCATATACTTCATTTGTTTCTTTCTCTGTTCTTTATTTGGTATTTCCATTATAAATATGGGAAATTATAATTTTCCCATAGTTCTTTGATATTCTTTTCCAATTTTTTTCATCCTTCATTCTCTTTGCTTTTTAATTTGGGAAGTTCCCGCTGACCTATCTTTGAGCTCACTGATTATTCCCTCAGCTGTGTTCTGTCTGTATGCCCGTGAAGGACATATTTCATTCCTGTTACAGTATTTTTGATTTCCAGCATTCTCTCTTTTGAGTCTTTCTGAGAGTTCCCATCTCTTTGCTCACATTGCTTATATGATCTTACACGTTATCTACTTTAGTCATTTAGTATATTTAGAGCTACACATTTAGAGCCATTTACATAGCAATCATAGTTATTGTCATTTCCCTATCTGATAATAACAAAATCTGTGTCTTAGATCTGAGTTTGATTCTGATGCTTTGTCTCTTCAGACTGTGTTTTTATTGTCGTCTAGCAGTTTTTGTTGAAATGGTCTGGTGGTGAGGTGTTGGGCATAGGGGAGGAAGTGTTCTATAATCTTGTGATTAAATTTTAGTTTTTTTTAATGAGCTTGAATTACTGAATTTTGACCTTCAGAAGTGTTTTTTAGTCCTTATTTTGCTCCTGATAGATGAGTGAGGAAGGCTAGTAATGATTGGAGTTGTCTAATTGCCCATTTCTTAGGTCAGATAGACTCTGGTATAGTTGTACTTGGACTCTTGGAGGGCAGATGTTTATTTTTAAGTGCACCCTCAGTGCACTTAAAAATTGTTATAATTTCTCCCTATCTGAAACACAAAAGGATGTTTCTTTGATCCTCATCGTGGATGCTGTACTTTTCGGATGCTTTTTCAGCATCTATTGAGAGTATCATATGGTTCTTGTTCTTTCTTTTATTAATGTATTGTATCACATTGATTGATTTGCATATGTCGAACCACCTGTGCATCCCAGGAATAAATCCTACTTGGTCGTGGTGACTAATCCTTTTAATGTACTGTTGGATCCTATTGGCCAGTATTTTGGTGAGAATTTTTGTATCCATGTTCATCAGGGATACTGGTCTGTGATTCTCCTTTTTGGTGGGGTCTTTGTTTTTGGGATCAAGTTAATGCTGGCCTCATAAAATGAGTTCAGAAGTTTTCCTTCCATTTCTATTTTTTGGAAAAGTTTCAAGAGAATAGGTATTAATTCTTCTTTAAATGTTTAGTAGAATTCCCCTGGGAAGCCTTCTGGCCCTGGGCTCTTATTTATTGGGAGATTTTTGATTACTGCTTCAGTTTTGTTACTGTTTCTGGGTCTGTTCCGGTTTTCTCTTTTCTCCTGGTTCAGTTTTGGTAGCTTTTACGTCTCTAGGAATGCATCTGTTTCTTCCAGATTGTCTAATTTGCTGGCATATGGTTGCTCACAATATGTTCTTAAAATTGTTCATATATCTTTGGTGTTGGTTATGATCTCTCCTCTTTCATTCATGATTTTATTAATTTGCATCTTTTCTCTTTTCTTTTTGATAAGTTTGGCCAGGGATTTATCGGTCTTATTAATTCTTTCAAAGAACGAGCTCCTAGTTTCATTGATCTGTTCAACTGTTTTTCTATTTCATTGACTTCTGCTCTGATCTTTATTATTTCTCTTCTCCTCCTGGGTTTAGGCTTTATTTCCTGTTCTTTCTCCAGCTCCTTTAGGTATAGGGTTAAGTTTTGTATTTGAGACATTTGTTTCTTGAGAAAGGCCATGTTGCTATATACTTTCTTCTTAGGATCGCCTTTGCTGCAACCCAAAGATTTTGAACAGCTGTGTTTTCATTTTCATTTGTTTCCATGAATTTTTTTTATTCTTCTTTAACTTACTGGTTGGCCCATTCATTCTTTAGTAGGATGCCCTTTCAGCCTCCATGTATTTGAGTTCCTTCCAACTTTTCTCTTGTGACTGAGTTCTAGTTTCAAAGCATTGTGGTCTGAAAATATGTAGGGAATGATCCCATTCTTTGGGTACCAGTTGAGACCTGATTTGTGACCCAGGATGTGATCTATTCTGGAGAATGTTCCATGTGTACTAGAGAAGAATGTGTTTTCTGTTGCCTTGGGATGGAATGTTCTGAATATATCTGTGATGTCCATCTCATCAGTGTGTCATTTAAAGCCTTTATTTGATCTTTTGCTTAGATGATCTGCCCATTTCAGTGAGAGGGGTGTTAAAGTCCCCTACTATCATTGTAGATGTGTTTCTTTGATTTTGTTATTAATTGGCTTATATAACTGGCTGCTCCTATGTTAGGGGCATATATATTTAAAATTATTAAATGTTCTTGTTGTATAGACCCTTTAAGTATGATATAGTGTCCTTCTTCATCTCTTATTATAGTCTTTGGTTTAAAATCTTATTTGTCTGTGGCACCTGGGTGGCTTAGTGGGTTAAACCTTTGCCTTCGGCTCAGATCATGATCTCATGGTCCTGGGATCAAGCCCCCATTGGGTTCTCTGCTCAGCAGGGAGCCTGCTTCCCCCTCTCTCTCTGCCTGCCTCTCTGCCTACTTGTGATCTCTGTCTCTGTCAAATAAATAAATAAAATCTTAAAATAAAATAAAATCTAATTTGTCTGATGTAAGGATTGCCATCCCAGCTTTCATTTGATGTCCATTAGCATGGTAAATGGTTTTCTACCACCTCACTTTAAATCTGGAGGTGTCTTTGGGTCTAAAATGAGTCTCTTGCGGACAGCATATTGATGGGTCTTGTTTTTCTGATTCCCTGTGTCTTTTGATTGGGTCATTTAGCCCATTTACATTCAGGGTAACTATTGAAAGATATGAATTTAGTGCCACTGTATTGCCTGTAAGGTGACTGTTACTGTGTATAGTCTTTGCTCCATTCTGTTCTATGTTACTTTTAGGCTCTCTCTTTGCTTAGAGGACTGCTTTCAATATTTCCCGTAGGGCTGGTTTGGTGTTTACAAAATCTTTCAGTTTTTTTTTTTTTTTTTTTTTTTTTTTTTTTGTCGTGGAAGCTTTTTCTCTCTCCTCCCATTTCCACTGGCAGCCTAGGTGGATATAGTATTCTTGGCTGCATATTTTCCTCTTTTCGTGCTCTGAATATATCATGCCAGTCCTTTCTGGGCTGCCAGGTCTCTGTGGATAGGTCTGCTGCCAATCTAATGTTTCTAACATTATGGATTACAGACCTCTTGTCCCGAACTGCTTTCAGGATTTTCTCTTTGTCTGAGACTTGTAAGTTTTACTATTAAATGATGGGGTGTTGACGTATTTTTAATGATTTTGAGGGGATTTTGATGTCTATTCCCTTCCCCAAATTAGGGAAGTTCTCTACTATAATTTGCTCTAATATACCTTCTTTCCCACTCTCTGTTCTTCTTCTGGAATCCCAATTATTCTAATATTATTTTGTCTTATGGTATCACTTATCTCTCAGATTCTCCCCTCGTGATGCAGTAATTGTTTATTCTCTTTTTCTCAGCTTCTTTATTCTCCATCATTTGGTCTTCTATATCACTAATTCTCTCTTCTGCCTCATTTATTCTAGCAGTAAGAGCCTCCATTTTTTATTGCACCTCATTAATAGCCTTTTTTATTTCGACTTGGATAGATTTTAGTTCTTTTATTTCTCCAGAAAGGATTTTTTTGTATCGTTTGTGCTTTTTTCAAGCCCAACTAGTATCATTGTAATCGTCATTCTGAACTTTCGTTCCAATATCTTACTAATGTTCATGTTGATTAGGTCCCTGGCAGTCGGTACTGCCTCTTATTCTTTTTTCTGAGGTGAGTTTTTCCGTTTTGTCATTTATCCATAGAAGAATAGACAAATAAGAGAACAAAATATTAAAAGGGTAACAACGAACCCAGAAAAATATACACTAAACAAATCAGAAGAGATCCAAAACCTGGGGGAAAAGAAAGGGAGAAAAGAAAAAAAAAGGATATGATCAGGCTCGTGAATTGAACAGAGCCACACACTAGATTTTGGGTATATTTTGGTCTGTTAGAAGAAACTGTGCCCCAAAATTTTAAAGAAAGAAAAACTTATGTATATATAAAAATAAAGGTAAATATGATGAAAAGATGGAATATGACTGTAAAGATGAAAATTAAAAAAGATTTTAAAAAAGGAATTGATAAGATGTTGTTTGAAAAAAGAAGGAAAAAAATTAAAAAAAAAAAAAAAAAAAGAGAATGTTATCAGGAGATTAGAACAAAGCCATACATTAGATTTAGGGATTTAGGGTATATTTTGGTCTTTTAGAGGAAACTCTATTCCAAAACTTGAAAGAAAGAAAAAGTTATGTTTTTCATACACACACACGCACACACACACACAAGTAAGGTTAAATACAATGAGGAGATAGACTATGACTGTAAAATTAAAATTAAAGATTTTAAAAAAGGAATTCATAAGATAAGATGTTGGTTGAAAAAGGAAGAACAAGTCAAAAAAAAAAAACAGAAAAAGAACAAAATAAAGAAAATTTTAAAAAGTAACTTTGACAGACTTAAAGAATCATGGGGAAAAAGCCATGAATTCTATGTGCTGTATTCCCCTAGCACTGGAGCTTTGCTGTTCTCATTTAGCGGGTAAACTTGGTCTTGACTGGATGTTCTTGCTGATCGTCTGGGGGATGGGCCTGTTGCAGTGATTCTCAAATGTCTTTGCCTGAGGTGGAATTGCACCGCCCTTGCCAGGGGCCAGGCTAAGTAATCTGCTAGGGTTTGCTTTCATAGCTTTTGTTCCCTGAAGCTTTCCGTACAGCTTTGGAGGACGAGAATGAAAATGGTGGCCTCCCAATCTCCTGCCCCAGAGGAGCCAAGAACTCGGGGACCCCCGTTCTGTGAGCCCTCAGAGAAAAGCAGTCAATCACGCCTGTCTCCCTGGTCTCCGTCCACACTCCGTGCTCACCTGGCCTGTGACCGAGCGTTTCTATCTCTGTCACACACCCCGTTTGGAGTTTTGAAACCCAACAGATTCCTGTGGTGCACTCCCATGCCACTCCTCCCAGGGGGAGGAAGGGGAATCTCCTGGATCTGCTGCTTGTTGAATTCCTGCTGGACGAGTAGTGGCCCAACTGTGCCACAGATCACGGTTTATGGCAACCCCTAGCTGACAGCCCTCTCCTCGGTTGCAGCTTTCCACCTGGCTTCCCTGCTCTGATACTTGGGAGCTCTGCCACACGCAGGCACCCGCCCATCTTTCTATGACCCCAAAGGTCCTGAGACCACACTATCTCAGCGAGCGTTCCACCCCCCAGCTTAGCCACTGGAGAGATGTCTCTCAGCGGAGCAGACTTCTAAAAGTTCCAATTTTGTGCTCTGCTGCTCCATCACTTGCTGGGGGCCGGCTCATGGAGGCTCCCTCCCATTGCGATCTGTCTTCCCAGATATCATCTCGGAGTCACTTCTCTGCACATCCTACCTTCCAGAAAGTGGTCGCTTTTATGTTCATAGAATTGCTGCTGTTCTTTTCTTTGATCTTCTGTTGAGTTGGTAGGTGTTGAAAATGGTTTGATAATTAATCTAGCTGAATTCCTGGGACCAGACAAAATTTAGGTCTACTACTCCTCTGCCATCTTGTTCCTTCCCCTCTGGCATTTTGCACTGTTAGTGATTTTGCTATTAAAAATCATCCCCTAGTGTACTGCTGAAATGCTATCTAATGTTTCAAAGTGCAAGAAAGCTATGATGTGCCTTACAGAGAAAATAACATGTAAGCTTCCTTCAGGCATAAGTTATAGTGCTATTGACTGTGAATTCAGTGTTAATGAATCAATAGTATATTAAATAAGGTGTCTTTAAACAGAAACCCACATGAAAAAAGGTTACGTATTGAAGGGCTGACAAAAATGTTGATGAGAGACTGACAGGAATCTGACTATGTATTTTCCCTAGGAACAGTGTTTCATTGTTCACTGCTTCTTTGTTTGCCTCAGCTTTATAGAACATTACTGCAAAAATGAGAATCCATCTTACTTAATTTTAAAATTACGTTATTAAAAATTAGCAATTAGGTAATTATTAAAGTATGTGTTTATCTGAGACCAGATGATTAATGATTTTGGGGTAGTTGAGAAGAGGAAGGAAATGATTCACATGCATGCAGAAGCCATGAAATGTAGAGAAACAGGAAGCATATTTAGTTAGGAGCCATCTGGCAAAGATGAGGTTCTTGGATTCTGCCTCAGACTTCTGTGCCTATCAAAGAAAACTAAATCAGGTCCACAGTTCCCTTCCAATTAAAGGAGTCTTTCATTCTTTAGGGTCAGTCAGGAAAAAGAAGGATCATATGACTAAAAATTCATGCTTACCACTGAAAATTAGGGAATAATCATTAGGGGAGAAGAAAGCCCTATTAATTCTAGATTGCTGATGACAAGATAGAGTTGTATATAATGAGAAGCACTGTTGCATCATTAATTTCTTCGCCTTCTTTGCATTTGATACACTCTGAGGTCATAGTACATAGCCTTAAATACCAAAACTCTAAAGCTAATGATTTTAGTGTACCACTATACTAATGTTAGTGAACTGGCTCTGACTTATGACACATGGACTTGTAGTAGTCACAAATATGCTTAAGAAACTCAAGGAGAACGAATTGATCATCTCATTCACTCATGTATACAGTGTTTCTTGTAATCAGAAAGTATATTGGGGCACCTGGGTGGCTCAGTGGGTTAAAGCCTCTGCCTTTGGCTGAGGTCATGATCTCAGGGTCCTGAGATCAAGCCCCACATCGGGCTCTCTGCTCAGCAGGGAGCCTGCTTCCCCCTGTCTCTCTACCTGCCTCTCTGTCTACTTGTGATCTCTCTTTCTCTGTCAAATAAATAAATAAATCTTAAAAAAAAAAAAGAATATTTACATGGTTAAGAAACAAAGAAAACATGCCCAGAAATCTAATAATGAAGAAGAAATGGAACTCTAGCCTATCTCTCCCATCCCCATTCTCACTTCCCAAGAACATTATTTTTAACTCTTACCTATTTCTTTTGTTATTTACCTCCACGTTATTAAGCAATATACTTAATGCCGCTATTTTTGGATTTGTCAGTTTTGGAGAATATTTATTTCCTGCCATGATTTTATACCTCCCCATTGGTCATTAAACTTCAGTATAGCTCTAGCACTAGCCTGTCTTTCAGTTCTGGTAAATTTTCTACTTTCTTTATCTCTTTTCCTCTGTCTTCTCTCTCTTGAAGTTTTTTTGTTGGTAAAAAACATGTTCTTTCATGTTTCCCTTTTTCTGAATGTATTATTTACTATTTTCTCTAGAATTTCTTTTGTGTGAGTGTGTGTGTGTTTCCGTGTTTCTGTTTGTGTCCCTCTCTCCTTGGAGGCTTTTCCTCTGTATCAATATTGTGGTTACCCATCCATAGTTGAGAGCAAAGTACTAAAATACGGGTTGGGAGTTCTGTGCATAATTAGGTGCAAACTGGAGAACTTCACTTTAGGGTGGTGTTTCTCAACCTGTTTTCATTATCACTTCCTGAAGGGGCATATTTAAGACTTTTTTTTCTCCTAATTACTGTCCCTTCTTCCCATGACATTTTAATGCCACAAGATTTATGGTGTATGTTTATATACTCCGAAAGATTCAAGTATCAGGAAGGGTTTGGGCAGTGTTACTTCTCGGGACTAGTCAGTTGCTACATCTGCTCTTCTGTCTTAGTCATTCTTTGGGAAAATAGGTTATAGAAAGGGATCACCAATCATTTACAGACCTTGAATTAATCTATCATTTTATAGTCCTGAATAACTCCTGCCCTCTACCAGGAACCTGTGAGTCCTGAGCCTCTTCTTGTGTCAGTGGAGCAGATTAGCTCCTTTATGTACACGTCCCCTTCTTTGAGCATTATAAACCCATATGTTCATCTACCTTACCATTTCACTTAACATTCCTGTCTTATGTTTTGGGTTGCACAATTTTATTAATCTGTAATTTAAATTTTAAATAAGATTACTCTCCATTTTTATTTGTTATAGTAACTTATCTGTTTTCAAATCCTTAACTGATGTTCATTTGAGACATCAGAATGGAAAGGAGGTAAACCCTGGTGTTTACTTTTCCATCTTATCTAGGCATCCTTAATAGGCTTTAGCATTTAGCATTTTCACATATTCCTAGTTGATATTTGAATCATATTTTTTCTATAAAATACCTTTAACTCTTTCCATTCGTTTATTTATTTTAAAGTTCTCAGCCATGATATTATGCCCTATCAAGAATTCATTAATGTGACTTTTGTTTATCACTTTTATCAGTTATATTATGTCGTGTTCGTACTAGGTCAAGATTCAATAGAACTCGTACAGGCAAGAGAATTCTTTTCTTTTTTTGAATTCTAGGTGTTAGAGAATTATGCTGAAGTAGGTATTAGAGTTTGCAGAGATCTCAGAGAACTTCCTAGAGCTGTACTTTGTAATATAGTAACCATTAACCACATGTGGATACTTAATTTAAATAAAATTAAATAAAATTTAAAATTCAGTTAATCAAACTGACCACATTTTGTGTTCAGTAACCATTTGTGGCTAGTGGCTGCCGTCTTGGATAGCATAGATACAGAGCATTCCCATCTGTGCCAAAAGTTCTATCATATAGCACTGTTCTAGAAAGTAGAAAGTACGGCACCATTCTGTATCTTCCAAGAGATAACTAGTTTCTTAAGCCTCAACTTTGTAGGAGTTGCTTAGTATAGTGAATGGACTTGCCTGAATAGATATTAACGTAGTAGGAAAATGATATCTTGAAGATATCCGTGAAGCTTTAAGGAGAAAGTGCAAGTCATGGGACTAGCTATTGTCTACGTAAATGCAATCACAGCCAGAAAAGCATTATCATAATTGTGCAATAATGCTCTCTTGTGTTGATTCAGAGAAAAACTTCAGGAGGTTGGGAAAAATCCTTTGGAATTTTACTAAAGAGTCTCCGCATAGGCAATAAAATGATGCCGATAAACTATTGTTTTGCGTGGGTATATGGATAAGCTATTAATCTAATTCAGAATACTTTTCTTTTGTAGGTTGTTGATAATTTGCATTATATTTAAGTATGGCATATACCTTAGGAATGTAGAAGAAGAACGGGCTTTAGAAATTATCCAGTCCTATGCTTTCATTTTACAGGTGGAGAAAACTGATCCTTAAAATAGGGAAGTAATTTACCCAAGGTCACACAGTTTTTGGGGCTAGAGCTAGCACAGAACCAACATATTTTGGGTTCATGTGCAGAAATTTCCTGTGGTACTATGCTGGTGACAAAGAAGGAATGACTTGACTCTTTGTGTCCTCGCGAAAGCTTTAATAATCTACCTGTGAGGCCCAAACTGGTAACATAAACTTTAAGAGTATGTAATAATGGGAACTATGAATTTCATAATATGTTTTCCTCTTTTTAGAACAACAATCTGTAATCTTTATACAATGCCACGAATTGGAGAGCCTGTCTGGCTTACAATGATGTCGGGGACTCCGGAAAAGAACCAGCTTTGCCATCGTTTCATGAAGGAGTTCACTTTTCTAATGGAAAATGCTTCCAAAAATCAGTATGGCTTTCTCTCTTTATCTCTCTTTATATCTTAGATATTATGTACTATAACTTGATATCTAGATTGTGATCAAACCCAGTTACAAAAGCAAAATAATTAACTTTTTTTGGAATTATTTCTTATTATTAATAACCAAAAGAGAATTCTAAAAGGTAAAAGGTATGGATGAAGGCCACAGAAAACAGTAAAATGAGTGAAATTACTAAAAACAGTAAAAAGATCTTTAGTTATGTGTTAAATTAAAATTCCTGACAACTTACAGAACTCTCTAAGGCTTCCCATTTTTTGGTGAATTGCATCCACCTACACAGTTTCATTCTATAGAAAATAAGTAAAAAAAAAAAGAGAGAGAGAGAGAGAGAGAGAAAGGAAGTGCCAGGATTCCAATGATACATACTTAATGTGATATTTTATCATACTGTTTGCTTGTAGCCATTTATCAAATTCCTAGAATCCAAATGAGTTATTTAGAGGTTTTATTCTTTTTGATGGTAGACAAAGTTTGCTTAATATTTTCCTTCATTTTCCCATTCAGTAATTTGGAAATATTTAGTCCTGTTGGTTGATTCATTAATTTTGCAGATTGAACACCGAAAAGAAACCAGTTTTTCAAGTAAAATGGCATTTTTGCTTTGTAATTAAGATTAGATACAGCTCTGTGTGAATACTGTTTTCATTTTAAGGATTTTTTTTTAACTCCTACCCAACCAAAAACTTTATTTTCATTTTCATCCAGGTCGTATGCCTGTCTTTTCTTCTTTCCACTCCTTTTTTTACACTGTTTGGCTACATGAGAGTATGTACTCTCTCTGCTTTATTCTGTTGCTGCATTTTACATTAGGTTTAATGAAAGCAGAGTGGGGTCTGATAGGATGTATTTTGTTTTCAGATTCTTGCCAGCACTCATTACTGCAGTTCTGACCAATCATCTTGCCTGGGTTCCAACGGTCATGCCAAATGGACAACCACCTATAAAAATATTTTTAGAAAAACATTCCTCTCAGAGTGTGGACATGTTGGCAAAAACTCATCCATATAACCCACTTTGGGCACAACTAGGTATGTGGTCTGAAAACCCTTACATTTTGCATAACACTTATACTTTAGTGTAGCTGTCTGGAGTTATTTTATAGCAAAAACAAAAATTAAGACATAAGATGTTCTCTTTTACCCCCTCCATTCTATTTTTTTTCTAATTTTTAAATTTTATTTTATTTTTTATTATGTTAGTCTCCACACAGTACATCATTAGTTTTTGATGTAATGTCTCATTATTCATTGTTTGTGTATAACACTCAGTGCTCCATGCAGTCTGCCCTCCTTAATAACCATCACCAGGCTCACTCATCCTCCCAGTCCCCCAAACCCCCTCCCTTCTAAAACCCTCAGTTGTTTCCTGGAGTCCGTAGTCTCTAATGTTTCATCTCCCGCATCCGACTTCTCCACTTCATTTTTCCCTTCCTTTTCCTAATGTCCTTGATGCTATTCCTTATGTTCCACAAATAAGTGAAACCATATGATAATTGACTTTCTCCACTTAACTTATTTCACTTAGCATAATCTCCTCGAGTCCCATCCATGTTGATGCAAAAGTTGGGTATTCATCCTTTCTGATGGCTGAGTAATATTCCATTTTGTATATAGACCACATCTTCGTTATCCATTCATCTGTGGAAGGGAGTCTTGGCTCTTTCTACAGCTTTGCTATTGTGGATGTTGCTGCTATGAACATTGGGGTGCATATAGCCCTTCTTTTCACTACATCTGTATCTTTGGGGTAAATACCCAGTAGTGCAATTCCTGGGTCATAGGGTAGCTCTATTTTTAATTTCTTAAGGAATCTCTACACTGTTTTCCAAAGTGGCTGTACCAACTTGCATTCCCACCAACAGTGTAAGAGGGTTCCCCTTTCTCCACGTCCTCTCCAACATTAGTTGTTTACTGTCTTGATGATTTTGGCCATTCTAACTGGTGTAAGGTGGTATCTCAGTGTGGTTTTGATTTGAATCTCCCTGATGGCTAATGATGATGAACATTTTTTCATGCTTCTGTTAGCCATTTATATGTCTTCTTTGGAGAAGTGTCTGTTCATGTCTTCTGTCCACTTTTTGACTTAATTATTTGTTTTTTGGGTGTTGAGTTTGAGAAGTTCTTTATAGATCTTGAATATCAGCCCTTTGTAGTGTCATTTGCAAATATCTTCTCCCATTCTATAGGTTGCCTTTTTGTTTTGTTCACTGTTTCGTTTGCTGTGCAGGAGCTTTTTATCTTGATGAAGTCCCAAAAGTTCATTTTTGCTTCTGTTTCCCTTGCCTTTGGAGAGGTGTCTTGAAAGAAGTGGCCAGTGTCGAAGAGGTTACTGCCTATGTTCTCCTCTAGGATTTTGAGGGATTCCTGTCTCACATTGAGGTTTTTCATCCATTTCGAGTTTATCTTTGTGTATGGTGTAAGCAAATGGTCGAGTTTCATTCTTCTGTATATAGCTTCATTCTTCTGTTTATATGTCCAGTTTTCCCAGCACCATTTATTGAAGAGACTGTCTTTTTTCCATTGGATATTTTTTCCTGCTTTGTTGAGGATTAGTTGACTATTGAGTTGAGTGTCCATATCTGGGGACTCTGTTCTGTTCCATTGATCTATGTGTCTGTTTTTGTGCCAGTACCATGCTGTCTTGGTGATCACAGCTTTGTAATATAGCTTGAAATCAGGCAACATGATGCCCCCAACTTTGTTTTTCTTTTTCAACATTTTCTTGGTGATTTGGGGTCTTTTCTGGTTCCATATAAATTTTAGGATTTTTTGTTCTAGCACTTTGAAAAATGCTGGTGGTATTTTGATTGGAATGGAATAGTATAGACTGTATAGATGGTATAGATAAAATATAGATAGTATAGATAAAGTATAGATTGCTCTGGGCAACATAGACATTTTAACAATGTTTATTCTTTCAATCCATGAGCATGGAATGTTTTTCCATCTTTTTGTATCGTCTTCAGTTTCTTTCATGAGTGTTTTGTCGTTCCTAGAAATAGATCCTTTACCTCTTTGGTTAGGTTTATTCCAAGGTATCTTACAGTTTTTAGTGCTTTTGTAAATGGGATCGATTCTCTAATTTCTCTTTCTACAGTTACATTGTTAATGTATAAGAGAGCAACTGATTTCTGTGCATTGATTTTTGTATCCTGCCACAATACTGAATTGCTGTATGAGTTCTAGTAATTTGGGGACGGAGTCTTTTGGGTTTTGCACATAAAGTACCATGGTATCTGTGAAGAGAGAGAGTTTGACTTCTTCTTTGCCAATTTGAGTACTTTTTATTTATTTTTGTTGTCTGATTGCTGCTGCTAGTACTTCTAATACTATGTTGAACAATAGTGGCGGGAGTGGGCATCCTTGCAATGTTCCTGATCTCAGTGGAAAGGCTCCCAACTTTTCCCCATTGAGAATGGTATTCACTGTGAGTTTTTCATAGATGGATTTTATGAAGTTGAGGAATGTTCCCTCTGTCCCTATACTCTGAGGTTTTAATCAGGAAAGGATGCTGTATTTTGTCGAATGCTTTTTCCGCATCAATTGAGAGGACCGTGTGGTTCTTGTCTCTTCTCTTATTTACGTGTTCTATCACAATGATTGATTTGCGAATGTTGAACCACCCTCGCATCCCAGGGATAAATCTCACCTGGTCGTGGTGGATAATCCTTTTAACGTACTTTTGGATTCTGTTAGCTAGTATTTCATTGAGAATTTTAGCATCCATATTCATTAGGGATATTGGTTTGAAATTTTCCTTTTTAATGGGGTCCTTGCCTGGTTTTGGAATCCAGGTAAAGCTGGCCTCGTAGAACGAGTCTGGAAGTTTTCCTTCTGTTTCTATTTTTTGAAACAGCTTCAGGAGAATAGGTATTATTTCTCCTTTGAATGTTTGTAGAATTCCCCAGGGAATCCAGTAGGCCCTGGACACTGTTTTTGGGGAGGTTTTTGATCACTGCTTCAATCTCATTACTGGTTATGAGTCTATTCAGGTTGTCAATTTCTTCCTGTTTCAGTCTTGGTAGTTTATAGTTTCCAGGAATGCATTCATTTCTTCCAGGTTGCTTCATGTATTGTCATATAGCTGTTGATAATAATTTCTGATAATTGTACTTATTTCCTTGGTATTAGTCGTGATCTCTCCCCTTTCATTCATAGTTTTATTAATTTGGATCCTTTCTCTTTTCTCTGGGATACGTCTGGCCAGTGGTTTATCCATCTTATTAATTCTTTCAGAGAACCAGCTTCTAGTTTTGTTAATGTGTTCTACTGTATTTCTGGTTTCTAATTGATTGATCTCTGCTCTAAACTTAATTATTTTCCTTCTCGTGCATGGGTTAGGTTTAATTTGTTGTTGATTCTCCAGATCTTTCAGGTGTAAAGATAGCTTGCATATTCAGGATTTTTCTCTTTTTTTGAGTGAGGCTTGGAATGCTATGTATTTCCCCCTTAGGACTGCCTTTGCCATATCCCATAGGTTTTGGATTGATGTGTCTTTGTTCTCTCTGGTTCCCATGAATTGTTTAAGTTCTTCTTTGATTTCCCAATTGACCCAAACATTCTTGAGCAGGATGGTCTTTAGCTTCCAAGTGTTTGAATTTCTTCCAAACTTTTTCTTGTGACTGAGTTCCAGTTTCAAAGCATTGCAGTCTGAGAATATGCAGGGAATAATCTCAATCTTTTGGTATCAGTTGAGACCTGATTTGTGACCCAGTATGTGGTCTTTTCTGGAGAAAGTTCCATGCACGCTCGAGAAGAATGAGTATTCTGTTGTTTTAGGGTGAAATGTTCTGTATATATCTATGATGTCCATCTGGTCCAATGTGTCATTCAAAGCTCTTGTTTCTTTGTTGATTTTCTGCTTAGATGGTCTGTTTATTGCTGAGAGTGCAGTGTTGAGGTCTCCTACTATTAACATATTATTATCAGTATGCCTCTTTATTTTGGTTAACAGTTGGCTTATGTAGTTGGCTGCTCCCATGTTGGAGGCATAGATAATTGTAATTGTTAGATCTTCTTGTTGGATAGACCCTTTAAGAATGATATAGTGTCCTTCTGTGTCTCTAACTACAGTCTTTAGCTCAAAATCTAATTTGTCTGATATGAGAATTGCTACCCCAGCTTTCTTTTGCGGTCTGTTGGCATGAAAGATAGTTCTCCATCCCTTCACTTTCAGTCTGGATGTATCTTTAGGTTCAAAATGAGTCTCTTGTAAACCACATATGTATGGGTCCTGTCTTTTTATCCAATCTGGAGTCCTGTGCCATTTTATGGGAGCATTTAGGCCATTCATGTTGAAAGTGCTTATTGAAAGATAGGATTTTATTGTCATCATGTTGCCTGTGAAGTCCTTGTTTCTATAGATTGTCTCTGTATATTTCTGTTCTGTATCACTCTTGGGGTCCTTCTCCTTTTATAGAACACCCCCTTAATATTTCTTGCAGGGCTGGCTTAGTGGTCCCATATATTTTCAGTCTTTGCCAGTCCTGTAAACTCCTTATTTCTCCATCTATTCTGAATGACAGCCTTGTCGGATAACGAATTCTTGGCTGCATATTCTTCTCATTTTGTACCCTGAATTTGTCTTGCCAGCCCTTTCTGGTTTGCCAGATCTCTGTGAACAGGTCCAACGTTATTCTGTTGTTTTTCCCTCTGTAGTAAGGCATTGCTTCCCGCTAGCCGCCCTTGAAATGGTTTCCTTGATTTTAAGATTTGCAAGTTTTACTATTACATGCCTGGGCATTGGTCTGCTCCTTTTGATCTTGGGGGGTGTCCTCTCTGCCTCTAGGATACAAATGCTTGTTTCATTCCCCAGATTAGGGACATTCTCGGCTATGATTTGGTCAAATATATCTTCTAGTCCTCTCTCTCTTCACTCCCCCCCCCCCCCCCAGGGATAACAATAATTCTGACATTTTATGTTTCATGGCGTCATTTGTTTCTAATTATATTTATTATAATTATATAATATCTAATTATATTAACAATAATTCTGACATTGTTTCATGTTTCATGGTGTCATTTGTTTCTCTAATTCTGTTTTCATGGATTTTAAGCTTTTTTTTTTCCAGGCCTCCTCCTGCTCCTTCTTTTCTATCAGTTTGTCTTCAAGATCACTAATTCATTCTTCTGCCTCATTTACCCTGTTAGAGTATCTAGATTAAATTGTATCTCATTGATAGCACTTTTAAGTTCTGCCAGATCCACTCTCATTTCTGCCCTTAGCGAATCTATGTTGCCATTAATAGTTTTCTCCAGCCTGACTATTGTCTTCATAACTGCTACCTTGAAGTCTATTTCTGACATCTTGCTTAGATCCATATCCATTAGATCTCCGGGAGAGGCTATTGTCCCTCGGGCTTTTCTTTGTTGGGAATTCCTCCTCCTAGTAATTCTGTTGAGTTGTAGTTGAGGAGATGTATAGCCGAAACTATCAACCACAATCCAGGCAGGGTGCACCCTCTCAACTGATGGTGTTCTGCCCTCATAGAGATCCAGACGTGTATAATCTTACATCTCAGGCTGATTTCATGGGTGTTCAGAGTGGCTTAGTAGATTTCTAGCTAAATTCAGGGATCTGGTTGAAAAGGAGTTCCCCCACTCCACTGCCATCTTGGTGGAACACCTCTTCCATTCTAAAGCACTTCTTCTTTCCTTGTCCTTTTCATGTCTGTTAAATTGTCTGATCTCCATCTTAAGTCTAATGTCAACTTCTTCTAGCTACACAACTGCAGTGAGAGCTAGAGAAGCAGGATCATGACCGATTTACTCATAATGTCAGGTTCTTGAAGGTGTTTTATGTTATGTACTTTGCCTAGAAGGAATGAATTATGGTCATCTATGATAGCTAGAATAAATTTGGTTAACTGAGAAGCAGTCATTGAGGTTTCTGTTTTCCACTTTTGCTTGTTTGTTAAGTAATTTTGGAAAATGTTTCCCTTAGTGCAAGTCCTTCTTAAATAAATGTAACCAAGGTGAGAAGGGATAGTTGATGAGTCAACAGTCATTAGGAAGGCATTGTAGCATGGTGCTTTAAAGTGAAGGATGTGAGTCAAACCACACATGAGTCACAGTCTCTTTGTTTATAATTTGGGGATAATAATATATAGTACATACTTCATAACGTTATGACAATTAAATTAGAGAGTACCTGTAAAGTGTTTAGAACAGTGTCTGGTAAATGTGACTGCTGTTGCTCCTGCTCTTACTCTATTGCTATTAGGTCATAGGGGAGGAGTCCAATGAGAACATTTTGATGACTTGGTAGAAACTTCTCTTAGGTTGTGCTGATGAGTGAGCTTGCCAGGCAGGTTGTCATATAGCTTATTCATGTAACTTCCCTCCCTTTCTCTTTCTTCCTTATTCATGTAACTTCCCTCCCTTTCTCTTTCTTCCCTCTCTCTATCCCTCCTTTGCTTTCTAATACTTAATTGAGGAATAATTGACACATATCGAACATATATATATACACACTTTTGTAAGTATTGATATTTATGTCAAAATATGAGTACCTCTGAAACCATCACCAAAATCAAGATGGTAAACTCACTCATCACTTCCAAAAGTTTCTTCATGCACTTTTGTAACCCCTCCTTCCTATTCTTTCCCACTCTCCCTGTTGACCTTCCAACCCCCACCCCATACTCGCGCAGCTAATAGTCTGTTTTCTATCACTATAGATTAGTTTGTATTTTCTAGATATAAATGGAATCATACAGTACATGCTTTTTTTTGGGGGGGGGTCTGACTTTTTTTATTCAACATAATTATTTTGAGATTTGCCTGTGTTGTTTGTAGTAATAATGCCTTTATTATGCTGGGTAGTACTGTTGTATGGATATTAACTTAGTTTTTTACAAATCAAGTAATTTAGTGGTATTTTATTTATTTGGACATTTCAAATTTATTTTCAATTCTCTAATCATTTACTTAGTGCATAATATATATAAGGCCCTATGCAAAGAGCATTGGAGCATATAAAGATGAAATGCAGTTCTTGGCCTCAAGAAGTGAACAGTTTAAGGTGTTTGGGTTTCTAAGTTAGTTAAGTGACTGCCTTTGGCTCAGGTCATGATCCTGGAGTCCCAGGATCAAGTCCTGGGTCGGGCTCCCTGCTCAGCAGGGAGTCTGCTTCTCCCTCTGACCCTCCCCCCTTCTCGTTTTCTCTCTTTCTCTCTCTGTCTCTCTCTTTCATTCTGTGTCCCAAATAAATAAAATCTTAAAAAAAAAAAAAAAAGTGGACAGTTTAAGGGCCTCTGAGTGGCTTAGTAGGTTACGTGTCTGCCTTTAGCTCAGGGCATGATCAGGTCCTAGGATTGAGCCCCTCTTTGGGCTCCCTGCTCAGCGGGGCATCTGCTTCTCTCTCTCCTTTGGCCCCTCCCCCCTGCACATGCATGCACGCGTGCTCTCTCTCACATAAATAAGTAAAATCTTAGAAA
The DNA here is from genome assembly GCA_028534135.1 of Potos flavus. NCBI lineage: Eukaryota > Metazoa > Chordata > Mammalia > Carnivora > Procyonidae > Potos > Potos flavus. The sequence goes on along the minus strand of CM052895.1, from coordinate 18,353,137 downwards.
AAAAAGAAGTGGACATTTTATTTTACTGAAGGTAATAAATATGAAGACGATAATGATAAATCAAAGAGGTATTATATGAGAAACGAAAAGTTCAGTGAAATTTCAGTTAGGGAAGCTTATTTTGCCCAGGATGCTTGTGTGGGAAGCATTGGACTGGTAGACAAACAGAGGATAGTGTAAGCACATAGCATGAGGAAAGGGGTCTAGGTGTTGAGTGCTGAGTTGCTTCAGTGTTCTGGTTTAAGTAGTCTGCTTTAAGTGGGACTTAGTGCGAATAATGATGAAAAGGGTAACTATAAGAAGATAAAACTGGAAAAGTAAAGTGGAACTGGTCAGGAAAAACTCACTTGCCATATCAAAGCAGTTCAGTTTATTTGGTAATTCATGAGAACCTTAGGAGTAGTTTTTAACAGTGGCACAATGACATTAGAGCCAGTGTATTAATCAGAGGAGAAAAATTGTCATAATACTGTCTATAGTACATATTTATCTGAGACCTATTTATATCTGTTCCTTTAAAAAGCGTGGGAGTTAGGCTTTAAAGTGTGTATACAGACACCTTGATAAATTGAATTAAATTTAAATTAATGACTTTGTATTCTCTATTTTTAAGTGTACTTTGGCACCTTCATCTAATTTGAGCTATAGGATCAATACAGAAATTACATTGACAACTCTTAGGTTCCTGTCGCACTTTTCTTCTGTAATGGCTGTTGGCGTCTAGTGTGGATACAGAAGTGAAAATGAACCATATGGCTAAATGTGTTGCCCTTTCTTTTCCTCTTAGTCAGGATAGGTCTCACTTTTCTTGTTCTTTCTGGTCTTTTCTGAGTAACCACCCCTCTGGGAAATAGAAGGGCTTTTAAAAACATGGGAACTAGTTTGAGGTCATGGGTAGGGCAACGACAGTTAAGGTTCAGGGGTATGATTTAATCAAGAAAGGGTAAGTGTGTGATGTGACTACTCCAGTTCTGCCCCACATTCTACCACTACTCCCTTTTCTCCTTGCCCCCCAGTAGATACTGTGCTTTCTCTTTTCTGCATTACATGCAGCTACAGAATCCTTTTGCGCATAGTTCCTTAGGTAGTACTCTGCCCCAGCGAAGTGCTCTGCATGAGGCCTGGCACAGAGAATATTCTTGGTCAGTGTGACTTTCACAATTGACTCTTTGGTTGTGGTTTCAGAACCATAGGAGCTGCTTAAAGAGGAAATTAGAAAACCCCTCTATTCACCTTTCTTCTTGGTAAATAACATTTATCTCATCCTATGATCCTGAATAGTCACTCACCTGTTAAAGAACTAAGAGTAAAACCTGAACTAGCCCTCATACAGCAAGAGTAGGTATCTGATAATTGGAAATAGCCTGTTTGGCTATATGAGGAGAGGATGTGTCCATTAACTGATTTTTCCATTGCAGGGGACTTGTATGGCGCTATTGGTTCTCCTGTACGGTTAGCAAGGACTGTGGTGGTTGGCAAACGACAAGACATGGTCCAGAGGCTGCTTTACTTTCTTACTTATTTTATAAGATGCTCTGAACTTCAAGAAACCCATCTTCTAGAAAATGGAGAAGATGAAGCCATTGTTATGCCAGGCACAGTAATTACTACCACTTTAGAGAAAGGTGAAATAGAAGAATCTGAGTATGTGCTTATCACAATGCATAGAAACAAAAGCAGTTTGCTCTTTAAAGACCCAGAAGAAACAAGGACTCCTAATTGTAGCTGTAAATATTGCAGTCGTCCACTCCTTGGGCAAAATATAGAGAATGTTTCACAACAAGAGAGAGAAGATATTCAAAACAGCTCTAAGGAGCTGCTAGGAATTTCAGATGAGTGTCGAACGGTTTCTCCCTCTCACTGCCAAGAAGAAAATGCTGTTGATGTTAAACAGTTCAGAGATAAATTAAGAACTTGCCTTGACACCAAGTTAGAGACAGTTGTTTGCACAGGATCTGCTCCAGTAGACAAATGTGCCTTGTCAAAATCAGGCTTAGAGCCAGCAGAGGAAACATGGCATAATGAGGAATTGCTGGGTTCAGGTAATCACACAGGCAAAGTGTTGAGATCCACAGGAATGGTTGTGGAAAAAAAACCTCCAGATAAGCTTGTGACTGCTGCATTTTCTTGTGAAGCATCACAGACAAAGGTTACCTTCTTGATTGGAGATTCTATGTCCCCTGACTCAGATACTGAACTCAGGAGTCAGGCAGTGGTGGATCAGATTACCAGGCACCACACCAAACCACTGAAGGAAGAAGGAGGGGCTGTTGATCAGCAGCATCAGGAAACTAAACAGACAACTAAGGACCAATCCAGCGAGTCTGATATACCAAACATGGTTTCTAGAGAGACCTGTGAACCTCCCTGTTGGAATCATTCAGACCCAGAAAGCATGAGCTTATTTGATGAATATTTTAATGATGATTCAATTGAAACCAGGACTATTGATGATATTATTGCAGTTAAAACAAGTACAGACAGTAAAGAACACTGCTGTATGTTAGAATTTTCAGAAGGATTGTGTACAAAAAATAGCAAACAAAACAGTGAATTTTGTAAATGTGCAGAAACAGTTCACAAGGATTCATGTAAAACCTGCTTTCCTCAGCAGGACCAAAGAGATACACTCTCCATTCTTGTCCCCCATGGGGATAAAGAGAGTTCAGAGAAAAAAATTGTTGTAGGAACTGAATGGGACATTCCACGAAATGAAAGTTCAGATAGTGCCCTTGGGGATAGTGAAAGTGAAGATACAGGTCATGATATGACTAGACAAGTAAGCAGTTACTATGGAGGAGAGCAAGAAGATTGGGCAGAAGAAGATGAGATACCTTTTCCTGGGTAAGTTGGAAGTTTTAACCTATAATAGACCCTATGTATATATGTACCATTCTTCTGTTTAGATGGTCTCTGAAGGTTGGTGGTAAGTAATATAAAACAAGAGATCACTGTCCTGGAGAGATTCTCTTCTATTACCGTGTGGTTTTAAGGAAAGATTAAAGGCTAAGCCCCACAGGTACCCCAGAAAGGTTATGTGAAGGCATTAAAGAAAAGCATGTTTGTAAATGGGAGATTCCTTACTGCTTAGGAGTTTTCAAGTCGCTTAGGAATGAATTATGCCCCCAAATATGGACCTGTGCTGAGCCCGGCAACTAGAGAGAGGTAATCACAGAGAACGTGGGAAATGGCTATTAGAAATAAATTTGGCCAAGACTAAAAGGAAAACAGGAAATGTATATCGTGGGTCAAGTATCTGAGGAGAAGATTCATATTTTAGAAATGTTGTGTTCCATGCTTTGGGTTTGTGATGTATTTAACTACTTTGTTTTGGATGATGGTTTTCATTCTCTGATTGTATTAAGAATGTATTACATATATAAGGGACAGCATTCCGGATGTCTCTTATGAAAGATTTATACCCAGGTCATTACACAGTTGTTCATCCACCTTCTTTTCTGGATAGAAAGGAGTATTTTGTGGTCTGATGGATCACTCAGGCCAGTTTTTACTTAAGGATGATTTTACTCTGAGTATAGTTTGTAGAAAATGACGGTACTAGAAATATGGACTAGGAAGAGTCCAAAAAGTTTTTTATTGATAAAATAGGTTTATTAATAATTGGATATGCCTTCTTTTGGGACCTTTCTTCCAGGTCAAAGTTAATTGAAGTGAGTGCTGTTCAGCCCAACATTGCCAACTTTGGGAGGTCCTTATTGGGTGGCTACTGCTCATCTTATGTGCCTGACTTTGTTCTTCAAGGAATTGGGAATGATGAGAGGCTCCGTCAGTGTCTGGTATCTGATTTGTCTCATGCTGTGCAGGTGAGTTACCTTCACTGCTCTTAAATTTATTTAGAATGAATTTTATTAAATCACAGAACTAAGTTACCTTATATTTTTGGTTATACTTCACTATGTAACACAATCATTGTTCTCTTAATCTGTTACTTTTGCACCTGCATATTTGTACCAGTCACCATGAGAGCCAGTAGAGAGTTCAGGAATCTATACAAATAGAAATATGAAGTACAGAAAGTATTGTATGTATTCATAGATGTTCATCATCAGATCATTTATGATATCAAAAAAATTGCAAATGCTTAAATGTGAATGCAGTTGTTTTCTCAATTTCATTTTCAGATTGTTCATTGCTTATATATACAATTGGTTTTTGTATGTTGATCTTATATTCTTCTACGTTGCTGAACTTTTAAGATTTATTTATTTTAAAGAAAGAGGGCGCGTGTGGGGGAGACAGAGTCATAAGCAGACTTTGCATTGAGTGCAGAGCCTGTCATGGGGCTCGATCTCATGACCTGAGCTAATACCAGGAGTCGGGTGCTATACTATCCAGGTGCCCCAACCTTGCTGAACTCTTATTCTTGTAGTTTTTTGTGTGGATTTCTTAGGTTTTTCTATATACACGTTCGTGTCATTAATGAATAGACATACTTGCATCTTCCTTTGCAGTCTGGATGCCTTTTGTCTTTCTTGCCTGATTGTATGGGCTAGAACCTTTAGTACAGTGTTGCATAGAAGTGCTAATAGTGGACATCCTTGTCTTCTTCATGATACTAGGGGAAAACATCGACTCTCTCATTATTAAGTATGATGTTAGCTGTGAGATTCTTATAGATGCCCTTTATCAAATGGAGAAAGTTTCTTTCTAGTCCTAGTTTCTTTGTTCCCTCCACCTTTAAATCATGAATGGATGTGGCATTTGTCTTAATACTTTTTCCGTGCCTATTGATATGATCTTTTTATTTTTCTTAATGTGTTAATGTGAGAGATTACATTCGATGTGGTAGATTTTTAGATGTTAACCAATTCCTATATTCCTAGGGAAAAAAATCCCACCTGGTCATGGTATATAGTTCTTTTTATATGTTACTAGATATATTTTATTATGAATTTTAGAATTGTATTCATGAGAGATATTAGTCTATAGTTTTCTTGTGATGCATTTGTCTAGCTTTAATATCAGAATAAAACTTGCCTCATAGAATGAGATGGGATGTGTTTCCTCCTCTATTTTCTGGAAAAGTTTCTGGAAGATTGGTATTATTTTTTCTCCAAATGTTTTATACAATTCACCTGTGAGGTAATTTGGACCTGGACTTTTTAAAATGAGAATATTTTAAATTGCTGATTCAATTTCTTATTCTAGATCTATTCCAAGTTTTTATTTCTTCCTGAGTCAGTTTTGGTAATTTTTGTCTTTCTAGGAATTAGTTATATTTAAGTGAAATCATTTATTTGTTGGAAAAATGGCTCATAGTGTACATTTATAATCTTCTAATTTTTTTTCAAAGATTTTATTTGAGAGAGAGAGCAGGCGTGCGTGCGCACGCGCGCGCGCGAGAGAGGAAGTGAGAGCACGAGCAGCAGGGAGGGGGCAGAGGGAGAAGGAGAAGCAGACTCTCCTTGAGCAGGGAGCCCAATGTGAGGCTCGATCCCAGGACTCCGGGATCATGACCTGAGCTGAAGGCAGACACTTAACTGACTGAGCCACACAGGTGCCCGCATTTATAATCTTTTTAATTTCTGTAAGTTCATTGGTTATGTCCCATCTTTATTCCTGATTATCGTAATCTGTGCTTTTCCTTTTTTTCTGAAACTTCCTATAAGTGGAATATTCCAAAGAATATTCTATAGCTTGACTTTGTTAATAGTTATTTTTGGCCCATGTGCATCAAAGATGAGTAGGCTGTGGCCCATGGGACGAATAGGCTTGCTTTTTTAAATTAAGTTTTATTGGAACATGACTACACCCATTTATTTATATACTTTGTGATTGTTTTCCTGCTTCAGGAACAGAGCTAAGTCATTGAGACAGAGGCCTTATAGCCTCTAGAGCCTAAAATATTTTCTCTCTCTGGCTCTTTCTATAGAAGTTTGCCAATTCCTATCCTAGCTGAAGGTGTGTTAATCTTGTTAATCTTTTCAAGGAAAACAACTTTTGTTTTCACTGATTTTCTCCATTTTTTTGGTCTTTTTTTTTCATTAATTTCTATTCTCATCTTTATTATTTCTTCCCCTCTGCTTGCTGTGGATGTAGTTTGCTCTTTTTTGTTAAGGTGGAAGATTAGGTTATTAATTTGAAGTATTTTTTTCTTTTCATATATAGGCATTTAACTCTAAATTGTCCTCTAAGCACTGCTTTAACTGAAGCTCATAAATTTTATGAGCTTAATTTTGTTTAATTTTGTTTTCATTTTCATTCACTTCAAAATATTTTCTTATTTTCCTTGCCATTTCTTTCACCCATGGGTTATGTAGAAGTATGTTTTTGATCTCCAAATATTTGTGGAATTCTTAGATTTTCTTTTCTTGATTTCTAAATTACTTCCACTGTGGTCAGAGACAGACTTTGTATGATTTTAGTCCTTTTAAATGTATTGAGTCTTGTTTTATGGCCCAGCATGTGGTGTATCCTGGAGAATGTTCCACATGTAGTTGAAAAAAACAGTTGCCTCTTGGGGCGCCTGGGTGGCTCAGTCAGTTAAGTGTCTGTCTTTGGCTCAGGTCATGATCCCAGGGTCCCGGGATTGAGCCCCACATCGGGCTTCCTGCTTGGCAGAGAGCTGGCTTCTCCCTCTCCCTCTGCCTGCCACTGCACCTGCTTGTGCTCCCTCTTTCTCTCTCTGTCAAAAAAATAAATGAAATCTGTTAAAAAAAAAAAAAAGTCACCTGTTGTTGGGCGGGGGATGTACTCTAGATGTCAGGTCAAGTTGGTTGATAGCCTTTAGGTTTCTGCTTTCTTCCTGATTTCTCCACGATCTAGCTGATTTTTCTATGTAGTTGTTGCATCATTTATTGAGCATGGAGTATTGAAGTCTCCAGCTTTTGTTGAATTTCCTATTTCTTTCTTCAATTTCCATGTGTCAGTCTAATAATTTTTTTTTTAACAAAACCTTCTCCTTTCCCCTTGTGAAAACATTAAAAATTAATAGAGAAAGCCAACTGGGAAATCATGGGTAAGAAAATAGGGCTCATTGAGCAAGCATTCCCTTAATTATTGGCCAGAAGGTTTTTCGTTTTTTTTTTTAACGATTTTATTTATTAATTTATTTGAGAGAACATGAGAGGGGGAAGGTCAGAGGGAGAAGCAGACTCCCTGCTGAGCAGGGAGCCCAATGCAGGACTTGATCCCAGGACTCTGGGATCATGACCTCAACTAGAGGCAGTCGCTTAACGAACTGAGCCATCCAGGTGCCTGCCAGAAAGGTTTAAACGTCCCGTTTTTGTAGTAAATTACCTTAAGTTGTTAAGTTTGGTGTTTTATTGTATAGTTGAGAAATTCAGAAAATCTAGATTAAAAACAATTTGAAAAAAAATTTACCAAAACTCATGTTCTTTATATTTAAAAGCCCTTTTGCTCAACCCTTTAACACCAATTAGATAAATACTGACTGATATACTGTGTTCTGAACATGGTGCTGATAGTCCAAGGGATATATAGATGAAAAAGAAATAGTTTCTCATCTGAAGTTCTTTACTCAGTAATGGAGGAAGTAAGGGATGTATGTATATGAATAAGTATAGTACAACACGTAAAAAAAATAATAAATTGGGAAGATATTAATAAGTAATTTAATACTTCACAGGAAAAAATTTATATCAGTTAATGGTATTCTTCAGAGTATAACAACCTTTTCTGTTTTTTTCAATTCTGTCCTCCCATTGTCTGACAGAGTACTCAGTATCTGTTGAAATACTTGGTTAGGAAATCGGATGTGGGTCCTTGTAATGGTCGTTGTGTCCTCTTGTCTTTCTTTATGTTCGATCTCAGTCATTCAGTTTTTTGTTTTTTCTGTTTTTTTTCTCTCCATCTATACCCATTAGCACACACTATGTTCTTTGATGTTGCCCCTGGAAGCCTGGAATTGGAAGGGGTGACTGTCTCTTATTGAAGACAGAACATTTCAGTTTAAAGGGTTTTTACCTTTGGAATAGGAGGAATAGTAATAATAAGAAGCATTTAGCTTTTATTATAGCCTTAATGTGTGCCAGGTACTTAAATGTAATACTTCACTTAATTTTATGGTACTTATTATTATCATTTCTATATTTCAGCTATAGCACAGAGAGGTGTTTGAAGTTAACATTAGATAGGGGATGGCAGAGCTAGAAATCAATCCTGATCTGCCTGTTCTTCAGCAATGCTCGTAAGCTTTAATATATACAGAACACTGTCTCTAATACAGATGAACAAAAGTAAATATAAATAAAATAGCAAAATTGGCATTAACAAATCTTGCAAGACTTTTATATTAGTAGTCCCACTTCTATTGCTCTTGGAATCATTTCACTATGGTAAAAAGTAAGAGCTTTCTGTCTTCTGCCCTCTGTTTTTGTAACTGCGTTTCTAGTCTTTCCCTTTTATATTTTTATAAGATATTTTACTGTCAAAGCAAATCACAGAAAATTTTGAAAAAGTGAAAACTAAAATACCAAACTTAATCTTAACACTAACAGGTTGGATTTTTTATCATGCGTTTTTCTCTATTCATGTATAAAGTTTATATTTAATGGTTTTAATTATTGTGTGCTTATAATTTATCAGCGTCACATTTAACATGAGAACTATTTCTTATGCGCCTATATGGAAAACCCATAGGAGCCTTTTAATAGATAATTCATGAGGATAGTACTTTTTAAAAAAATATAACCTTATTCTTTTGAACTGTATTAGGAAAGTGTCTTTTCCTTTTCTCCTCAGTTTCAAAGAAAGTGGCATTTTTCTTATTACCAAATTAAATATATATTTACTATATAAAAGATTGAAATGTATAGAAGGCTAAACACAAGTTTTCCCAACTCTACCATTCATTGGCAGCCATCCTTTTTAAAAAATTACTTAATAAATTAATTTATTTTTACTATTATGTTCAATTACCCAGCATATAATAGTACATCATTAGTTTTTGATGGCAGCCGTTCTTTTTCTTTTTAATTTTATTTATTTATTTGACAGAGCGAGAGATCACAAGTAGGCAGAGAGCCAGGCAGAGAGAGAGGGGGAAGCAGGCTCCCCGCTGAGCAGACAGCCTGATGCAGGGCTCGATCCCAGGACCTCGAGATCATGACCTGAGCCAAAGCAGAGGCTCAACCCACTGAGCCACCCAGGCGCCCCGATGGCAGCCATTCTTAATATATATAAAAACCTCTTCTAGCCATTATGTAGTATGTGGCATCTGATGAAACCCAGACTTGGCTACTTCCAATATGTGTATCCTAAGACAAGATACTTAATTTTATAGAACCTCAGTTTTCTTGGCTGTAATGAAAGTGATACTAATGTTTATATACCAGAGTTATGCTGTGTGGTGTTTTGTATATATTAGGTACTCTCTGTCTTACATCTTCTTGTCATCGTTATTCTATGCGTGTGTGTGTGTATATTTATATACATATATAACTAGGGCCTTTTATATATATACACATTTTTTACAGATACATATTTTTTATATATATACTATATATGTATATAGGGTTTTGAAAATTTTTTCCACAAACTTTGTTTTTATCTAGGTTTGCCATAATTTTCCTATTATAGAGTAAAACACTAAAATTTACATTTTTCTGTATATTTTTATATAGGTTATCCACGTATATAAGATGTATGTATATGTATGTGTATATATAGATACCTACTGCATATATATGGTATTATATTTAACGTTTTGAATTCTGCTTTTATTACTTAACAGTTGATGTAAGAGAATTTCCCCGTGTTATTAACATACTTTGTAAACATTGTTTCTAATGTTTATTGGTAATTCTGTGGTTTTGTCATATGCTTGGTTTTTCTTACCATTCTCCTATTGCTCAACTTTTTTTACCCCGGTTTTTTTTTTATATATAGTTGACATACAATGTATTAGTTTAAGGAGTATAACATGATTTAATATATGTATATTAAATTACCAGAGTAAGTTAACAGCCATCACCTCATATAGTTATACATCTTTTTCTTGTGGTGAAAACTTTTTTTTTTTTTTAAAGATTATTCATTTAAGAGAGAGAGTGTGTGCACACACGAGTGAGGGAGGGGCAAAGGGAGAGAGAGAGAGAATTTCCAGCAAATTACCCATTGAGTGAAGAGCCCAACATGGGGCTGGATCTCAAGACCCTGAGATCATGATCTGAGCTGAAATCAAGAGTCACATGTTTGACTGAGCAACCCAGGCACCCCTCTTGTGTTGAGAACTTTTAAGACCTATTCCCTTAGCAACTTATGAATATATAATACAGTGTCATTAAGTATGGTCTCCATGCTGTACATTGCATGTCCAGAACTTATCTGTCTTATAAATGGAAGTTTGTACCTTTTGACTAACTTCACCCATTTCTTCCATCCTCCCCCCCTCCACATCACCCACTTCTCTGTTTCTGTGAGTTTGGTTTTTTTTTTAGATTCTAGGTGTGTGAGATCATATAGTATTTGTCTTTTCTCTAACTTAGTTCGCGTAGGAGAATGCCCTCACGGTCCATTTATATTGTTGCAAATGGTAGGATTTCTATCTTTCTCATAGCTGAATACCATTCCTGTCTGTGTGTGTGTGCGTATAGCATCTTCTTTATCCATTCGTCTTGGCTGATGTGAATAATGGTGCAATGAACATGGGAGTGCAGATACTTCTTTGATAGCCCATTTTCATGTCTTTGAATATATGTGTACCTAGAAGTGGTATTGCTGGAGGATATGGTAGTTCTGTTTTTAATTTTTTGAGGAACCTCCATACTATTTTCCACAGTGGCTGCACCAATTTACATTCCCACCAACAGTGCACAAGGGTTCTTTTTCCTTCACACCCTCGCCAATACTTGTTATCCTCTTGTCCTGATAACTACCATTTTCATAGATGTGAGGTGATAGCTCATTGTGTTTTAGATTTGCATTTCCCTGAAGATGAGTGATGTTGAGAATCTTTTTGTGTACTTGCTGGCCATTTTTATGTCTTCTTTGGAAAAATGCCTATTCTGTTTATCTGCCCATTTTTTAAATCAGATTGTTAGGGTTTTTTTTCCTCCCCTTCGCTATTGAGTTGTATGAGTTCCTTATATATTTTGGATATTAACCTCTTATCTGATATATGGTTTGCACATATTTTCTCCCATTCTGTAGGCTGCTTTTTCATTTTGCTGATGGTTTCCTTTGCTGTGCAGCAGCATTTTAGTTTAGTTTGCTTTCATTGTCTTGGCTTTTGGTGTCACATCCAAAAAATCATTGCCAAGACTGATACCAGAGAGCTTACTTCCTATGTTCTTCTAGGATTTTTATGCTTTTGGGTCTTATGTTCAAATCTTTAATTTGGTTTGAGTTGAATTTTGTGTAATGGTATACAATAGGGATCCAGTTTCATTCTTTTGCCTCTGGCTCTCTAGTTTTCCCAGCACCAACTACTGAAGGAGGCTCTCCTTTCTCCTTTGTGGTATATTCTTGGCTCCTTTGTCATATGTTAATACAGCATATTATGCATGAGTTTATTTCTGGGTTCTCTATTCTCTGTGCTCAACCTATTCTTCCTTTTACTGTTATTATTAACATTGATACTTCTTCTGTGTTTTAAGAATTTAGGTTAATTTCTTTAGGCTAGATTCCCAGAAATGTGGTTATTGGCCACGTTTTAAGGTTAGGATTATTTTCATGTTCTTGATGTATGTTGGTTAGTTTCTTCTCCAAAAGGCAATGCCAATTTGAACTGTAATTTGCAGTGTCTTTTAAGGCCTGTTCCCTCTGCAACATTGGGGGTCTTGTTTTTATTTTGAAAGGCAATTAAAGAAACTTGATAGTTTTGAAGAGAGTACACCAAAGTTGATTTGATACATTTTTAGTTTAAACGTGCAGTTTACGAGGCCATGTTTAAATACTTAGCAGGCAACTGAAAAATCAGGTTTTGTTATGGGGTGGAGATATGGGAGTATGTATCTGCTAGAGAAGAGATTAGAGAGTTTATGTATTGAAATTCTGGAAATGCTTGGGGGAGAAAAAAGGCTGGTAAGGTTATGGATGAATTTGTATTACAGAAGTCATGAAACTCAGAAAAGAAGGTTTAAGAAAAATAAAACTTTATACTTACTGTTTCTCTCTCACATAAATTACTTCCATTTTATGAGTAGGAAATATCTGAAGCTGAATACAAGCTCAGTAAAGATTGTGGAGGAGGCCACTACAAGGTCTTACTCAAGCCTTTGTTATAGGCTTTCTTTTCCAGAAGTTGATGATGAAGAGAAAGACTGGGGTTGTCTAAATTGAAATTTTATCAGATTAGGACCTTGCATGTGACAGTCCATTGAGTGAATATAAGTAGTCGTAATGAATGACTGGCACTGCCCCCCACCTTTTTTTTTCAACACCTTCTAAAGCAATTTTGATATGAATTATTTCTGATCATAAGCTTGGTTTTTAGGCCCTTCTCACTTGGGAGACTACTGACTTAGGACCATTTTCCTTTTCTTTACCCAAAAGAAGCTTTTATAGGTTTTGGTTATATAAACCATTTAACAAACAAACGAAAAAGAGAGGCAAACCAAGAAACAGACTCTTAACTAAAGAGAATAAACTGGTGGTTACTGGAGGGGAAGTGGTTGGAGGTGAGAGGATGAAGTGGGTGATACAGATTAAGGAAGGCAAGTATGGTGAGCACCAGGTGTTGCTTGGAAGTGATGAATCCCTATATTGTACAAAACTAATGTTACACTGTATGTTGACTAGAATGTAAATAAAAACTTGTGGGGAAAAAAGGGAAAAAAAAAAGAGAAAATCTTAGCCACACGCCTTTTCATTGAAGGGCTATAAAGTTAATTGCTAAAATGGTTTGTAAGCTTTTAAACAAGGTGATTTTGTAGCCGTTTCCTCATTATCTGTTAGGCATTTCCTTGTGAGGATAATGGATGTATCCCTTCCATAAATATCTCCTAAAGATTCCCACTGCTTTTGAAAGTAGAGTCTGCCTTTAACAGTTTGTTATTCCATTTTGGTTTTTTGATCATGCCTCCTGCCTTATTTTTCTTTTATAACCATAGAAATACTTACATTAAAATGTTTACTTTTATTTTGTTTCTTAAAAATGTAAGATATACCTTACATCTTTAGATGTATGTACCATTTCCAAAATTATATTTCAGTAATTAAGTTGGTGAATTGAAAAATGTTATATTCTTGTAGAGGTAAATAAGAACTACTTGAGTACTATTTTATAAAAACAAATATAAAGTTTAGAGTTTAGAGTTTCATGGAAAGTTTTCACAGTATATCTTTCCAGCCTTTTTCTTTGCCATTCTCTTCTTCACTGCTTCTCAATATCACATTTCACTAATTTAGTCACATGCATCTATTTATGTCTCTAAGTCTTCTCATGATATTCTCTCTTCCAGAATTATCCATATTCTTCTCTGATTTTTCACCAGCAATCCAATCCATACTTAAATGTTATGTCCCTGTGTCACTTCTACTGTGAAACTCCCACTCACACAAGAACCCATTATTGTCCTCCTCTGCTACCCCAGCACTTGATATCTGTTTTGTCTGTTACACGTGTCTTTTTAAAGCCAGTTGTATTTATTTTTATCTCCCACACAGGACTGTAAGGTCCATTGTCTTTGTTTACTTAGCATCAAGCCAAAAGCCTTATTCATAGTGGTTGTTCATTTATTGGGCAAAGGGATATCTTTTGGGCGTGCCAAACCTGGGTTTACCAAGAAGCAAACCCACATTTTTTGCTATAAAATTGTAGTAACAGTACAAGTTTGAAAGGAAAAAGGCAATTGGGTTCAAGTATTTCAAATGATAGTTTTTAATCTCAGTTTTATTACTGCAGTTCCATATGGCCAGTGGTAAATAAATCCTTAGCTTTCCAAATATAGAAAGATGCTGAAATACTGAGCACTGTCTTCTTGCCTCCTTCCTTCCTTCCTTCATTCCTTCCACTATCATTTCTTTTTGGTAGTGGTGCTTTGTACTTAATTGTCAATTTTGGTCTTTGTGTATAAACCATGAGAAGCCAAGGGCATGGCCACGTGCTGTGGGCCTTTTATTTGTGTATGTTAGTTTAAAATATTTTTCATTGTGCCTTAAACTTTCTAATTATAAAAGTATCATTTGGGTAAATGCTTCTGATAGAAATTCAAACAAAATAAAGATACACAAAAGAAAAAAGACATCCGTATTTATACTCTTCATATTCCATACTTCTTCACAGAGATCTACCTATTAGAGTCTGATTTGAGTATTTTCATTCTTCTCTGTATACATTTGCGTTTAGATACAGATACTCATTTTAAAAAATGTAACTGGGATGGATATAATATGTGTATGTGGGTGCATGTGTGCACATGTGTCTAGGTGTTTAATGACTTCTTTTTCTGACTTAACCATATGTCTTGGAGAGTCATGTTAGTACCTGGCGATTTGTTTCCTTTTTAATTGCTGTTAGCCATATTATGGATGTACATTGTGGTAAAATAGAAAAACCCAGGGAACATAAGCAGCAAGGTATTTCATGTAATCAAGTTAGCCCTTGAGGTGCTCGATCAAATTAATGTCTGATGAGTTGGGCTGGTTAGTACAGAACCTTACCTTTGACTTGCTCATGTGAATTCTTTTTGTATCTATTTTTAAAATATTAATGTTTAGATGTTATAATGTTTAAATAAAAACTTAAAAAAGAATACAAAGTTCTGGCAATGAGTCTCTACAGTGATGATTTATTTTTTTCCTTTTTTTTCTTTTAAAGATTTATTCATTTGGGGGGGAGAGAGGGGCCGAGGGAGAGGGAGAGAGAGAATCTCATGCAGACTCCCCGCTGAGTAGGGATTCCAACCCTAAGATCATGACCTGTGTCAGATGCTTAACCACCACCACCTAGGTGCCCCCAGTGATGATTTCTGTAAGGTATCTCAAGTTATTTGTTACTGAGGTAATTCAGTATTCCATTTTCTACTGTCAAGGATTCTTTGGCAGTAGCTGTCAGAATTTAATATTCTTTTATTCTATTTTTGTTAGTATCCCTTCTTTGCTTTATTTTCATTAACATTTATTTGAAAACGTTATTTGCTTATCATAAGATGAATTCTTTTTTCCAGCATCCAGTGTTGGATGAACCAATAGCAGAAGCTGTCTGTATTATAGCAGATATGGATAAATGGACTGTTCAAGTGGCCAGTAGCCAGAGACGAATGACAGATAATAAATTGGGAAAGGAAGTATTAGTTTCCAGTCTTGTGTCCAACCTGCTTCATTCCACTCTTCAGCTTTATAAACATAACTTATCTCCAAATTTTGTAAGTATGTATACGGCTTGAATTACTTAGCACTCCGATAGGTGACTGAACTTTATTTACTATGTGCCTATATTGAATACTGCTGTTAGCTTCATCATTGTTTCCCGGAAAAAAGATGTTATGGACTGAAAGTCTGTGTTCCTCTAAAATCTGTGTGTTGAAGCCCTAACACCTAGTATGATGGTATTTGGAGATGGGCCTTTGGGAGGTAATTAGGGTTAGATTAGGTGATGAGGGTGGAGCCCTCATTATGGGATTTGTGGATCTTCTAAGAGGAGGAGGAGAGATTGTGAGGACAGAGCCAGAGGCAGTCATCTGCATGCCCAGGTGAGAGCTCTTGCCAGAACTGAACATACTAGCACCTGGACCTTCACACTTCTAGCCTCCAGAATTTGTGCCATTTTGTAATGGCAGCCCAAGGAGATGTGTACATATCTATATATTGTATGGTTTTGGCAGCTAGAATTTGGTGTCTGAATAGTTTCATGTAAGGTATGGACATGCGGTATCCCCAAGCTTTGTGCAGAATGCCAGTGCTTTCTAGAGCTTCATTGTCCTTTCAGGACATTGAATGAACCCTCTTCATAATATTGAATAACCTCTTACTGAAGACACCATTTCCAGCTTTCAAAGTTCTTTTTTTTTTCTTGTTAGGACAAATATAATACAGCGTACTTAAAAACTTCTACAGATCAACATGATAAAAGCCACATATGAGAAAACCACAGCTAACCTTTTTCTCATTGGTGAAATATTGAAAGTTTTACCCCTATGATTATGGATGCCCACTTTTACCACTTCTATCCATCAGAGTACTAGAAAACCCTAGCCAGAGCAGTTAAGCAAGAAAAGGAATCCAAATTAGAAAGGAAGAAGTAAAATTATCTCTGCAGATCACATAATCTTAAATGTAGAAAACCTTAAAGATTCCACAAAACAACTGATAGAGCTAAAAATGAATTCAGCAAAATTGCAAGATACAAAATCAGCTTGCAAAGGTAGTTCCATTTACATATACTAGCAATGAACAGTCTAAAATGAAAGTTAAGAAAGCACTTAAAATAGCATCAGAAGAACAAATTACTTGGTAATAAATTTTACCATGCGCAAAAGACTTATATACTGAAAACTAGATAACAATGCTGAAAGAAATTAAATAAGCATAAATAAAGGAAAGACATTTCGTGTTCATAGATTGGAAGACCTAGTATTATCAAGATCACAGTACTACCCCAAGTAATCTACTGATTCAGTGCAATCCTTATAAAAATCTCAATGACTTCCTTTTTTTTAAGAAATAGACTCAACCTAAAATTTACATGGTCTCTCAAGGGACCTGAAGAGCCAAAACAATCTTAAAAAAAGAAGAACAAAGATGGAGGACTCACACCTCCCAATTTCAAAACTTAATACGAAGTGACAATAATCAGAACAGTGTGATACTGGCATAAGGACAGACATATAGGCCAATAGAATATAATAACCCAAAAATAAACCCTTACTTCACATGGTTAGTTGGTTTTGGACAAGGGAGCCAAGACCATTCAAAGAGGAAAGGAGCTCCTGAAATAAATCATGCTGAGAAAACTGGATATCCACATGGAAAAGAATGAAGTTAAACCCTTATTTTATGCCAGGTACAGAAGTGAACTCAAACTTGAATCTGACTTAAATTGAAACTTAACTGCTTAAACTATCTGTAAAACTGTTCAAAGAAAACATAGGGGATAATTTTTATTTCATTTGATTTGGCAGGGATTTCTTGAATTTAACACCAAAAGTATGGGCAACAAAAGTAAAATATAGATACATGGGACTTTGTCAAATCAAAATTTTTGTCTACCATGGGACACTATCAACAAGTAAAAAGACAACCTGCAGAACAGGAGAAAATATTTGTGAATCATATATGTTCGAAGACATTGGTATCCAGATTAACAAAGAAAAACTCAATTTAAAAATAGGCAAATAAATATGTATTTCTTTCTCTAAATAAGATGTACACATGGTCATTGAGCATATGAAAAGATCTTCAGGAAAGTACAAATCAAAACTATAGTGAGATACTCTTTCACACCCATAAGTGTTGCTATGATCAAAAACACAAAAATAAGTATTAGACAAAATGTGGAGAAATTCGGACCCTTGTGCATCGCTGGTAGGAATGCAAAATGGTGCAGCTGCTGTGGAACACACTTTGGCAGTTCCTCAAGAAGTTTAACATTGTATTGCCCTGTAATCCAGCAATTCTACCTCTGGGTTTATACTCAAAACAGTTGAAAGCAGGGACTCAAAAAGATTGAGATTGTTTTGTTTACGGCAGCATTATTTGGAATAGCCAAACGTTGAAAACACCTCATGTCTGTTAACAAATGAATGGACAAACAAAATGTGGTATAATATATAGAATGGAATATTTTAGCCAAGATAATGAAATTCTGATATATTCTGATACAATATGGATGAACCTTGAACACATTATGCTAAGAAGAATAAGTGAAAAGGACATATATTATAGGATTCTACTTAAATAAGGTCTCTGGAATAGGCAAATTCATAGAGACAGAAAGTAGATAGAGATTACCAAGGGCTTGGGGGATGGAAAGAATGAGGAGTTATTATATAATGGGTACAGAGTTAATGTTTGAGATAATGAAAAAAGTTATCGAAATAGATAGTGATGATGGTTGCACAACATTGTGACTACTTAATGCCACTGAATTGTATACTTAAAAACGGGTAATATGGGGGGTGCCTGGGTGGCTCAATCAGACATACGACTCTTGATCTCAGCTCAGGTCTTAATCTCAGGGTTGCGAGTTCAAGCCCTGTGTTGGGCTCCATGCTGGACATGGAGCCTACTTTAAAAAAAAAAAAAAAAAGGGTGATATGGTAAATTCACAGATATATGTAAATTATATATACAGTTTATATGTGTGTGTGTGTATAATTTCTATTTTGTTTTTCCAAGAAGAAAGTGGGTTTTTATTAGCAGTTTGGTGTTTTTTTAAGTATGCTCCATGCCTAATGTGAGGCTCAGACTCACAGCCCTAAGATTAGGAGTCCCACACACTACTGACTAAGCCAGCCAGGCGCCCCTATTAGCAGTTTTTATAGTTGATTTTCATTGGAAAGGAATACTCTGGAAGAATTTAGTGTTTTAACACCTGAAACTCATGTATTTTCCTCAAATGTATAGCATCAATCCACACGCAGAATCACCCATTTTATTAAATTGAGCAAGTTAGTTGATAATAAATGAAGTGTATGTGTTTTAGTTTTTAATGTTCTAGCTTAGAAACATCTCTCTTCTAGTAAGGACTACTGAGCTTTTTCTGTGAGCTCTTGCCAGCTTTTTTCTTTAACTCTCCATGGGAGAATGCAGCCTTTCTTGTGTAAATACATTTGATATGCATCAATTTAGGAGTGTTATATTTATCAAATTTGGAATAAAAACATTTTTTAAAGTTCCAGAAATGTTTAGTGGTGATAATTTCACGTCTTTTTGGATGTACTTAATACTTCTGAATTGTACACTTAAAAATGGTTAAAATGGTAAATTTTTATTATAATTTACCACATTTAAACAAAACAAAAACTCTGTAGAATCTAATTCTGATATTAACTAGAAAAAAATTACAATCCTTTAGCTAAAATTTAAAGCAAATGCGCTTTAAAAATGTGCTCCAAATTTTAGTTTATGTGGGAATAACTAAACTGAATTGTCATAACCATGACGCTTTGGAATTTACTATTCCTTCGAATTAGCAACTATTTTCTTACCTGGTTCTTATTTCTCCCTTAACTGCAGTGTGTAATGCATCTTGAAGACCGATTACAGGAGTTATACTTCAAGAGCAGAATGCTGTCTGAGTACCTGAGGGGACAGATGCGTGTTCACGTCAAAGAGCTAGGAGTGGTTCTAGGGTATGTTTGTGGCTTTGTTTTCTTATTGCACTTTCTTTAGGCAAAGAATATTCCCAGAATTGCCTTTTAGAAGTTGGACACTGTTATCAGTTGGGCTGCCCTATACCATATAAAAGCAGATCCCTGGCTTCTGCTGATCTGAAAGACGTTGTCCCTTATACTGTTACAGTAAGTTGAGAAACTTGTGATTTACATATGGTGTAAACTCATCATTCCCAGCATCTGCCCTGTCATCCAAGTGAGCTGACTGAAGTAACACCATTCTGTGGGTGATAGTACATTATCTACATATTATTACTCCTTCTACCTTATTTTTATATTGTGTCTGTCTGCTTTGCAGTTATCCCTGGGAAGAAGACATTTTTCTAAAATGCTAACTGAAGGAGGAACAGGAAATTGGTGGGAAACACTGATTAGCCCTTTTCATTATAGTCTGTAGTCACTAGTCACTTTGCTTATGTTCTGTGGCTACTTGTGTGTGTGTGTGTGTGTGTGTGTGTGTGTGTGTGAATTACTTCCTGAAATCTTAGTCGCATAAATTGAAACAAGCTAGAACTTTTTTTAATTAAGATTTTTAGAAGGGAGAGAGAACCAACATCAAGTAGCAACTCTGTCAGAAACCAAATTAAATTCTTTCATTAATATTATTCTTCATCATCTAGATTGGATATAGATGATTCTGTGTGTCATGCCTTTATTTAAAAAAGTTAAACTAGTTTTAATGTAATATGGATATAACCAGATTTTACAGTGCATTTTGACATAAAATGAAAATTAAGTTGTCAGCGTCTTTTCCCCAACTTCTGATTCTCACCCCAACACAATTAATGGATTGTTTCTTCTTACAGAATTTTTAAACATATAGGATAAAAAGTATGAATTGGTTTATTTTCTCTATATCATTGTGCTGCTTGCCTTTTTAATAAATCATGAATGTTCATATAAGTACATACTTATTTGATTAAACTCGTTACTTTTAATGGTTGTATATCATTTCATTTTACAGTAGAATTTATTGATTATTTTTAGGTTTTGTGCTATTACAAATCACTGCTGGAATGAATATAAATCTTTGAAGTTTGTAGGATAAATTCTTAGAAGTAGAATTTTTGTTTAAAGGACATATGTATTAAATTTTTGATGGATATTGTTAGTTATTGTGATAGGTAATACTAAAGGTTGTCCAAAAAGTGTCAGAATAAATTCTCACAGACAGCAGGAAGCACACTTTTTCATCTTTGTCAAGCAACTAGCTGAAAAAATATAATGTGATTTTATTCAGATTTATTCTCTGTGAATAAGTCTACAATAAAGATGTATTTTTAAGAAGCTTCCATTACAAAAAAAGCAGAAGCAGCAGCAGCGCCCATTACTTCTTCTTAGTACTTTTTTAAAAAAGATTTTATTTATTTATTTATTTGAGAGAAAGCACAAGAGAGTGAGCATGTGTATGGGAGGGGAGGGTAGAGGGAGAGGGAGAGAATCTCAAGTGGTCTCCACTTACCCTGAGTGCAGAGCCCAGTGCAGGGCTCTATCTCACAACCCTGAAATCATGACCAGAGCCAAAACCAAGAGTTCGTTGGATGCTTTACTGATTGAGCCACCCAGGCACCCCCCCAAGTACTTCTGTAAAAAAATTTGTATCCAAGACAGTATGGGTGGACACAATGACTCTATTATTAGACTTTATTGTATTTCTTAAGATACTGTGCCTTGCCCTGATGCCTGGTCTATTAGCAGATCAGTGAGATGTTTTCCTACATCCATGACTTAGTTACTATAGGGTTTCAGTGGCTTTCTTTTTAAAAAAAAATCTTTTGTTCTGGTTTTTACGTACTGAAACATTTCTACTTTGTGTTATCTTCAACTCTCTTCTTACCCTCTTCCTTTTGGCCAGAGTGGCCTAGGTTCTTGACTGCTGAGATGTGGTATATAACAGTTATTGCCTATAAGACACATGTATTGGTTACAGAAAGCCTAAATTGAGATTTTTGTTTTCTTTATTTCAGGATTGAATCCAGTGATCTTCCTCTTCTGGCTGCTGTAGCAAGCACTCACTCTCCATATGTTGCTCAGATACTACTTTAATATAAAGGTTGTTAGAATTAACTCTGGTAGAAAGTTAAACAGAAACCAAGGAAGTAGATGCAACATTCATTTATGGCAGTTTTTTTCCCTCTTAGACTTTGATCTGAATGAGTCAAATGCCTGGGTATCCTGTGTTGCAGCACACATTGCGTGATCATTGGATTGCTTTTTTCTTTTGGCTGGACTTTTGGGTGGTGGTATACTTTTAAGTAAGTGCAGCTAAAACAGCATAAATAATTTCGAGGGAAAGCATTTGAAAAAGCCAAAGTGTAGAAATTTCTAAATGAATAACGTCAAGGAATTTTATATGATCACTCCCGTGTTGCCACACTCATAAACAGCAGTGGTTGTCTCATGATTAAATGGCTCAGAAATAATCATTTCAGTAGTTTTAATTCCTTACTTCTAAGGTATGGATAGATCTATAAAAGCTCAATTGTTATTTTGTTTTTCAATTCAAAATAGCTAATTTTGGGGTATTTCTCAGAGTATTTTAAACAGCCTGTTAGTTATAATAAATCCAGAATGAGTGTAAATGTGTGTATGTTATCCACCCAAGTGTACATACGTATCTATTTTTTAAAACAGAGGTAGAAATACAAGATTGGTAAACATGCCTTTTTTTAAAAAATATTTTCAACTAGTATCAACTGTAAATAGTGTTTAAATGTTACTCTCTGGTGAATTTTCTGTTCACACACCCTAAAATATAACTAAAGCCGATCTTTTTTAAGGCTGAGGGATGTAGATTCCCCAAATAAGAATACTACTTTATACCATTTGTTTTGTTTATAAGTATAAGCTAATTCTTATAAATGTTAATATTTACATATTTGCATCTAATTTAATAAATGAAAATTAGGATTAAAAATTACACCAAAGCATTGGGAAAAATAATACTATTTTCTTTAAAAGTGCTCAGGTAGCCACGGCTTTTGCTTTCAGTATCAGCCCTTCTTGAATCCATAGGAACTGAATATTTGTTTCACTGCTTCATAATATTCAGTTTACACTAATAGAGCTTATTAACTCTTAAAATTATTCTCTTTCCTCTAACAGCCCCTCCCTTCCAATATCTAATTTTTTTCAAATATTTTCATTTTTCAGTTGTTAATGTTTTTGTATATATTGTCGAGTGTTGCTTATGAGAAAGGCTAATATGGAACCAAACTCTTGTAAGTAATGTAAATAGAAAGATGGGTAGATAAAGTTTTCAATATGCTCTACTACCTCAGTTTACTTGAATACTACATTATAGTTTATTCTTTACTTATCTGATCTAAGATACTTTTGATGCTAGACGTGAAATTGGTTTCTGCTTTCATGGACTATTTTCATCATAATTAATTGATTAGCTTAAAAAACTCACTTGCTTATTATTCTCTTACTAAGTATAATTACTGTATAATACATTCATTCTTGCTGTTCGAATTTTCAGTAATTAAGGAAAATTTCTGTGGTTTGTTTAGTCTTTGGCCTTGAATTTATAGTGTTGGGTCACATTTTGCCTTGTTCTTTATGTATTCAAGAAATCTCCAACTAGACAAGAAATGGTTGTTTTGATGGAGTGCATACCTGAAATCGTGCCTGCAATCACTTTTGCCCCTGCATCCTATCAGCTGGTCCCGAGTCTCCCATGGATGACTTGCTGCCAAAGAGTATTTATGGATCTATTTTCTTTGGCTTAATTTTCTTATTCCAGTAATTATGAAATTCTTCCCTCTTTTATTGTTTGGAATTCTATGAATCAATCTCTTTGGCAGAATTCACAATATAGACCGATTCATAGGTGGGCCATTGTACATTATTTTTTTATTGTAGTTCAGAATGATATGTAATAGGTAGATAATGTCTGTTTTTGCTTGTTTCATTTTTTTAAATCATCAAACTATTCGAAGTCCTGTTTGAAATCTCTAATTATCATTTAGGAAATCTAGTCTTCAATAAATGGATGGCCCATCCTACTGTTCCTTTTAAAACTAAGCTTTGGGGGCACCTGGGTGTTTCAGTCGGTTAAGCGTCTGCCTTCAGCTCAGGTCATGGAGTCCTGCATTGGGCTCCCTGCTCAGTGGGGAGCCTGTTTCTCCCTCTCCCAACCCCCCTGCTTGTGCTCTCTCTTTCTCTGTCAAATAAATAAATAAAATCTTGTAAAAAAGATAAAATTAAGCTTTGCAGGGCGCCTTGGTGGTTCAGTCATTTAAGTGTCTGCCTTCAGCTTTGGTCATGATCCCAGGAATCTGCCTGCTTTTCTGTCTCCTCCAAAAAAAGAAAATAAAACTAAGCTTTGCTCAGAAGGAAGAGGCCTATAGTTTCTTATGGAATCATTAATCCTTATAGGATTCCCGAGTTTTATAATTCCTAACCCTCTGTAATTTCTACTACCTTTATCATAATCTTGTTTTTCCTTACACAAAGCCCAGGAATGAGCTGCTGCTTCTTTAAAGTGTGATCATTATGATGAATGAGAAGAGTTTTGGCCTGTTCAAAATAATTTTTTCAACTTCCTATGGTACAGACAGATATGTGTTACATATTTTAAAAACCTGTTTCAACAGGAAAAAAAACTGTTGCAACAGGAAATTAAAAAGGGATCTTTTACATTATAGATTTAAAACTAATTTTTCCTTGTATATAAACTAATTGGTTTGATTTGAAATATTCCTGGCTTTTATTAATATGTCTTAATATCGAGTTTGAAAATGTTAAGTGCAATAAACATACTAGCACAGATTTCATTTAGTTGCAATTGGCATACACTGGGGATGATCACTTTAAAAAAAAACTTTTACACAATGCCTACTTCTGGTGGATGTCTTACGAGATTGTTCTGCTTTCTCTAAGTTATTTAGATGGTGGGATATGTAAAATGTATATACTTGTTCCTTGTTCTGTATACATTTCTCAAATGTACACCTGTATTATAATAACCTCCCAGTTCTAGGGGAAATTTGTGCAATAAATACACGTCAATTTGATGGACAATGTTGGTCTTTATTTCATGTGTAAATAAGGTATATGTAATATGGACTCTGGTGTCCACTCGTATGCTTTTCACAAGTGTGGCACTTGTAGATATGTGACCTTGTTCATAATGTCCTTCTTTAATCCAAAATTTCTTTACTGGTATTTAGTAGAATCTACTTTCTGAGGTGGTTGTGTGAATCAAGTGAAATAATGAACCCCAAAAGTTTATCTCAATGCATGCGACTCCCAACATGCTTAGTAATTCTTGGCTGCTGCTATTACTGGGTAATCTGTCCAGCCTCCCCACTATAGACTCCAGCTGTTGTGGGGAGAATTTAACATTATGTTCTTATGAATGAAAATATAGTCATAAAAAATATAGTGGTATAGTGTTCCATTTGTCCTGTTTCTCATGATGACAAATAGAAAATTTCTTTAGCTGCTTTTTTGAAAACAAACTAAAAATATTTAAAACCTAGAAGCCATGTAAACTGGTTAAGACCATTGTATTCAATGCAAATTACCATTGACTTTACAATTAAACCAAAATACTTGGCTTGGGTTCTAATCCTGGTTTGTTCACTAATTTGCATGTGACTCTGAGCAAGTCTATCCTCTTCATCTTCATTATAGGGTAAGTAAGCTCTTTCATCAGTTCAGAGTGCCAGCTCTGCAGCAGTGATTCAGCTCTTAAGAGGCTATTGAGATTCTACCTTATGTCACTCAGGCCAGTTGATTTGGGCAGTTATGTCAGGAGGCAGGATTAGACCGGTGGCGTTTTGTAGTCCTGTTTTCATATCATTTTACATAAATATATATATGTGATATATATATGCATATATATATATCACTTTTATATTTGACTAAAGAAAATAAGTGCACTATTTTAAAGCAGAGAGGAAGTATCAAGTATTTGGGAAGCCTCCATCAGATATTTTAGAGGTTTATAACTGGTACCTGTGTTGATAAGTACTGTTCCTGAATACAAATTTAGAGAAATATTGGAACATTTCTGAGAAGCAGAGAGAAATTATTTTGGTAATAAGAATCTGTAACACAGAATTTAATCTGAGATCCTACAGTCTTTACATGAGGGTTCATTTTGTTTCTCAGACCAGAATGGTTTCCAACTAGAATGTGGTGACAAATGTATTATAGAAGATAATCCGGTATTTGTTTGTTTTTGCTAGTGTAAAACAGAGTAGGATGGCACATGGGACCAAACCTGAGGTGAAGGTGCAAGGGGAGCTGAGGAATTGTAGCTTTGAGTAGGAAGGACTTAGATAAAAAGGCAGAGGTTAGAGAGTGTAGTGCTTCTTATCCTTGTTTTGGAGAGCAGACCATGGACATGGTGTTGTTTGTTCTAAATTTAACCTTTGAGACATCCCTAAGAAAAAAATAAAGGAAATATAAGCAGTCCAAAAGAGATTTTTAAAGAATATGTGAAATTCCCACTCATTATTTGTCAAGAGAACTTTGGTGGTATTAAAGCATATGCTCAGCTTCCACCAGCTCCCACTGTGTAGTCTCCTGAGACTCGGTCCCTTGTAATTCCTTTAAAAGGGACTTTGGTCAAAGGGTGAGCCTAGACCAATCCCTTCATTAAATTGTGGACAGATCTCTGGGTTAACACTGATTGGACCTCCCACGAATAAATCTGTATTTACTCTTAGGGAGAGTACTAAGTTGAAGAGGCTTAAGGTTCCTTGTTTTCCAAGTGACTGTTTTAACAAGGGCAGTCCATATAGGTCTCTATATTAACCTCAGTGCTCATCTATTCAGATTCCTGATAAAAGCAATGTTATCTAAATTGTCTCAAAGGGAGTCACATTGTTGAAATGTGTAAATATAAGGGAGATATTTTCTCAAAAAACTTGTGATGCCGCTCTTATGTTACACAATTAGTCCAGCACTCACAAGTCAGTATCCTTCATTGTGTGAAGGGGCTGGAATTAAGTTGGGTCAGACTAGTTCAGAACCTGAGTTAGTTTAAAGTAGTTTTTAAACCTTGTCACATATTAGAAACACCTAGGTGGAGTGCCTGGGTGGCTCATTCGTTAAGCATCTGCCTGCATCAGGCTCCCTGCTCGGCAGGAAGCCTGCTTCTCCCTCTCCCGCTCACCCTGCTTGTGTTCCCTCTCTCACTGTGTCTCTCTCTGTCAAATAAATAAAATCTTTTTTTTAATATTTTATGTATTTATCTGACAGAGATCACAAGTAAGCAGAGAGGCAGGCAGAGAGAGAGGGGGAAGCAGGCTCCCTGCTGAGCAGAGAGCCCGATGTGGGGCTCGATCCCAGCACCCTGAGATCATGACCTGAGCCGAGGGCAGAGGCTTTAACCCACTGAGCCACCCAGGCACCCCCAAATAAATAAAATCTTAAAAAACAAAAACAAAAATCAACACCTAGGTAGCTTTTGAGAAATACTAATTCTTAGACCCCACCCTCAGATTCTGATTTAATGACCATAATCCATGTGGATTTGGGCCAAAATTTGCTTTTTTTTTTTTTTCCCCCTCTAGTGACTCCATTTCCCAGCATATTCCAAGTCTCCAGTCTTTACTTCATTCCAGGTGCTATTAAAACCAGTACTCTTTACTCCCATATTTTTGTTGGTTTGCTGTTTTTTGTAAGAGCCATTCTGAGTAAGTCTGCCTAATCAGGATTTGGTTTTGCATAAAACATTTGCTTATTAGCCAGACTTCTTTCTTTGCCATTAGAGAACAATCAAGTGCCTATCTTTTTTTTTTTTTTAACAGCAAAATCCCCTCTTAATTACGTAGTCCTTAGATATTTCCATTTGTTCATTCAACAAATACTCATCGAGCACCTGTTATATGCTGGGTACAAGTCTGGGTACAAGCTATATGCAGTAAATAACACAAATCTTCTTTTGTGTTCTTAGGGAATTTACATATTTCCCACTGGTGGGAGAGATAGATGAAAATATGGTGTCAGGTTGTGGTAAGTGTGATGAAGAAAAATAAGGTAGGGTAAGGAGTTAAGCTTTTTTTTTTTTTTTTTTTTTTTTAAAGATGTAGCCATGTTTTGTTTTTCCTAGAATTTAATAAACTGCTTGCATTCAGAACCATTATTTTTCCTCTCGGATACCAGATAGTACTGGTGAATACTATCCTAGAGGTTGCCTTTTCTCTGAAAATAGCCATTAGAGTTTTCACTGTCTATTCACTTTTTTCAGCATACCAGAGGACAATATAAGATGGTAAGGAAAAGAAAGATTTTGCAAGTGTGCTTAAGTTTAGATTGTGTGTAGTTACCATGGACATTGATTTTACTATTGCTGTCTTATGATAGAGCTAATAAAGTTATTTTTGTGTATTTTTTCATGAAATATTAATATACAGAAAAATCAATAAATATACACTAATGTAACCATAACTTTGGTCAAGAAGCAAATCAATTCTAGTAACCTAGAAGCCCCTTCCTCCATGTGCCCTATCCTGATCATAATCCTCTTCCTTAACATTTTTAACTTTTGTAACTACAACCTGATTTTTGTGAACATCGTCTCCCTTTTTCTGTCTACTGCATCCTAATGTGATATAATTTAATTTTGCTTGTTTTTGAGCCCTGTGTTATAATTATACTTCATATTTTGTTTTGCTTTTTTTCCTCTCAACATTATGGTGGAGATTCATCCACTGAATCCAGTGGTTTATTCATCCACTGAATGAATCTACCATAATATACTCATTCTGTTATTCATGGACATTGGTGTTATTTTTAGTTTTTGGCTAATATGAACAATGAACATTTTTGTTCATCTTTTCTAGTGTATATGGGTATTCTTCAGGACATATTATCAAGGACTGGACTTGGCTACGACAGGGTATATTTCATGCTTTACCAGATTTTTCTACCAAAGCAGTTTCCCAGTTTACACATAACCTGCAGTTTGTGACAGTTCTTGTTGCTCCACATCTTCATGAATACATAAATGTGTTCCTTAAAGTTATTAATGAAAAAAAATTAGGCGTTAAGAAAAATCTAGTTCTTCACACTTTAATTTCTGCTTCAGAGAAATCACTTTTCAAAGGTAAAGTAATAAGAGTGTAGGCAACATCCGAAGTACTGCACATGAATTATCTCATGTAATCTTGAGAATCCCAAAGCAATGGGCCCTTTACATAAGGAAACTAAAGTTAAGAGATACTAAATAACTTCAAATGGTTTAAATAGAAATGGCCTATTAAAGACACAAATTCAGATGTTTGCCGATCTAGTCCAAGCTCATGGTCCTCATGCTTTAATTCCTTTCCCCTTTTTCAAATATTTATGTGGCCCTAGAAACATTTTTGAAGAATGGAATGGCTGATTTTTGTGTTCCTAGGCAGATCTTTGAGATGTTTATACACGCAAAAAATGACGAAAATGGGTCATCGTAATTCCTTGTGATCTCTCCACAATTTATTTCCAGAATGTCTGAGCCACAACTTCGCTGCTAGGGTTTTTGACCCATATTCAAAAAGAAATGTGCTAGTATGTTGTCAACTTCCAAGTCTGGGCAAGCCCAACGACCAAAAGAAAACAAAACTTATTAATATCAGCCATCATTACCAGGTCCGAGAAATATGTTGCAGCCTGACTTCTCCTTTACGTTTCTTTAAAATATAGCACGTCAGTAGAAAAGTGAATAACGTCATAATCACTTTGAATTATTGAGCGAATTATGCTCAATTATGCTAACTGCCATGAGAAATACTTAGATGTACCTAGATGTGGTATACAGACCTAAGAAAGCTTAAAATTCAGTAAAAAGAACATGCCTATGATGGCTACGAAGTAAGGAATTTTGAGACCAGTGCGGCCCATCAGCGTGCCAAAGGGACAGCAGTGAAAAACACTGCTCTACAACTCATGGATTCTGGAATTCTATCAGTCTTCTCACAGTGAAAACCTAATTTCCAGTGCCTGGCTATCCTGAAGAGCGAGCAGTCTGTTTTTCTTACCAAGGGACCAGTAAATTAATGGAAACAGGCTAGTATGTAAAATGCAGTGCGAAATTGGTCACTCCAAGTCCAGGCGGCCCTAAAACCTTTGCGAACCAGCACTAACTGGGAGCTGGCCACAGGACCAGCGCCCCTTCCCTGTGTAAGACCGCGACACTTTAATTTCTCTGCCTGGATCTCAGTACGTCCGTAATGGATATGGCAAGTGCTTTCTGACGGTCTCCTCCCACAAGAGATCTGTTTTATTAAAAGAAAAAAAGCACAGAAGAAAGTGAACTTCCCCGTCCGCGGAACGGCATCGACGATTTCTGCACTTTCTCCAAGGGAGGGGTGTCAGCGTTGCAGAATTGGAGTTTGGCCCCAGGCTTGGCCACACCCTGAGTTTCCGGATTAGGGCACAAACAGAACCCTCCCCCCAGAACGCTCACTCTTACCACTCGGCCCCAACAGGCTATTTTTGCTGTCCCCCACAGTGCGCTTCCGGTCCCTGCGCCGGAAGTTGGAGCAGCCGAAACCGCAAATCCGAGGCGGATCCCGTGACTGGTTCAGGTAAGATCTCGCGACGTCTCTTCAAATCTCACGCAGAAGAGTCAGAAGAGGCCTAACTGCACCGCCCCAGGTTTTACGTCACCGCGGAGACACGCCCTTGGGCGCTCGTTTGCGCGCTCGCCCTGCAGCGCATGCGCCCTCGCCCGCGCCCTCTTTCCGCCCCCGTGCGGGCTTCCCTCTGGCCAGTCGCGCGTGGGCTGAGGCCCTGGGCGGGCGTTGCGAAGGCTTGTTTGCTCGAGCGCTGACCCCGGGGTGGTCCGGAGTTCTCTACCTCGGGGTGGAGGGTGCAGACCCCATACCTAAGGTGAATGTGTTGTCTCGTGGACTGTTAAGGGAAGGCTGGGGAGCACGGGGACGGGGGCCGCGGCCATGAACTCACCCGTGGACCCCGGCGCTAGGCAGGCGCTGAAGAAGAAGCCTCCCGAGCGGACCCCAGAGGTAAGACTGGCCGGCTCTAGCGCGAGTCCCGCTGTCCAACGGACAGCATCCTCCTGTTGGTCTGAAACCTGTGGCGACTGTCCCCTTGCCAGAGCCTCGCACCTGCTGCCAGTATATGTGTTCTCTGCGTCCCTCCCCCAGGCCCTTCTTGCCGGGGTGATGACCGCCTTTCCTGCTCGAGGTGCAGTCTTCCCGCACACCCGTCTTTGCCGGTAACTTCCTAGTGTTTTCGATAAGAAGATACCGTAACAAAATCGTATTTTCTCAGGGCAAAATGTGGGTCTCGGAGTGAGAGTGTCCCTAGGTTGATAGAAAAACGAAGTAGAAATTGTTAGTAGTCATACTATGAAAAAGTAGCTTTTCTTTGAAGTTGCCTAGTAAAGAAAGTTTTCAAAATCAGCTGAAAACTTTGCATCCCAGTCAGATGAATTCTGGTGGTGGATGATGCATGTTTAAAGATCGGTTCTGGTGGTACTTTCTCAGACTGTCAGCGGGAAATTCTTGAGTATTTTGTGCTTGGATCCAAAATTTGCTCTATTAGCATGAGTGGCATCAGCTTAAATGATTTTCATTTGACCTCAAGGCTAATTTTCAGTCACGTAACTGAAACCTTGTAACTTTGCATAGCCCTAGAGAGTGCTTAGATTTGGGGGGAGGTTTTTCTTGATTTGGGGTAGTTTCTGTAATAAGCGATATATTTTTCCTAAGCTAAAAAGCAATAACTGAGAAGAGGGTGAAGGGATTGTTAGATTGTCGTGTATATGGTTGCAATAAATGAAATTAAATGTTTTGGTTAATATTTAAGCCACTTTTGAGGTTTTTTTCAGATTTATAATGCTTTGCATAGTGGATCTCAGTAACTTGGGGCTGACCTTTTGTGATATGACATTAGTCAAGGCATGAGTGTAGTTAAACAAAACTGTTTTTGGGGGGTCCTGATCTTTAAATGGAAACAAGGCAAATTCTACCACTTTCCAGAGTCCTCATTTTGAGACCTACATTTATTATCCCATGTGTTTTAATTTCCCTGTGATGATTCTCGAAGTCATTGTGAGCTACTTGAAAGCCTTCACCTTCACAGGTGAATCTGTTATAGTTTTGATATAATTAGAAACTATTACGCAAGTCTTGCAATCTATAATGTAGGTTTTACTTTTAAATATTTATGATAAATTCACAGTTTAATAGGAAAATCTTCTTTTTAATAGCGTAATTAGCCACTTTAGAATGGCCTATTTTTGAGCCTTAGGAGATATTCTTTCTTCCTTTCTTTTTGGTTTTAGAAGATTTTCTAAACTATTAAGAAAATTATGTTGGCTGACGTGTGCCATGCTAAGTACTTGTTTTACCGGAACAACAGCATTGTTTAAGGGAATGCTGACCAACTGCCCACAATACGGTCTAGTGTCCTGAGATCCAGCAGCATAACTTGGTAACTGCTTGATTCATTGGCAGTGCTTTCGAATGAGTATAGAATTTGTTTGCAGTACAAAAGTGTGAGTAAAGAAGAGTGGTAACCTGAATCCAAGTGATGATTTATTTGTGAGAATTTCATCAAATTACGTTTCTCTTTTCAGGAGACCTTTATTCTTTTAGTGGGCTCTTAAAATTTTATTATGAATATTTTCATTTAACACTTACTGAAATCTTACAAATTCAAGGCACTATTCTGTGCACTGGGATGTATCAGTGAACAAAACAGGCATGCCCTACTCGTGCTTGGAATTCTAATGAAAGGGTCAAGGGAGGAGACGGGAAAAATAGAATCAAGTAAGTTAAATATGATAATGGCTAATTTAAGAAAGAATAAAGGGATTGGAAGCATTGGGCAAGGGCTGGGTTGCAGTTTAAATAAGATGGACAGTGTTGTGACTTCTGAGAAGATGACTGAAGGCTTGATGCATGTGATGAAGTTAGCTCTGGAGATATATGGGGAAAGAGCTTTCAAAATAGAGGGAATAGTCATTGCACTTCGAAGATGAGGGTATGGCTGGTGCATTAAAGGAGTAGCAAGGAGCTCTTAGTGACTGGAGGAGAGTAAACAAGGGTGAGAATTGTAAGAGATGATGTCAGAGAGGCAGTAATAGTAGTGCAGGAGGGAGTGTATCATTAAGGTCTTTGTAAGTCATTGGAAATTCCTTAACTTTTATTTTATGTGAAAGAGGGGGTCACCCAAAGATTTTGAAACAGAGGAGTGATATTATCCTACTTAACTCTTTAAAGAGCCCCCTGGTTGCTTGCTGGGTTGATAATAGACTTTATGGGAGCAAGGGTAGACAGAAGCAGGCACGTCAGTTAGAGGTTGTCACTTTGAAGTCGGGAAGAGCTGATTGTAACTTAGACTGAAGTGATAATAATGCAGGTGGTAAGAAGTTATCATTTACGGAAGTGTTTTGAAGGTTTAGCCAACAGGATTTGCTAACGAATTAACCATGTGCTTTGGGGGAAGGAAAAGTGTAGAGCAGGGTTTCAAGGTTTTTGGCCTAAACATCAGTGTTGGAGTTATCATCAAAGAGTTTCAGCTGGCGTCAAAGAGATGGGGAAAAGCTGCTGTGGAGGAGTAGATTTTGGGAGGGAAAATCAGGAATTCAGTTTTGAACATGTCAAGCTGTGAAATGTCTATTAGAAATGGTGAGTAAGGAGTTGCATATACAAATTTGTATTTCTATAGAGCGGGCTGGGCTGGAGAAGGAATATTTTATATTCATTCACTGGTGGATAGTACTTCAAGTCATGAGACTAGATGAAATTACCAAGGCGGTGTGAGTGTACACAGAGAAGAGAAGAGGACCGCAGACAGCCTCATGGCACATTTGATTACTACAACTTCAGGGAAGAAGAGCAGAGACCAACAAAGGGGAATGACTGGGAGCAAACTGTGCAGGAGAAGAAAAGCCAAAAGAATAAAGTATGTAATAGAAGGGGATAAAATACATTCAACTTATTTTTTCTTGAATGCTTAGTGGGTGCGAAGTATTATCAAAAAATAGACAAATAGGTTAAGAATCACTGTCTTACAATGTTGTAATCAGATGTTTGCATAGTGTAATGAGTATAGAAGTCTTCTATTTGTTTCTGGGACAAAACTAAGAGTCCCTTTATTTTGAACCATCTGTTGCCTTTATATGAAACTGTCATCTCAAACTTAATCTTATTGAGCCAGACATGGAATGTGGAAACGTGTTGTACAGTATACCACTTAGAACTGTGTTCTAACACGGTTTTTACTTTCTGGCTATTTCTCTGACTTTGTAATTCCAGCTTCACAGCCCATTGTCTTTTCTGAGCTAGTTCTCTGATTACCTTTTCCACTTCGCAAAGATTAAGTGGAAAATTTTAGACTTAAGTACTCTGTGAAGCTCTTTATCAATGAAAGCTGTTAAGGTACTCATTTTGAGTCCTTCTAGCAAAATTAAAGATACTACAGTCAAGATTAAGGTCTTGAATTTCTCCCTTCCTCAATTCAGTCCATATGCAGAACTGTTCTTTGTCGATAACCTTTCTTTTTTTACCTCAGAATGAGCTCCTTATCTCTCTTAGGGTTTATTTCCATAAGTATTTAATATCATGCTTTGCACGTACTAAATAATGAATAAATGTGTTAAAACAAAATTTAGAATTCATTTTGTGTAGTCCTCTTGTTAAAAAAAAATAATAGTTTCTATCAATAGAACTGTTGATTTTGTACCTCCTGGGAAGCCTCATTCAGCAACTTGGCTTCGCTTAATATTTATAGGCTGACACCTGGTCCTTCTTACCCCCCTTTCATGTGCTTTTGATCCATATATTGATTAAATTGTCCTCCAGGTTCTTTAATCACTAGTCCTAAATTGAAGCCTCATCATTCCCTCTGAATATTCTGTTGCTCAGGCTAGAAATTCATGTTCCGACTCTGGATTCTTCCTGATAATCTTCTCTCTGTCCAACTGGCCACTAAATTTTTATGTCCTGAATCTCTGTCTACCTTTTTTCCCATGCTCTGCTACCCTAGTTCAGGGCCTTATATCGTTTTACCTTTGACTATTGTACTTGAGTCATTTTCTTTATTGTTATTTTACTGTTATAGTCTTCTTTTAATACATCTCACCATTTACACTCTTGATGAGAATTGCCCACTGCCTAGATAAGTTACCAGTATAAGTTATCCAAATCATTTTTGTGAGTTAAAAGAGGTGCCATTAGTATTTGTCAGAATAACAGGTTAAAGAGAGGCTGAGGTTAATTGAGTTGTATTGTTATCTCACCTACGTAATAACATTAATATGCTCTTTCTTTTTTTTAAAGATTTTATTTATTTGACAGAGAGAGATCACAAGTAGGCAGAGAGAGAGGGGGAGGCAGGCTCCCTGCTGAGCAGAGAGCCCAATGCGGGGCTCCATCCCAGGACCCTGAGATCATGACCTGAGCTGAAGGCAGAGGCTTTAACCCACTGAGCCACCCAGGTGCCCCTAATATGCCCTTTCATTTAATAAATATGTCAGACAGAATACTAAAATAGTGTTTTTGTGGAAAGAAATTGGATATGGTCCCTATTCTTCAGTGAGTTAAGAGATGGTCTTGGAAACATTAGTAAATGTTAACGTTATTGATGGCAAAAGTACGGATAGGATACTTTGGACTGCAAGTGGGAAAAGGAGAAATTTTGAGGAGCAGTTAATGGAATCTTAAACATGATGAATAGCTGTGCGGATGACATCTAGAAGGGAAGTCATTCTGAGCGGAGAGCAAGAAGAATGAAGGAAAAGTATATGTGTGGAACAAGAAGCCACTCTGTAAGCATGCATTTCCAGTTGGGGGGGGGGGCGATAGCATTCCCAGAGGAACACAAGTTGTTACTATTTTTTTTTTTAGAGATTATTTATTTGAGAGAGAGCACGTGTGCTCACGCAGTGGGAGGAGCAGACTCCACTCTGATTGGAGAGCCCCACACGGGGCTGGATCCCATAACCCTGATATGACCTAAGCCAAAAATCAAGAGTCAGAAGCTTAACTGACCAACTGAGCCACCCAGGTGCCCCACAAAAAATATTTTTTAGGGGAATAGTGAAAAAATCTTAGATCTTGTTATGGTTTGTAGCCTTAAAAAAACTCAATTCTACCTGGCAAAATCTTAATTCTTAGTATTTAATTGAGGGTGGGGCAGCATTTCAGAAAAAATGTCTAAAAATGCTCTTTGGGAGGGATGTGCTAATAAACTTTGCAAAATACTATGTACGGTGTGTTGGGGGTTAAATGTTAAAGCTGGATATACTAGCAGGGTTGAATCATTTCAAGGATTTGAACTTGATTTTATGAATAAAGGAGAAACATTGGAAGGTTTAAAGCCTGAAAATAAGATCAGATTTACAAAGATTACTCTGTGGGTGTTGTTGAAGATGTATTAGGGAGGAGGAAGGGCGGTATAACAAAAGCAGGAAGGCTTATAGGTAGGGTAAACATACATTTTGTCCAAACCAGGATACGTTTACGAGTGAAAGAGAAGATTATTAATGACTATATCAGGATGACAGGAAAACCAGGAGATAGGGTCCTGGTCATAGGAAACAAACTAAGTAATTCAGGTGTGAGATAAGGCAGTCGCCTATGGGATAATGAGATCATGAGGAGCTAGAATTGGCCCATGTGGTCACTGATTGGAATTGGGAGTATCTGCTTCCCACCAGGCTTTTTCTTAGAAGTTTGAAATGGACTATAACACATACGATGAAGTCCATACATCCTAACTAGATGGTCAGCTTAGTTTTTACAGTTACATTTAGTTATCACCCAAATTGGGGTATGGAATATTACCACCTCTCCAGAAGCTCCCTCTTTACCCTTCCCAGTCAGTCCCCTTTCCAAGAGGAAAAATTTTTTTTAACCATAAATGTGTTCTGCCTGCTTTTGAACTTTATTTGAGTGCAATCATACACTGTATATTCTTTGTAGCAACCAAGAGGACCTGGTTTTTTGTTTTACCTCTAGACTGGACTTTGCATCACCCTTCTTGGTGATTTCCTTGATCTCCATCTGCCTATCCTTTTTAACCTAACTCACCCTTTGGCTACCCTTTTGAACTGTCTTCCTCACTCTGTCCAAACCTACTTTTGAGATAATTGCTTCTCAACCCCCAGAAGCTGCGTTTAAGGCCAAGGTACACCCTGCCCTTGTGTTCCTCACAAGTTTCTCTAATACACCACGTCAAGTCTGGCTTTCTGTCTTTTGCTCGTTGGAAACAGGTTTGGACTGGGTGCAAGAGCGTAGCAGAAGTATAGATGATTTCTGGATTGTTGATTTGGGTAACTGCCTGTTTTAAGAGTGCATTATTAAGCAGAATTAGGGTGGGAAGAGATTAAGTTTTGGAAGTGGTTTTAGACTCCATGCAGGGGATACAGGTAGGGATGTTCTGTAAGAATTTGCAGCTAGGGGCGCCTGGGTGGCTCAGTGGGTTAAAGCCTCTGCCTTTGGCTCAGGTCATGATCGCAGTGTCCTGGGATCGAGCCCTGCATCGGGGTCTCTGCTCAGCGGGGAGTCTGCTTCCCCCTCTCTTCTGCCTGCCTCTCTGCCTACTTGTGATCTCTCTCTCTCTCTGTAAAAAAAAAAAAAAAAAAAAATTTGCAGCTTCGGGTTAAACCAGGCTCTGGGTCTGAGAGTCTGCGGCATATGGGTTATAGGTGAAGTCATGAGATTGATAGGAATGACAAGGGGGAAAAGTGATATGAGGGTAGGACAGCCCTTTTGGGTTTTCCACTATTAAAGAGATGGGACAAAGAAGACTGCAAAAGAGAGTGAAAAGAAATTGTTAAAGAGGTAGGATGAGACTAGAAGAGGGCTACTCCAGGAGGGCATTTCAGAGAGAAATCCCTAATCACTAATGTCAGATACTTTTGAGAGTTCAGGACGAGAGAGGACTGATAAACTCTTTGGATTGTGTCTGTTAGAATGATTTCACTGGACTGATGAATAAAGATCTTGATTGCAGTGAGTCGAAGAGAGAATAAGACCAAGAAAGCGAAGGCAACAAGTACCTTTTGTAAATCTGTATAGAGAGGTAAAGTCCTTCATGATCTTCTGCCTGGCATTCTATAGCCTTATCATCCCCTACCCAAAACACATGCATTTTAACTACTTAAAATATTGAAACACCTTACTTCTCCCTCTAGGCTCTCTCTCTCAATGTAGGGAACTTTTTTTTGAATGTCTGTGTGCACTCTTTGTTTCTTGGGTTCCTTTTGGAATGGAGTGTTAAGCATTAGTACTTATAGAGGGCGTCTTAAGTAGTTCTGATATACAGACAGAGGTGAGAAGCATTGTCCATTGTGTCATATTCTCCTGTCTCTATACTTTATATAGGTTGGGAAAATACGGTTATAGCAGTATTTATAGCCCCGGGTTTTGCATTTGGGCAAGACTACTTCAAACTAATGTAGGCTCCAGCACTGAAACTTGAATAATCCTGGGCAAGCTGCCTAACATCTCTAAGACCAAATATCATTTTGGGATTGTTGTGTGGACTAAATACTTAGCAAGTGCCTGTCATAATAAACACTCAATAAGTGGTAGCATACATGTTAGCTTGCCATTTCCTCCGACTGGAAAGCCATCCTCTGACTTGGCAAGTTCAGTCTCCTCACTGAAGTGTCATCTCCAGTGCTCATCTGCAAAATTGCAGGTTTCCTTACTTTTCCACTCCTTCTCAGTGTTCCCAGGATCATTCACACCTTCCTTCACCACACTAATTATGTGCTATGATTACTTGCATGTTTGTCTATGTGGCTGGAATATGAGCTCCTTGAAGACAAAGTATACTAATGTCCCAGTGCGTAGTATGCAATATTTGGTACCTGTAGGTATACACTTATTTGTAAATGACTTTAAGAAGAAAAGGAAGGTGAAAAATACTGTTTCCCTCTTCTTCTAATGGTGGTTTCTATTGGTCTAATATTTGAAGTGCTGGGATGAAAAGACTGATGAAGTTTGGCAAAAATGGCTAAATTTGCTATTAATACTCTCTAAATAGAATGTGAATAAAGTACAGTTGCCATAGAGACTTTTACTTGGCACTTCTTTATAAACAATACAGATAGAAGAAACGTCATACCTTGAAACAGCAACTCCTTTTTTGTACAGTTTTTTAAATACATATACAAAAAACACATGCAGGAGACACCTGAGAGAAATATAGATAAATATTGGTTTAATTTCTCATGTGATTTTAGCCAGATGACTTAAAACCTTTCCTGGGCAAAAATTACATGCTCAGCCAAGTGCTAATATAATTACCTTTTTACAGTCAGAAAAAGGTTAAAAAAAATACTAGCTTATTTTTGTTGTAAAAAGTTGAAGAGGGAGCTAGGACTATAAGAATGTAAGATGTATTCTTACAGTCCTTAATCTATTTCAGAATTTAGAATAATCCTTAAATGTAGACTTGTGGAGTTTTTTTCTTAATTGGCGAATGCGCACCATTGTACTTGGAATCATTTTTCAGTGAGTCACTGTGCACATCCCTGAGGGTGGCAGAACAAAGATTCTCTTGTGCTTTTCTATAGCAGATGCACATTCAGAGGGTTTTTGGAAAGTAAAAGAACTTTTTTATGCTTGTGGGGCCCTGTAGCCTTCATTTGTAAACTCAACTGGATAGAAAGAGAATATAGATCTGGATGGGGCCTTCATTAGACAGCATCTCTTCTAGGCACCTCATGTTACATGTATTAGAGATTCCCACCTTGAGAAGAAAACCGTAGCCATTCAGGAGTTTGGACACCATAAAATTTTGTTTTGAAGAGAGTGAGGAGCTTCCCCAAGAGCACTGGACAAAAGTGAGGAGCAGCCAGGCATGATGAGCTTGACTATGTGACAAAGTCCTCTTCTTTGGAAGAGGTGGAATAACATTGTGGTTATTATTTGACTTGACCCTGGACTTGTTAAACCTAGGTCTTGGTGTAAATAAAAAGTGAATGAGCTGCTTTAACTGAGAACATGAGATTATGGAGGCCTAAGCAGCCCTTGTTTGATTTTCTCCACTATTAAGACATTCTCGACTACTTTGCCGTAAACTAAAGCTTTGGCAGCTGGAGGGCTTTGGGCTTTGTCATGTGGCAGAGATAATGGGGCTCATTGGACAAGACACTTGGTACATAGCTAAAGTAGCAACACTGCCAGCATGTATTTGTGAGGATATATATGGAGCTTCTAGAAATATTGTAGCTGGCGAGGTCAAGAGCTGGTGATAAGAGTTGCATAGAGATAAAGGAACTGAACTCAGGAGAGGTAAAATGTCTTGCTCAGGGTCACATGATTCATCCGGTAACTTCCTCGGTCTGGTAGCACCGCACTGCTTTCTCTATAGCAGGACAGTGAACTTTAGGTTATGTTTTAAGCTTTTAACTTTTGTCATCTTTATAGATGCCTAATGGTTTCCTGAATAAATTTGCCTTGTTTTATCTTGCCTGTGCTATATGCAGTACTTAATGGTGCTGCGTAAATTTAATGGAAGGTGTCAGTGTAATGGAAGTATAGACTTCTCAAGTTTTATGTAAGATGAAAACAGGTGTGCTTGATATCTGCGTCAGTGATTTCTTACACCATTCTGTTTTATAACTTAAACTTTTGTTTTCAAAGGGTGGTAGTGTATTCTATTTTGGGTTTTTAAAAGCATTCAACTAATAGGAAAAGTTTTTTTTTTTAATTTTTTTTAACAAAAGAGTTTGTGTCACAAGTGCCATCTGGAGTTTGAAGTATTTATGAGCTGCTTAAATGAGGCAGAGTTGAATACATACTTTTTTTGAGGAAGAGTGCCTAATGTATATTTGTATGTAAGTATTTTTAAGTACTGTTTTTTTTAAGTGCCAAGGATAAAAGATTAACGTTCTTTCTGTATGGGAGGAGATAGGGAAATACACAGAAAGTTTAAAATACCTCCTGCTTAAGTACTGTGATAGCTGTAAAAGAGGCCTTAGGAGTTTAGAGGAGGACTTTGGGGAGAGAAGAGTAAAGAGTAGGCAGGTGTCATTCATGCTGTTTTAGAAAAGGGCATCCTGACTTCAGCACAGATTAGAATATATAAATGTTAAGTTAAGACCACAAGATGAGCTTGGCACAAACACGCAAGTTCCCTGGGTAGGTAAGTAGTACAAGATAGGATGCTGGAAGCATGGCCAGGATCCAGATCATGAAGGACTGGTTTCTCTTTGTTAAGAAGTTTGTATTTGCTTTTTGGAAAGATAACTCTGACAGGACTATGAAGAAAGAATTACAGGGTGTCAGACTTAAATGCAAGAAGGCTGTTTTCTGTTACCCAGCGAGAAATAATAAATCCCCCAATTGCTCCAGATGGGATGATGAACAGAGATATTTATGAAATAGAATTGACAAATTTCTGGCTAGAATCATTGAACAAGAGTGTGTTACGTAAATCAGGGAACCTAGGAGGAAGACATAGCCAGGAGTATAAATATTGAGTTTAGCTTTGCATTTATTGCACTTGAGATGCTGATGGATCGCCCAGGTGAAAGTATTCATTATGCTGTAAAATGTGTATGTTGTAAGTTTTGCTAGAGAGCTCTGGGTTAGAAATAGAAATGTGGGAGTCATTAACATGTATATGGTAGTTGAAACTATGACGTGGAGGATTTTACTGGTGGTAGAGAGTCACTAGTGAAGAAAGGGTGGATGTCACAGTTAGGGGAACATCTATAAACATTCAAGGGCATAATAAGGCAAAGCCTGTGAAGGAGACTCAGGAGCACCTGGAGCAGAAAGGTAGTAATAGCAATAAGAATGGCCAAGATTCGCATGCTGTGGTGCTTATGGATGCCTGTCACTGTTAAAAAAAAAAGAAAAAGAAAAAAGAGAAAAACCTTTATACACATTTAATCTTCCAAAAACACTCTGAAAGAAGGTGTTATCCACATTTTACGTACCGGGAAATCGAATCACAGACTGACTTGTCTAAGTTCACACAACTAGGAAACTGTGGAGTCAGGATTCAAATCTAGGTGTTCTAATTTCACATGCGCTTGTAGTTGTTACTAAATGTTTTCCATTGGGACAGGAACCCAGAGGGAACCATATTACAGAAGGGATGGGAGGAAAAGAGTTTTAGGGAGGAGCGAATGAGTGATGAATGTGTCAGCAATACTATAAAATTATGAAGAGAAGTAAGGATTGAAAAGTGCATATGAAACTTGAAATTAGCATATCTTGGGTGACTGCGTGATACCTAGTGGTACCAGAGAGGTGAACTTTAGCCTAAACTTTGAACTTAGAAGTAATTAGATGCTTGATCTTTGATACATTATTTCAGAGGTTAATTGTTGGAGTTCGAATTTTAAGCATAATGTTTGGGATTTTCATCTTTAAAAATTTCAGGCTATAACTTTTTAATGTTAGAGTTATTAATAAAATTTAATGTTCAGGTAATTTAGTTAGGCAACGTATTTTAATTTACAAATAAAAAGTTCTAGTTTACTTTACGAAATGTATACCCAAATGTGTAGTGAGATAAGACTAAATTCTAATACACCGATGGCATGAGATCGGCTTTTCCAGAGAATATTCCTGGGAGCAGTGTGTCATGGACACAGGTCAACATTTGGTGATGATTGGGGATGCATAGGAAAAGATAATGAAAAAAAAAATGCAGATCATTAAATGAGACTTGAAGCTTAGGGAAAACTAGAAATGTCACCATGTGAAATAAACAGGAAAGAGTCATGTGTTGCCCCCCACTCCCATCTTTCTATTTTGAGAAATTCAAAACTACAGAAACATGGGAAGAATAGTATCCCCTTTTTTTAGTCCTGTATTATATACTCTTCAACCAGAGCAATATTTTGCTGTATTTATCTTAGGTCCTCCTCTCTAGCATATACTTTGCTTTGCTAAGCCATTTGAAAGTAAACTGCAGACCTAATAACAATTCACCCCTCACCATATCTTTAAGATGCCTCTTATATTTTACAGTCTAGGACCCAGTCAGGGTACATTACATTTGGTTGTTAGGTTTCTTTAGTCTTCTTTATTTTTTTATTTTATTTTTTTAAGTCTATTTAATCTGTACACCCGATGTGGGGCTTGAACTCATAACCCCGAGATCGAGAGTCACATGCTCTTCTGACTAAGGCAGTCAGTGCCCCTAGTCTTCTTTAATAGAGGACAGTTCTCCTGCCTTTTTTTTTCGTCCATAAACATGACTTATGGAAGAATCTAGCCAGTCGTCTTGTAGAATGTATCATAATTTGGCTTCACCGGGTTTTTCATGATGAGATTTAGGTGAAATTATTTTCTTGAGGGACTATGTGGGTGATATTCTGTACTTTTTTTTTTTTTTTTTAAGTTTATTTATTTATTCTTAAGTAATCTCTACACCCAACCTGGGGGTTGAACTCACAACCCGGGATTGAGTCACATGGTCTTCTGACTGAGACAACCAGGCTCTCCATTATGCTCTGTATTTTGAATATTGTCACATCAGAAGACACATTATCAGTTCTTTCCATTATGGGGGATGCCAAATTTGCTTACCTCTATCCTCTTTGTTGTAAAGGTACAGTGCTGCAAGTTAGAAGTGATCCTTGAGGTGATACTTTGCCAAAGGGTAGATATCTTGTCTTTCAACAGTGTTGGACCCTTGGCATTATTAGCATGTTAATGATCTTTGCTTAAATAACTATTACTTTGCCATTACAAAGTGACAATTTTCTAATTGTATATTTCTTCTACAATTATATAATAGCTGGTATTCTGTATAGAAGAACTTTCCCACCTTTCCCTGTCCTCCTCCTCCTTTTTTAAAAAAATGACTATTTCAAGGATTATTTTTGTATTTTTAATATCTTCATTTTTTTATTATTAGGTGACCCCAAGTTTAGCCATTGGGAGCTCTTTCAAAGTCCTCTCCTATGTCCTTTTGACATGACCCCATTAGTCTTTAAGTCATCTCTTTCTGGCACAAAAAGATGTTCCAGGCTTGTACTTTCTGTGCCCTACTTGAAATCAGCCACTTACCCAAGGAACACTGGTTCTTTTAGTAGGAAATGGTATTTGGAAACGAGGGGCTGGGCTCCAGATGTGGTAAGTGTTGTGTAGCTCTTTATTGCCATTTTGCAGAATATATTTATACCACAGGGATGAGAAAACCAGTGGAATAGAATTCTATGTTTAATGTGTGATGTTGTTAGCTTGGAGCTATCGTCAGAAGCATTCAAAATAGCTTTAATAGTGTGCGGAATGTAATTTAATCATTGTTTTGTAATTTAAAAATGCATACCTATATATAAACGCATAATACTAACATTTGTTGACTGTTCATCATGTGATAGTCCCTGCGCTACACACTTAACATTTACCTTTGAACATAAAATGTTTTTTTGATAAAATGAGGTATTTTATCATTCCTTTTGTACAGATAATAAACATTAGGCAAATAATCCAAGATTATTCGTTAGTAACTGACAGAGGCATAATTTGAACCCAGGTCTGTCTCCAGATTCCCAGGTTTTTAACTACATTGTTATTCCATCTTCAGCCTAACATTGATTTGTAGAGGATTCTTCACCATAAGTTTTTATGTATAGACCTGTAGCTGCAGAATATATATATATATATCTTGGAATTGAATCTGTACTGCTCTTAGAATCCACTCTGAGAGATTTTCCATTGTTAAAATTCTAGGGATATACTTGCTTTCCAGGTGAAGAAGATAATTGAGTAAAATGTCTTTGTTAATGAGTATTTTAAATAATTGATGTTGTATGGAAAGTTGCATGTGGTGAGTTAATCGTAGGATAAGAAATTCATTAGCTTTAGAGTTGAAGAAACAGAAAAATACAGTTGCTTTAAGCATTCCATTCTAAGTTTTCCAAGTTTTGGTTGGGTTTCTGAGCATATGTAGAATGGCCATCAGTAGAATTGAAAGA
The DNA here is from genome assembly GCA_028534135.1 of Potos flavus. Lineage (NCBI taxonomy): Eukaryota > Metazoa > Chordata > Mammalia > Carnivora > Procyonidae > Potos > Potos flavus. The sequence goes on along the minus strand of CM052895.1, from coordinate 18,309,010 downwards.
TGGCATTACTCCAGGAGCAGCACACTGCTTTGGCACAATCGCCTTACTTAGAAGGTATACTTAAAAGGATCATTGATTCCTTATACAGCACTGCAAAAGAGAATTTAATATTTCATTTAAAATTGAACCAATAGGAAGTACCTATGTAAAAAGATAGCTGCTTTGTTATAGGATGGCCATGTTACCACCCACCTCAGTTTGCCCACCTTCACTCACATAACTGGTTGAGAGAGTATGGTTGATCTGTTTTAGGAAGCTCTGAGTCATCACCACTTCCTCACCATTTTTTGCCCAAGTGGAACCCATTATTTTATTCCCTAACCCAGAGCTGGTATTTGTTCTTCTAATAACTGGTTAATTTCTGCAGCATATTGTTGTAGTTTCAGAATAGGTGGCTCATTCTGGTGTTGCTGATCTGAAATGTCGTGACTTCCTAGTTTTTCCATCTAGATCATAACTTCCCTCTTTCAGGCTCTGTAGAGCAGCTTCCAAGTGCACACAGTGTAAATGATTAATATCTCCTTGAATGTACCTTTTACATTTTTAACTACCAAGAAGTATCTAGAAGATTTAAGGCCTGTTTCTGTCAAGTTTTTTTTGTTTGTTTGTTTTGGCTTTCTATAACAGCTTTTATTGATCTTGGGCACACCGAGCCTAATAATACTGCCACAAGCCTGTCTCAGAGATAGTTGGTACAAAAACTATGGGAAACCAGGGTGCATGCCTGGCTCCATTGGTAGAGCATACAACTCTTGATATCAGGGCTGTGAGTTTGAGCCCCACATTGGGCATGGAGCCTGCTTAAGACAAAACAAAAAACCTACAAGAAACCCCTAAGCCCAGCTTTACACAGTCAACAACTACTTGCTGTCCCATTTAAGCAAAATACCATAACCACCCACATCATGTGGGAGAATTAGCCAGTTTGCTACTATAATCGGCCTTTATTCTTTGAGCGTCTTTTCTGTTCTTTCATGAGTGCTTAGCATCTTATGACCCTCAAATCAGATGCATTGTAGGGACCAGGATTTACTAGGCATCTCAGTGATTAAATTCCTTTTCTCATTAATAGGTTATCAGCCAAATAACAGAGTGGCATACATCCTTCCTGTCAGTCAGTGGTTGTCAGACTTTAGTATGCATCAGAACTACCTAGAGCCCTTATTAAACCACAAATTGCTGGGACTGTACCAGAGATTCTGATTAAGTGTGGAATGGGGCCTGAGAATTTGCATTTTTACCAAGTTCCCATGTGAGGCTGATGGTGCTGGTCTTAGGGTCTATCTGGGTTGTAAACTTAAATGAAACAGAGCCCAGTTCTGTCTACTTTAAAGAAAAGGTATAAAAAGATACTTGGTAGCTACAGAATTGCTGGGATTACTGGAGAAGTAGACTTGAGGCTAGACAACCATGTTCATACTCCTAACACAAGCAGTCCACTACTTGGGCTGTTGACCACCTACACTATATACTGCATATGTTGACTGACCCTGCTGTTACTACTAACTACCAGCATAGATTCTGTACAGTTCTTGCTTGTCGGTATCACTGGTTCAAAGTTTGGGACATGTGTGTCTCATTAGTAGCACTTGGATCCATTGCCGGTGCTTAGTTTTATGTGAGGTTGGAAGAAAGAAAATCTGATGTTTTCAGCTTCCACCAGAATCCATAAGCTGAAGTAGTCTCCAAAGAGAAGTTCATTCATGGCTTGACTTCCTTTGTGGATATTTTTGACCATCTACATTTTAGTAGTTGGCAAAGTATGGCCTGAAGGCCAAATTAGCCTACCAACTATTCTGTAAATAAGAGACTATTGGAATGCAGCCACACCCATTCACTTACCTACATTTTTATGGTTTTCATGCCACAAAGGAAAAGTTAAATAGTTGTGACAAAAATCATATGACCTAAAAAGCTTAGACTATTTACTATCTCACTGACAAAAATCATATGACCTAAAAAGCTTAGACTATTTACTATCTCACCCTTTATAGAAAGGGTTTGCCAACCCCTGGTAGAAATATTGCTAGTATTTCTATTTGGGTCCATGTGGTCAGTATTTATAGATGCTGTTGGGGAACTAATTGTTCATTTGGCCAAATTGTCCCTCTGAAATAAGATTGAAGGCAACTAACAGTAAAGACTTACAGATATTTGAAGAAGGGCTTTTAGGATCTAAAATTGATAAACATTGTCAGGCTGTCTTCAAGCAGAGAACTGAAGAAACACATATTTCAAAACTTGTGAATTATATTCTTGCTTCGAGTTTAAAATTGAGAAGTGAATTCCTGATTCTTCGTCAGATATTGGCATTATCGATGTTTCCAAAATGTCCTCTGAATTGAGAACAGAAATTATATGACATAAATTTAGTTGAGAATCTCAGAAAATCCTAGTGCTTTTTGACACTAGCCTATCCTCTTTTGGCCACATTATGGGAGTCTAACTTGTTTGCCACTAAAACAAAGTTAGCTTTATGTCAGAAATAAATTGCACATTTCCATAGGATAGGCATTTTGTAGGTGTCTTGCCAGGTTCTGATGACTTTTAACATATAGGGTGGGGCCCTAGGAGCTATGTGTGTATGGCCACAGCCATAAGAAAAAAGAGAGAGAAAAAAAAGGACCCAGACTGGAAAAGAAGAACTAATAATTGTTCTCATTCACAAGGATGTTTTATATATAAAGAATATAAGAAAATGTACAAAATATGAGATTTATTAAGGTTTATAGTATACATCTATTTATCCCAGCCTGTTTTCAAGTGAGATTATACTACTTTACATGTAGGCTAAGAACCTTACAACAGTGTATCGCCATTTTTACCTTCTATCCTTTGTGCTCTTATTGAGATACACTTTAGTCGTATGCATAGTGTAAACCCTCAGCACATTTTTGTCGTCATCATTTTTGTTAATGCTTTTTATTTTTTTTTGAGATTTTATTTATTATTTAGAGCACGTGCACACTCACTAGGAGTGGGAGGTAGGAAACAGAATCCCTGGCAGAATCCATGCTGACTGAGCTCAGAGCCCAACATGGATATTGGGGATCGATCCCATCGCCCCAAGATCATGACCGCAGCAGACCAAGAGTCCAGCATGCTCTACCGACTGAGCCACCCAAGTGCCCCTTTTGCTAATGCTTTTTAATCTGTTGATTATTGTTTAAATAATTAGAAAAAAGATTTATATTTTCCATGTAGCTTCCATTTTCAGTTCTCTTCATTCTTTTGTGTAGTTTGAAATTTCCATCTGGTATTTTTCCTCCTTTATGAGGGACTTTTAACATTTCTTTTATAAGGCAGATCTGCAGGTGATTAATTCATTCAAAACTTGGTATATGTGAAAAATATTTTCCCTTTGTTTTTGAAAGCTGTTTTGACTGGCAATAGAATTCTAGGTTGATGATTGTTTTTCTTTTTTAACTTTACAGATTTACTTCAATACTTGTCTGGATTTTATTGTTTCTGACGAGAAGCCTGCTGTAATTCTAATCTTTGTTTCTATAATATATCTTGTTTCTTGAGCTGCTTTTACAGTTTTGTCCTAATCATTTTTTGAAAGCAATTTGATCTTGATGTGCTTTGGTGCTGTTTTCTTAGTATTTCTTGGGGTTGGGGTTTGTTGAAGTTCCTGGATGTGTAAGTTTATAGTTCTTATCAAAAAGAGAATATTTTCCATAATTCAGTTTTTTCCCCTTTGTTCTCCCTCTGCCTTGAAATGACTCCAGTTACTTTTGTTAGGCTGCTTGAAGTTTTTCCACAATTCATTAGTGCTCTGTTCAAGTTTTTTCCATATTTTTCTGTTTTCTTTTTGCTTTCTGTTCTTGTGTATTCAAGTTTATTAACCTCTTCTCTGCAAAGTCTGATTACGCTGTTCATCCCATCTAGTGTATTGTACATCTCAGATACTGTTTTCATCTCTGAAGTTTTTTTAATGTCCCTTCTTACATGCTTAAACTTTTCTGTATCTTCCCGAATATATGGAATATATTTTAATAAGTTTTAAATGTTTTTTCTTACTCATTCTGTTATCTGTATAATTGGTAAATTGGTTATAATAGATTTTTCTCCTCACTATGAGTCATTTTTTCCTCCTCCTTTGCATGCCTAGTAATTTTTGATTGAATACCAGAGATTGTGATTTTTACCTTTTTATGTACTGGGATTTTCATATTTCTTATAAATATTACTCAGCGTTGTTCTGGGACACATGTAAGTGACTTGGAAATTATTTGATCATTTAGGACCTGTTTTTGAGCTGCGTTAAATAGTGCCAAATCTGTGTTGAATTTTGCCCCAGTATTGAGTCCAGAGTCTTCTGAGTACTCAACTAAATGCACTATGAATTATGAGATTTTCTAGTCTGCCTGATGGAAATAGGAACTCTTGGTGTCCCTGTGTGAGTTTTAGGTATATGTTCCCTCTGATCCAGGGTGGTTTTTTTTGTTTTTGTTTTTGTTTTTTTTTAATCCAGGGTGTTTAAACCTTAGCGCTCTGGACATTTTGGCCCAGATAATCCTTTATTCTGGGTCCTTGTCCTGTGCATCGGAGGGTGTTTACCAACATCTTTGTTGGATACTAGTCACTTGATGCTAGTAGCACCACTCCCTGCCTCTGCACTAACTTGTGACAATCCAAAATGTCTCCTGATACTGCTCTTGTCATCCAGGGAATAAAAATCATTACTGGTTGAGGACTTACTTAATTCTTTCAGATAGTTCTTTCCCTGACTTCTTTGCCTGATTTTTTTTTTTTTCCACATGATAGGATGATCAGTATGCAACTTAAGACTTGAGGAACGCCTTCTGTAGGTTTCCAGAACATACGTTATCACTGTGTAACATGCTCTCTCGTGTTCTGCGAGCTCTAGCCAGTTTCTGTTCTCTAGATTGCCCCCTCCTTCTCCTCAACTAAAGATACTGGCAGGCAGTAAGTTACCATCATATGAATCATCTCATTTGTTTCTCCTGTCAGGTGTTAAACTGTCTTTTGTTGCCTCATATCTTATGAAAAACGTTATTTTATATATTTGTTTTTATTTTTAGTTGATTACAGTGGAAGGTAAGTCCAATCCCTCTTACTCTATCTTGACCTAAACTTGAAGCCCCAACATTTTGTCAGTAGGAGATGTTCTGAAATGCCCCTGATCACTGCACCCCTAAAAACATCACAGTGATAGTTCTTTGATTCCTCATAGAGTTTATTGCCCCCTTTCTGAAGTATGAGTGTGCTACCAAGGACTCTTGGGTTCCAGCCTCCTCTTGGTCATTCTCTTGTTCATTCTGTCCATTCAGCAAGATACCGACTATGTAATGGGTCAGAAGATCTGGATGTTTTCACACTGTGTTAAGGTAGAGAGTGAGAGAGTTAATAGCTTCTCAGCCTTTTGGCTAAGATCAAGTGAGAGTGAGAGTTAAAATAGCCTTAAGGAAAAACTGTAAGTTAATATTGTCCTACCTGAATGCAAACTGTTTCCGATGATCTTTTGTACTGGAAATGGAAAAAAAAAAATGTACTCACCAAATCAATACCTGAGGCTTAATCAGTTCCAGCAACAATGTTATGTTGAGACTGTTGGTTAGAATTTGGTTAAGTCTGGGGCAATCTGCAGGCATATATATATATATTTTTTTAGGATACGTTTACTTTCTGAGGACAGTCTGTGGTAGGGATCTCACCATTAAATACTGTAAGTCTTCATTGGACTTCCTAGTCTTTGCTGTCCTTTGCCTGTATGGAATCAATATTATCTTTTATTTACTGTCTTCTGGGGCATAGGAAGTGGGCAATTTCAGAGGTTTCCACTTGGCTTTTTCCACTATTACAGCTATTACCACATAGGTCATGGACCCATGTGGGGGTTATTCTAACTAACAAGTATATACATTCTAATTATAAACCCAGGAATTTGCGAGGAACTGTTAAATGGGTCTGCAGGGTCAGTGAGTTCACTATGAGCTAGACTTTGGCCAGGACTTTATTACTTTAATCCAGAAGGTTTTGGCTGGGTGGTGGTTCTTTTGTTCCACAGAACCTCAGCTGGAATCATTCTCTCAGTTTCATTCATCTGCTGATCTAAGAAGACATGATTTACATATCTGATGCCTTGGTGCTTTTCCATGTGACTTTTCTTCATGAGACTAGTGGGCTTCCTCACAGCATTGGTGGTGTCGGGGTACTTGAATCTTACAAGCGACACACCTTTACTTCTGCTACATTCTTTTGATCAGAACAAATCGAAGGACCAACCAGGTTCTTGAGGAAGGCACATAAGCTTCCAGTTTTTGATAGGGGAGTGGTAAGGTCCTATTGAAAGCATATAGGATAAGAAATACCATTGTAGCCATCTATGGAAATACTAGTTTGCCATATCACTTCTCCATCTGCCGTCGTCAAGAATTTTACAGACCTTTCTCATTTGTTATGGTTTTCTCTTTTAATTTATTCTTTATATATATGTATATAGAAAAAAATCTTTGTCACTCCATTTTCCTAAGGATTTAGCGAGATGGTGTGATCGTTGAATCCATCATGGTTAATTAGTAGTTGTAATTTTTGGAATGACAGATTCTGGCTCTTTTTCTTAGTGGCTCTGTGTTTTCTTATTAATCTGTTAAAAAACAGGTTGTCTTAGCTGTCTTTTTCTTCTGTCATCTGATAATTCTCTTAGCCAATTGCATATCGAAGCAGGAGGGCAGTGTTGGGAGCTGCCTGTCATATGAAGTCATCGTTCCTTATAAGAGAATAAGGAGGTACCTTTTATATAGAAAATTTAAGCTTGTTTATAATCTCTGTGCACCAGCATTTTACATAAGTGGCAAAGGAAACCATTCTGTCTGCTTTGGAATTTGGGCTGCTCCCATATTCTCCCATTTACTCTGTCACTCCTGTAGGCTGAGGTTATACTCTGTCATACTGGGAGTTTTAATACCTAGTTATCTGAATGAGGGCTAGAGCAAAGTTCCCTACCTCTCTCACAAAGTGAGTAACAGGATCGTCCCACTGGACTTTTTTTGTTAGTGGTTGATTAATATCACTTTGGGTCTCTATGGAAGAGAATCTTTTTTTTTTTTTTTTTAAGATTTTATTTATTTGCCAGAGAGAGACACAGCGAGAGAGGGAACAAAGCAGGGGGAGTGAGAGAGGGAGAAGTAGGCTTCCTACTGAGCAGGGAGCCCGATGTGGGGCGGGGCTCGATCCCAGGACCTGAGCTGAAGGCAGACGCCTAGAGACTGAGCCACCCAGGCGCCCCGTCTTCAGAAAGAGATTCTTTTAGAAAGTCATATTTTTAGATGAATATTGACAAATTGGGTCCTATCCAAAGGAGGTTAGCCAGGATACTTTTCAAGATGTGGAACCTGCAAATACTGAGGCTGCATAATCTGGAGGAAATAATAAATTAAAAACTTAGGGCGATATGATAATTCTTTTTGAATAGCTGGATGCCACTGAGGAAGAAGGGTTATATCTGTTTAGAAATGAAATAGACTTTCATATGAAATGCTAAATTTTTGATTTCTGGCATTGCTTGAGTAGAGGCTTATCAGCCATCCTGAAGATGGCTTCCTGTATGAGTAGAGGTAGCTCTTTACCTTTTCAGATTTCTTTTAATTCAGAGTTTTTATTAGTCTTCCAGAGTTAATAGTTTTGTCATAAACAGTTGTTGGCTTAAAATCAGAGTTGTGGGGTGTTAAGATATTTTGAAAGATATATTTGAAAAATAATCATTTTTTTTTTCTGTTTTCCAGGATTTAAATACTATTTATTCTTATCTTCATGGAATGGAAATACTATCAAATCTCAGGGAACATCAGCTTAGGTAAGTGTGATGCTCTGTTTAAGAGCTTTTGTGATGGAGTTACTGAAATGGGTTTGGATAGATAATTACGAGGTCAAACCATTTGGGGGCTTTTTGTAGGATAAGCATAGGACTTTGGATTTTCTCATCACAGTTTTCCTTAGTCATGGGGCATTGAGCAAATCTTAACATCTAAGCTGCAGTTTTATCTTTGAAATAGAGACAATGAGAGGTGATCTTTGTTACAGTGTTTTGAAGGTTACATGAGAATATCTGAAGCAAAACACAGTGTTCAGTATTTGCTAGCCAATGAAAACAAAACTGTTTACTTTCTGTAATTATTTTTGATATTATGTCAAATGCTTAGGATGGACCGGGTAGGATGTAGTGTTGAATTAAAGTGCAAGGACAACTCCTGATTTGGTATGCTCATATGGGTCCTGTGAACAAGACCCATAAACTTACCAAACCCCGTTTTCCTATTCTGTAAAATGAGATTTCTTTCCTGCTACCTTATGTCATTGTGATTACATTTATAAAAACACTTTTGAGTGTTGTAAAGCCTTTACTGTAGTAACTTTGCATAATGTTTTAATTAAAGTGTGTTTTCCTCCCATAACCAGCTCATCTATTCCTTTTTCTGGCCCTCCTTTAAGTTTCTGGTTAGGGACCAGATCAGATTGCTAAAATATAAATGTTAAGGCCTATTATTTCCTCTTTTCTGTATAACATAATTCAGATGTCAACATGTGTTTGGAAGAAGAAGTAACACACACACACACACACACACACACACACACCCCCCCACACCCCCACACCCCCACACCCCCACATCCACACCCACCTACCAGACTTTGATGTGTGTGTTTGTATTCCTCTGCCAGTAACTTTTCTTTTCCCCCTGACAGTAATTTCTTAACAGGAGGATTCAATAGTGAATCAGACAAATGTATATTTTTTCATAGCAGAAAAGGAACATTGTTCACTGTGAATTGGCAGGTTATAGAGTGTACATAATAGTATTATATTTGTTGCCTCTTAATATTATCCAATTGATGTTTTTGAAAATACTGCATTTGATGTATATATTTCTAAACTCTTGGAGTTTAGTAAAGTTAGTGGTAGATAATTTTCTGTTGAAGTAATTATAACAATGTTTTTAAAACAAAATTGAAGATAAAATCATTAAATTTTTGGCTTTTTTTTTTAATATGTTAGATTAATGTCTGCAAGAGCACGCTATGAGAGATACAGTGGCAATCAAATTCTTTTTTGGTAAGTATTTCCTTAAGTAGCTTAAACTAAAAGCTTTAATGTTTGAATTTTGACTTTTAGCATTGATATTTATTTTATTTGGAAGGAATTTCTTTTTTTTTATTTTTTATTTATTTTATTTTATTTTTTTATTTTTTTTAATTTTTTTTTTTAAAGATTTTATTTATTTATTTGAGAGAGAGTGAGAGAGAGACACAGCATGAGAGGGGAGAAGGTCAGAGAGAGAAGCAGACTCCCCATGGAGCTGGGAGCCCGATGTGGGACTCGATCCCAGGACTTCGGAATCATGACCTGAGCCGATGGCAGTCGCCCAACCAACTAAGCCACCCAGGCACCCTGGAAGGAATTTCTTTAGAGTAGATTGAAATATATTCATAAACTGAAAGAGTACACAAAAAGTTTAATAAATAAAATAGTATGTATTAGTAACTGTTAACCAGGTGAACATATAGAACATTTCAGCTCTCCTAAGGCTCTAGTTACCTCTCTTGGAAAGGTAATTCAGTTCTGACTTCCATCACCATAGATGCGTTAACTCTTTTTGAACTCCACGTAGATAAAAATTTTTAGGTCAGGCTTTTTTTTTTTTTAAATGTCTAAGGTTCTTCCATGTTTTTGCATTAATTCTTTTTCACTGCTTTACTGCATGTGTGAAAATGACACAATTCATTTATCCTTTCCACTCTTGATAGATACTAGGATTTCTGGTTTTTTCCTATTGTGAATAATAAAGTTTCGACAAACATTTTGTTCATGTCTTTTTGTGCCCTTATATAGTCATTACTGTTGGGCATATTCTTAGGAATAGAATTATTAGAAATGCATGGGATCAAATTAGGAGAATCTGACATTAGAATCTGATTTACATATTTTATCCTATCTCACTGATTTGATTTTACGTTTCCCTGCTTATTGATGATGATGAATGATTTTCATGTTTTTGTAGGCTATTTGGATAGCTTTTTTTAATGAAATCTGATTTGAGTTTTTAATGATTTTTTTAATTGGGTTTTCTGGTATTTCTGTCGATTAGTAGAAATTGATTTATGAATTCTGTATCCATGTCCTTTGTTGGGATATGTACATTGTATGTATCTTCTCCCACTTTGTGGTTTTCCTTTCACTCTATTAAAGGCATCCTTTGGAGAGGAGAAATTTCTAGCTTTCTCAATTTTTCTCGTGATATGTGCTTTTCAAGTCTGCCTTTCTCCAGGTGATGAAAATACTCTTAACTATTTTCCTTCTTAAAATTTTGGCAGCAATGACCTCTTTTATGATATAGATTCACCTGGTATATTGAGATGGTGTTAACTTTCATGTTTCATTACCAGCCTATGATATTTATCAGTTTTTGAAAGCATTAAACTGGACTAATAAGGATTTTAATACCTATCTTGATTCATTTGTTGATCCATTCATTTATTATTAAAAGCTTGTCTGCTATACATTATGCTTACCTTCATGTAGAGTGGTGGGAAGACATAATGTTTGTCTTTATTGAGCTTATTGTTGAGTAGAGAAAATTAATTAAAAGGTAAACATATTTAAGTGCTATCAAGGAAAAGAATAGATAAATAGATCATTGGAACAGAATTGAGAGCCTAGAAGTAAACCCTTCTATTTATGAACAGTTCTTTTTTTTTTTTTTAATGACCTCCAGCTAAGATCTGTCCAAAGTGTGGGTATAACACAATTGAGGATTAAAAAGGAACCACCAATGTACAGTTCATTTATGATGAAGGTGAGGAGCTAAAGGATTTCAGGGAGGACAATGTAGTTTTTTCAGCAAATGATGCTGGGTTAATTAAGTATTTACTCCAGAAAGCTAATTTAGACCCTTAACTTAGACCATACAAAATTAATACCTACCAAAATTAACGAGCTGCTACTTTATAGTCATTAGAATTGGCACAGTCAAAAATATAGACAGTAGCAAGTATTGGCACCGATACAGTAACAATGGAATCCTTATGTGTTGGTGGTGTGGATGTTAAATGATAGAGTTACTGTAGGAAGCAGTGGCAGTTTCTCAAAAAGTTAAACAGTTTTACCACGTAACCCAGTAATGCCACTTTCACATATTTATACTAGATAAATGAAAAAAGATGCATACAGAGAATGTACACAGATGTTCTTAGTAGTGCTATTTGTATTCCCAGCCTAAAACCAGAAACAACAAAAATTTTTGATGAATGGATAAATAATATGTCATGTATCTGTATAGTGGAGTACAATTTGGCAATAAAAAGGGAATAAAGCATTTATATATACCACAACATGGATAAACCTCAAAAACATGCTAAGTGGAAGAAGCAAGGAAGAAACACCATATATTACATGATCCCATTTATATGAACTCTTCAGGAAAGCCACATCTGTAGAGACAGAGCATGTTACTGGTTAGGAACACAAAGAAGTGTTCTAAAACTGGATTGTGGTGATGTTTGCACAGTTCTTTTAAATTTCATGAAAATTGAATTGTGCACTTAAAAGGGTGAATTTATGGTACTTAAATTATACCTCTAAACTTTTAAAAATATTAAAAGTTACACAGATCTGTATCTGGTTAATAATAGAATTTAAAAAGAATGTGGAAGTTAACAGAAGAATTTAAATTAAGAGATTGGTGGAGGCAGAGAAAAGAGTGTGTATGGTTGATCTGGACTGGGAAGCAACATGGTAGAAAAAGGGAAAGTAAACCAGTGTGTTCGAGCACCATGGGGAAAGAAGAGGAACCAGCAAGAGAGGAGTCCGGAGAAGCAGGTGGAGGCCATCTTAAGGTTTTTTGGTCTTGATCTTAGGAGCATCTGAAGCCTTTGTATGAATAAGATCTGACAAGATTAAGTATGCCTTCCTTCTCTGGGCTGGAATTTGCTTGCCCAGAGAAAGGAGATACAATGGCTCACATGAAAGCATTTTACTTTCCTTGGGTTTACTTGGCCAGATGCATTGCCAAACCATGCTCTGAGAGTGACTTTTTTTTTTGCAAGGTCTGAACCATTTCTTACTCATGGGCTGGCATGGTTCTCTTTGTGGTGGGAATGAACTTCAGGATTTTTCCTACATTTATAATAGAATTTACTGACAACTTTGTGACCACTTCAGCTAAGTGAAATAAAAATTGGAGGCTTGTGGTGGCATCAACTTAACTTTGTCCTGTCTTAATTTCTGGCAAATTGTTTTTTATTCCCCCTCGACTTTGTAAGACATACTTCACAAGAATAAGGAAGTAGAATTTCTAAACAAAGAACCTTAAGTAGGAGATGTGCAACCATTTACGTCTTCCCTCAGTGAAGATTGAAAGATCTAAAAAAGAACTTAAAAGTACCTATTGGAGGGGCATCTGGGTGGCTCAGTTTGTTAACTGGTGGACTCTTTGATTTTGGGTCAGGTTATGATCTCAGCGTCCTGGGATCAGGCTCTGTGCTCAGCCCAGAGTCTGCTTGAGGATTCTTTCTCACTCACCCTGCCCCTCCCACCCCCCCATCCTCCGCGTTCACTCTCTCAGATAATAAAGAAAGAAAGAAAAGAAAGAAGAAAGAAAGAAAGAACCTACTGGAAAGTTGATAGTTTTTCCTTCTTATGATCAGTAATAAGATTGACCTAGAAAGCTTACCCTGAGTGCTGTGTGGAATATTTTAGAAGCCTAGGTTTCTGGATGGAGTATGGCAGTATTCATTGAATACAGAAAATACCAGAAAAGATATGATCTTGAAGAAAATGGTAGGTAGATTTTTGATTTTGTTGAGTCTGAGTTCTCTCTGTTAGATATTCAAGTTGACATGTCAGCTGGACAGCTAGATAGATAAAAAGTTCTCCAGATCAAAAAAAAAAAAAAAAAAAAAAGTTCTCCAGATCAGAGAAGTGATTCGTTTTATAGATACTAGAATCTTTTACATATTGGAAGTAGTTAAAACCTTAGGTATGGTAAATGAAGATATTTGAAAGACCAACTGGTTAGTTTATACACTAACAACTAACAAGATTCTGGGTTTCCCTTGGAGATATAACTCAACTAAAAGGCTGATACATTTAAGTCATCTGGTATTCTTTTATCCTTCAAACACATATGAAATGAAAGATTTGATAGGCATTTTGTTCATGTCAAAATTTAAAAGAAATAGATCATGATTCAGATTATAGTTGTCAGTGAAGATATGACATTGATGAACTTGTGAATTCCAAGTAAGTCTTTAATGTTATTAAAACAGGATTTTATGTTATGCAGATATAGTACAATATTTAAGCATTAATCTTCATCAAATGTTATGATCCACTACACAAAAATGAAGAATGTGAAGCTAATGATGTAATTAATAAAATCGAGTTAATAACCATATACTTGTGAAGTCTGTATCTTAAGGTAGTGATTACACTTTTTCCCATATGAACATGGTCTGTATAAAACCTTTGGCAACAGTCAATATTTCCCGAAATTCCATTAAATTTTAATGACTTATGATATTAGAATGTATTTCATGTTACGTATTTTGTATTATTTATTTTTTATTTTGAGACCTATACATGTGAATAGGTGTATTTATTTACTCATTAATTTTACTTATTTTAACAGTTCAGAAACTGTTGCCAGATGTTGGTATATCCTGCTTTCTGGATCTGTGCTTATGAAAGACTCCATGGTCTTGCCTCCTTGCAGGTACATTTACATTTGCTGCTTTAGAGTATGTGCAGGCAAAGTTAATATTACAACTATTTATTTTATCTCTCATGTTAAACTGTTTTATGTAGGATATATATTTTCTCTCAGTAGGTGATATATTTTATAAATGTGCTTACTTGCTGGTACTATTGAAAATAGTAGGAAACAATTAACAGTTCATGTTTCTGAGGGTGTGATCTTTAAGTTTACATCACGACATAGTATCTTTTATTTGATCTTTAGTTTTATATGAGATTTGATCTGATTTATCTGATGGTTTTTGGATTTGTTGCTACTATTAGTGGTTATAGAGAGGGTGATCTATTTTAATAGTTAATAAAATGGATTTTTTGACTAACAAATTTTAAAGAACAGCAACTAGATTAAAGTCCTAATTTAATACTGTTAGGACTTTATACAAATTTTAGTTGTCTTTATAAAATGAGTATAATAGTACCTACTTGAAGTGTCTCTATGAAGTTTTAGCAATCTCTACTGCTCAAAGCTCTCAACAGATGTCTGTAAACATTGGCATCAAGAGCCAGACTGCATGAGTTCGTGACTAATGTTCTACTATTTCTTGGGCAAATTACCTAATCACGAGTAGTTTTGAGGAATAAATTAGTTTATATATATCTATATTTTAGAAGAGTGTCTGACTGTTACAAGTAATTGTTAATTATCAAATTACCATCAACAATTATTAGGTAAAACAAGAGAAGGGTGGTTGGAAAAATGGTCGCATGTAGTGTTCTTCAAGAATTTATTCTCTAAGCAATTATTAAGATTTTGGGGGCCTAATGTTGAAATTTGGTGACACAAAACCGTGATTTTTTTATCGACTTATTTCTGATAATGTTGAGAAGAGATTTTTAGATTTCTAAAGTAAGACTTTTAATTGCAGCTATTAGTTACAAAACTTAAATTTAAATATCAGGGTATAGTCTACTTGATAGATGGTATAGGTCATCTCATTTTTGATTCCATTTTTAAAGTCTTATCTTGAGTTCTGAAATGTTCTGTGATTGGCCCTTGGTTAGGAACTCTGTGCTTCTTGACTAATAGAATAACACGTAGTGTCTCCTATTTTTACAAATAAAATACATAGTAGTTCTTGATTATTTAAGCCTTTTGGCCATTGTTTGTTTCTCCCTGTTGTTTCTGAAGTTCACATTAATGAGAATTCGTAATGAGTTTTAGCTACCGAGAGAGAATAAGCTGGAATGATAGAGACTACAGTTAAGTTTTAGAAATATTAGCATTGTTCTTTTAAATATTTCCTTGCTCTTGCCTGCTGTGATGGTCAAGAATTTGTCATTAAGACTTTCTGTAGCGATTAATCAGCCATAATAATTCACCATTATTTAGGGATCAAGACAGTGAAGTTTAATTTTTTTTTTTTTAAAGATTTATTTATTTATTTATTTGACAGAGAGAGAGAGAGAGATCACAAGCAGGCAGAGAGGCAGGCAGAGAGAGAGGGGGAAGCAGGCTCCCCGCTGAGCAGAGAGCCCGATGCGGGGCTCGATCCAAGGACCTGAGATCATGACCCGAGCCGAAGGCAGAGGCTTTAACCCACTGAGCCACCCAGGCGCCCCAGAAGTTTAATTTTTTAATAATTGACGGACATGTATGAGATTTTAAACAACACAGTGGTGGTACACGTTAATGTAACCATGAACTTCACAGTGAACATGATTATAGAAGTTTAATCATTATTCAAAGAACAGTTTTCAGGGCGTCTGGCTGGTAGGTCGGTAGAGCATGCAACTCTTGATCTCAGGGTCTTGAATTAGAGCTCCATGTTGGGTGTAGCAATTAAAGTAAAAATTTAAAAATTAAAAAAAACAGTTCTGGGTAGGGCATTTACATTTTACATTTGGCATATATTTGTACTAGGTCATAGTAGGCTGATTGTTAGAATTAAATTATCAGTGCAAATAAACTTAGAATAATGCTTAGCAACATACTAAGCATTAAATAACTTTGTCTTCTGTTAAAATTAATTATTAGAGCATAATGGCATTGGGATATGATCATTATAATACCAACAGAAAACGAACACTACTTATTACAGAGAAGGAGTGAAAGTAGTATTCTAGTTCATAAATATATAGCCTTATTTCTCTAGATGTAAAAATATTTATTCCCCTTATTGGGGCACCTGGGTGGCTCAGATGGTTAAGCATTTGCCTTCAGCTCAGGTCATGATCTCAGGATCCTGGGATTCAGCTCCCCCTGGGCTCCCTGCCCGTCGGAGAGTCTGCCTCTCCCTCTACCCCTCTCCCCTCTTGGGCTTGCTCGCTCTCTCCTCCCTCCCAAAAAAAAATCTTTAAAAAAACATTTATTCCTCTTATAAGTCAAGAGACAGAAACCACACAATAATTTGAACAAAGACAGTTTAAAGAATTATTATTTCAAGAAATTAGGCATTGAGAAGGATAAATGAGCCAAGGGAGAATACCCATGGAAAGAACAAACCTGAAAGGGGGACCCTCTCTCCAAAACTGGATTTTAGGTCTTGTTGAAAATGTGTTAGCTGTTGCCCAGTAGCTAGTGGAGAAATTCACTGGATTGTCTTGCACCAGAGCTGGTACGGTCATAGGGTCAAGGCTGACAGAAAGGGAACTGCTGATCAGGACTGAAAAGAGAACCTTCCCTCCCTCTACTCAGGTGTGGTTAGGCCCCGAGGCTGGGGATAGGACCTCCTTTTGCCCCCTCCACCCTCCCCCACACTTTTGTCTCCCTTCCTCCCCCAAAGACAATTTTTCTACGGCATTGTTCTTCTACTAGCACCCTCTACTGGCAAAACTTTAACATTTTCAGCAGGCAGAAGGAGAACATTGACTTAAATTTAGACCCTTTATTAAAAAGTAGATTTGAAACGGAGAGTGAATAGAGGCGCCTCGGTGGCTCACTTGATTAGAGTGTCTGACACTTGATTTCAGCTCAGGTCATGATCTCAGGGTCTGTGAGATGGATGGAGCATGGAATAGGGCTCTGAGCTCAGAGGGGAGTCTGCTTGGGACTCTCTATCTCCCTCCCTCCCTCCTTCCCTCTCTCTGTCCCTCCTCCCACTTGAATGTGCCTGGGTGCACACTGTCTAAAATAAATCTTTAAAAAAAAAAAAGAAACTGTATTTGCAACTGAAAGGCAGTAGTTGGCACAGTCCACTTCCTTGGCTACTTACCTTCTATATCAATGCTTCTAAACACTTTTGAACTTCTATCCAACAAAAGAGTTCTGTTTATGCCTTATAAGACAAAGCTGTCCTTCATACAAGTGAAGGATTTCTTACCCTCTCCCCAAAGTAATGAGATGTACAATCCTAATAGTCCTTGCTGGCTATATGAATTACATACTTTATCACAATGCTTCTGAATATTCTGCTAACTAAAGACTACCTTGTAAAGTTGACTTCTAACAAATTATATATACAATATATATGGGGAAGAGAGGAAAGAAGAAAACAGTTAATATTTACACAAATATAGACATATACAATAAATAAAGAGAAAATATGAAAAGCTCCTATATTCCTTGTTGCTGTGATCGGTCACAAGGCTGTAGTTGGTACCTCTGGCTTCCTTCTTTCACTACCCATTCAAGTACTTTTGCCCTAAGCCAGCCTTTCATTTGTCCTGAGTTCTCTACCTGATGATATGAACAAAACTTTGATTTTTGAAGGGTCCTTAAATGTCCTTCCTTGTGGTGATGGTGGTGGCAGTTTTCCATTAGCTTTGAATAGTAGACATGGAAGTATGAGGAGACTAAGTGAATCTCCTGGGCTTCAGATGTAGTCCTAGTGGCCCCCATTTTGTGCAGCAACTCAATTTCCCCTTGTAATTGGGATCAATCACTCAGGCCATTAGAGTAATAACCCTTCTCCCTGCCTGTTGATTCAGTGGCCAGGTGAAGGTATTTAATTCACTGGAACAGTTGTGTTTCCTGGTAGAAACAATCTTCCTTTGGGTATTAAGTCTCAAAACCAGCAGAGCTCAGAGTTTTTTGGATGGGAAGCAAAAATTCTGTGAATGACTTACTAGGTGTATTAGTGAGAAGAGCCACTCTTACTTCCATACCTTGAATATCAGGCCTATGTATTCTGGCTGTTGGGGAAGACAGAAACCATTGCTGTACTTTAGGCTGCTGTGAAATGAGTGCCTTGATCAAAAACAATGTTGTCTAGAGTGCCAAGATGGTAGATCAGGCATATAGTGAGCCTGTGGATAGCGGTGCTGGTAGAAGCATGGACATGGAAGGCAAATGATTTCCAGAATCCATTGTAAATAATCTGCCTCCAGGTGACTGGTCACATGGAGGATTGGTGGCATATCAGAGTCTTAGTGTTGATCTCTGATGTTTGCAGATTAGGTTCCCAGCAGTAGCTTTAGCAGTTGAGCCACTGCATATTCCCTGTCTCTGCCACCTTGACTGCTTCATTCATGGACCAGTTAAATAAGCACTGGTGTCGCTGGAGGAAGAGTTTGATTGACTTCCATAGAGCATGTCACTTTGTTTACCTGATGATTAAAAGACTGCTTCACAGAGCGTGCCCTTGAGGCACTCATATGAGACACAGAGTTATCTTCGAAGTCTGTGCCCGTTCTGAAAGAAGTGCTTCCACATACCTCTTCCCAGACTTCTTATTAGCAGTCTTCCAATCCTGTTCCTTCCAGATCTCTGAGCATTCAGCCACGCCATTAGTAACTGCCCATGAATCTGTTTCAGTCAATACTTCTGGCCATCTCTCAATCCAGACAAAATGGACATCTAAATGTATTGTTTGAAGTTGTATTCTCTGGGAGGATTTTCCTTTACTACCTTCTTTCATGGTCACCCCTGAGTGACTTGTGGGTCATCCACTTTTGGATGGTACCAACATGCTGCGCAGACTCACTGATGAAACAGGCTCAAGGTTTCTCTTCCTCAGTCAGCTGGTCATAAAGAACTGCCCAGGTGGGTGTAGGCATGGATTGAGATAGATAGAGGAGGCAGTAGGAGTTGATTTTGAAGGAGTCTGATCTACCTGTCTGCTCCTGGGTAAACTCAGCCTTTTACACAGATTGCTACTGCCCCTGCCCAACAGGCGTGGCTAACTACGCAGTTCACAATCGGAAGTTCAGGCGGCATTGTCACCTGATGTCCTGTAGTTAGGCGTTCAGCGTCTTTGAAGGCCAAGTAACAAGGCAGAACTTACTTCTCAAAAGTATAGTACATATTTGCAGATGATGTTATGTTTGAGAAATTGTAGACATCTACACTGTCATTCTCAAATTAGTGTTTGGGAGAGGCTCTAGAGAGCATCCATATTTGCCATGGACACTAAAGGTACCATTGGATATGCTGGTTCATAAGGCCCAGATGGTACAGTGGTTTATACTCCATCTCGAATTTGCTAGTAGCCTTGGGGGGTGATTCTGAAGATGGGTCAAAGTAGCACACTTAGTGTATGTTACCTCTAGAATACAAAAAAACTAACCAAGCATTGTGCCTCTCTTTTTTGTGGCAGATGGCATGAGGTACAGCAACTTATATTTCAGCTTAGAGGGGATATATTGCATGTTCCAAATTCTGGAACTCTCAGAAACTTCACGGAGGGCAGACCGTTTGAATTTTTATATGTAATTTAAATCATTAAAATACATTTTTTAAATTTACTAGAAACTAAGTAGATACGTAATAAATCAAATCTGAAATTTAAATGTCTTCTGAAATAATAATAAAAAAATCTTTAAAAAAAAAAGCAGGCTCCCTGCTCAGCGGGAAGCCTGCTTCTCCCTCTTTCATCCCCTGCTTGTGTTCCCCCTCTTGCTGTGTCTCTCTCTGTCAAATAAATAAATAATAATAAAAAAATCTTAAAAAAAATGTCTTCTGAAATGAATTTAGTCTTTTTCTGGAATTGAATTCACTTTTCAATTGCCACAGAAAATCAAATTGTCGCTCAAGAAAGCAAGGACTTTTTTATGTGTGGTTTTCAAATAAAATATAATGCATGTATTCATTTATTCATTCAAACATTAATTTATGGAGCAAGTAAGTATTATCATCTTTTTATAAGATAGTAGCATTAAGACAAAAAAGACTGATTTACTTTGGATTGGGATGACTGCTTTCTTTGAAAAGGGCCACACTGTTGTTTGACATGGAAAGAAAACTTATTTAGGCAGTTGTGGAAATGGATTCTATAGACAAGCACGATTAGCTAGGCAAAGAAGAATGTAACAGAATTTGAAATCAGAGAGAATATCTCCAGTACTAGGGCATTAACTGATTTAGTAAATATGGAGTGCTTACATGTGTCATGCACTCTGCTAGTCTTGGGTTGTTAAGGTTATCATCTTTATTT
>CM052895.1:18033071-18288825 GCA_028534135.1 Potos flavus | reverse complement strand
GTTATCATCTTTAAATAGCACTGTAAATAGCTTTGTTCTTTTTCTAAAGACGTACTTTTTAAAATAATTTTTTTGACAAGTAAATTTGTACCATTCAGAAATATTGTCATCCATACTATTTAACCCATCTTACATAGATGACTAACTACTTTTATTAATCTCTTCTTCAGATTTTTTAAATACGTATGTGAAAAAGAAATTCTTTTCTTTCCCACATTTCTGACCCAAATAGGAACACTGTTTCTTAGTTTTAACTCTCTTATTGTGCAACATATGGGTAAAGTGCAGATAACCCAAATGTGTGTATCAGTGACTTACTGTAGATTAAACATTTGCCTAATTACTCCCCAGATCAAGAAGTTGAACATTATCAACACCGTGGAGGCAGCCTGCAATCTTTTCTCAAATCGGCTTTCCTACTTCCCCACCAAAGATAACCTTTTTAAAAATTTAATTAGTCTTTAATATCTGTAGAATTTTAGCCTGACAGTATGCACACCTAAACACTGTAGTTTTGTTCACTTTTGAACTTGATATGAGTGTAATCATACCATATTCTTTTGTGTGTAGCTTCTTTGGCCCACTATTAATGAGATTCATCCATGTAATTACAGTTATTTCTTTATTAGTATTACATTGTATAGTTGAGGGCTATTAGAAGTAGAGCAGCTGTTGAACATTGTTGTACATCAGATGCACATCGGCATGCATTTATGTAGCAGAGAATTGTTGGCTCACAGGATATGCCTGTATTCATATATTGTTGATTGCCAGTTATACTCCAAAGTGGATGTACTATTTTACACACTCACCAGCATTTTATGAGAATTTGTTGTTGTATATCTTCATCAACATTTAGTATTGTCGCAGTTTTTACTTATTTTGACTGCTGAATTTCGGTGACTGTTGAGTTTCTATACCTCATAATTTTAATTTGTATATTACTGATTGCTGATGAGTGAGTGCATTTTTATTGGAATAACTTTTTTTCAAGTTCATCTTTAGATCTGTTGCCCATTTTTTAATGCATTGTTCTTTTGTTAATGAGATAGAAATTCTCTATAAATTCTGAATAAGAATCTTTGGTTATTTTTGTTGCAAATACCTTTTCCTGTGTCTTGTGTTGTTCGTTCTCTTAGTAATGCCTTTGGATTAATGAAAGTTGTTAATTCTAATGTGGATCAGTCTTTTTCTTTTTGTCTTCTTTGCTTAAGAAATATTTCTGTACCTGTAGTCATGAAGATATTTTCCTTTGTTACTTTCTAGAACTTTCTTTGTTTTTCTTTCACGTTTAGGTCTACTACTTAGATTGGATTTTTGAGTACGATAATCTTACGTGATTTTCCATATGGATTCCTGTATATCCTTTACCCATTCTTGTTCAGTGCCACATCCTTTTTTATAAACAAATACCTACATATGTGGATATCCTGTTCCTGGGCTCCTGATTGTTACATTAGATTTTGTTTGTCACTGCTTGAATATCACACTGTTGTAATGACAGTAGCTTTATAATGTGTCTTAAAGTTTAATAGAGAAACTGTTAATGAGAAACTGCTAAAGTGCTTTCCACAGCATTGTACCATTTTAAACTCCCACCAGCAGTGTCTAAGAGTTCTGTTTTTCTTCCTATGCAGTCACCAACACATGATTGTCAGTATTTTAGTTTAGCTATTATAGTCACTGTGAAGTAGTTTGCATTTTAATTTTCCCGCTTAATGATATTCAGCACTTTTTCTTGTGTGTATTGGTTGCTGCTTCCTCTATATTCTTTTGTGAAGTATCTTTATAAAGTTTTGACTGCTTTAAAGTTGAGTTGTCTTAATTTTTTTTAAATAGGAATCTTTAATACATTCATGATACAAGGTGACAGGTTTTGCCTACATTTTATCTCATTTTCGGCTTGCATTTTCATTTTCTTAGTTGTTGTTTTGTTTTTTTGTTTTTTTTCTTTTCTTAGTTGTTTTTATTAGCACCATGCTCTAACCAACTGGGCGAACCAGCCACCCTAATTGTTTTTTAAACAACTGTATTAAGGTGTAATTGATGTAGACTAGATTGCGCTTATTTAAAATATACGGCTTGATAAATTTTGGTATATGTATACACGTAAAACCACCACTCTAGTAAAGATAACATATCCATCACCCCCAAAAATTGCTCATGCCCCATTGTAAACTTAGCATTTCATCCTTCCTATTCCATCCCATGGTCCCCAGGGATTTTTTTTCTTTTTTTCTTTTTTTTCTTTTTTTTTTCTTTCTTCCTTTCTTCCTTCCTCCCTCCCTCCCTCCCTCCCTCCCTCCCTCCCTTCCTTCCTTCCTTCCTTCCTTTCTTTCTTTCTTTCTTTTTGTCACTATAGATTACATTTTCTAGAATTTTATATAAGGCGAAACATAAAATAATGTATTTTTTTCCTGGCTGGCTTCTCACTCTCATTAAAATTACTTTGGGGGGGGACGCCTGGGTGGCTCAGTTGCTTAAGCGACTGCCTTTGGCTCAGGTCATGATCCCAGAGTCTTGGGATCAAGTCCTGCATCAGGCTTCTTGCTAGGCAGGAAACCTGCTTCTCCCTCTGCCTCTGCCTGCCTCTCTGCCTGCTTGTGTTCTCTCTCTGACAAATAAATAAATAAAATCTTTAAAAAAAAAAAATTACTTTGGGGTTTATCCATTTTTTTAAAAAAAAAAATATTTATTTGACAGATCACAAGTAGGCAGAGAGGCAGGCAGAGAGAGAGGAGGAAGCAGGCTCCCTGCTGAACAGAGAGCCCGACACGGGGCTCGATCCCAGGACCCTGAGATCATGACCTGAGCTGAAGGCAGAGGCTTTAACCCACTGAGCCACCCAGGCACCCCAGGGGTTTATTCATGTTTTAATATGTGTCAATATTTCATTCCTTTTTTCCTTTTTAAGTCACCATGCAGTACATTAGATCACCAGAATTCTTGTTGCATCTGAAAATCGGTTCCCTTTGACCTTCATCACTGTGATTCCCTCTCCCCTGAGTACCTGGCAACCACCATTTTAGTCTGTTTCTATGAAATTGGGTTTTTTAAAAAAAAATTGGGGACTCTACATGCGATACTGTATAGTATTTGTTGTTCTGTTTATGGTTTACTTTATTCAACAAAATGGCCTCAAAGTTCATCCATGAAATGACAGGATTTTCTTCTGACAGGATTTTCTTGATCCATTCATCTTTCATATATTTCATTGCTTTTTATTGCAGTATTCTTTTGTATGAATATACCACTCTTTGTGCAGTTCAACTACTCATGGACATTTGAGTAGTTTCCTGCTTTTGATTATTTTGACTTGTGATGCTATCAACATTTGTGTACAAGTCCTTATATGGACATACGGTTTCCTATCTTTTTAGTAAATACATGGGAAGAGAATGGAAGAGAATGGATTATAAGTCTTCATGTGGACACATACTTTCATTTATTTTGGATATATAAGTATGTATGTATTTTTTTTTTGGAAAAGACAGGTTGTGTGGTAGAGGGATATTTAACCTTTTAAGAAAGTGTCACACTCTTTTCCACAGTTGTCATTTTACATTCCCACCAACAGTATAAGTGAATGCTAGTTGTTCCACAATACCTCCTCACAAACATTTGGTAAGGTCAGTCTTGTTTTTTAGAGAGAGAGAGGGCACAAGGATGAGATGGGGGCGGGGAGGCAGAGAGAGAGAGAGAGAGAGAGAGAGAATCTCAGGCAGACACCCTGCTGAGTGAGGAGCGGGCTCCAGGGGGTCCTTCCCCTGACTGTGGGATCATGACCTAAGCCGAAATCAAGAGTCTGATGCTTAAGTGAACTGACCTAGCCACCCAGGAGCCCCAGGGTCAATCTTTTTAATATACATATCCTCATGGGTATGTGATCATAGCTGATAGTACTTTAAATTTGCATTTCCCTAAAGGCTAGTGATGGTGAGCATCTTTTTATGTAATTTGTCAGTTATGTACCTTCCACAAAGGGTCTCTGAATGATTTGCCCATTTGAGCGGGGTGGGTAGAGTTGTATGATTTATTTTATAGTTCCAGAAGTTCTTTATGCTTTACACAGTTCTTTCAGCAGATGTGTGCCTGACAAATACTTTCTTCTGGTCCGTGGATTGTTTTCCATTTATAAATTGCTTTTCAGAGAGCAGAAGAACTTAATTTTAATGAAGTTCAATTTATCAAATTTTTTCTTTAATAGACTGTGCTTTTGTTGTATGTAGGAAATCTTTGATTAACCCACTGTCACAATTAGTTTTCCATAATTTCTTCTGGAACCTGTATAGTTGCAGATTTATTATGATATATTTAGGTTTGTGACCTATTTTAGCTGTTTTTTTTTCTAGTATGGTATGTGGATCTAATTTCATCATTTTACCTGTGCGTGCTCAATTGTTCTAGCACCGTTTGTTGACAAAACTATCCTTTCTCTGAATTACCTTTGTATTGTTGTTGAAATTTTATTGACTCTGTGGTCTATTTCCCAACTGTTTAATTTGTTTCATTGGTTTATTTTTTTCATTGACTTCTTTTTCTATGTTGTACCATTGCTACATTATCCTGATGACTCTAGCTTTATAATATATTACAAAATGTCTGAGTCCTCCTGCTTTGTCAAATTGTTTGAATTATTATAGGTTTTTTACAGTTTCAGGTGAATTTTAGAATCAGTTTATTAATTAAAAAAAAATAGCAAAGCCTGGGATTTTGATTGGAAATGAATTGTAGACCACTTTGGGTAGTGTTGACATCTTAACAGTTATCTCTTAGACCATCAACAAGGTGCATCAGTCTATTTGTTTAGGTCAACAGTGTTGTGTAGTTTTCTCTCAGTGCTCTTCTGTAGTTTTCAGTGTTGAGGTGTTGCATGTGTTGATTTTATATCTTGTAACCTTATTAAATTCGCTTGTTTGTTCTAATAGCTGTCTTAGAGAATCTGCAGGATTTTCTGTCTATTGTCTACTGATTTGTGAATTGACTGTTGTGTTTTTTTTTTCCTAATTTAAACGCCCCTCACCAAAAAAAAAATAAATAAATAAACGCCCCCCACCCCGACTCCTGTCTTTCCTGCCTTACTGCCCTGGGAAGAAACCACGGTACAGTGTTGAAGAGATGTACGGAGAGCAGACAGGCTTTATTGTTCTGTCTAGAAGGGGAATTGTGGATGGGAAGGTAGAACCATTCACTTTTTCACCAAATATATTCATAATTGTAAATCTTTTGCAGATGCTATTTATCTAGTTGTCAGTTTGTAATCTATACTTTGTTGCACCCTCATCATCAGGCAACCACTGTTGTGCTTTCTGGTATATAGATAACATTTACCACTCTTTTATATAAATGGAACAATATGTTGTATAGTTCCTTGTATTTAAAATATTTCACTTAGCATAATATTGTGGAGATACCTTCATGTTGCCATGTATATCAGTGATTTATTTTGTAAAATTGGTCATCAGTATCCCATTGTATGCATATATCACAGTGTGCTTATACATTTTATTATTGAAAGAAATTAAGGTTGTTTCCAATTTTTTTGCGATAACAAAGCACCTATGGTTTTTTTTTTTAAGATTTTATTTATTTATTTGACAGAGACACAGTGAGAGAGGGAACACAAGCAGGGGGAGTAGGAGAGGGAGAAGCACGCTTCCTGCTGAGTGGGGAGCCCGATGCAGGCCTTGATCCCAGGACCCCGGGATCATAACCTGAGCTGAAGGCAGACACTTAACAACTGAGCTACTCAGGCCCCTGATTATTTCTGTACAATCTTCGTATAGACTGGTGTTTTTCTTCAGTTAATAGCTTAAGTTCAGTGAGTGAACTGTATGGTAGTTCTGAAAAGAACCGCCAGATGTTATGTCGAGTTTTGTACCATTTATATTGCCACCACCAGTTTATAAAATTCACATTGCTCAGTATCCTTTTCAGTGCTTGAGATGGTTAGTTTTTAATTTTAGCTATTCTGTTGTGTGTGAAATGGATCTCATTGTGGTGTTAATTTGCATTTCTGTGATAAGTAATGCTGTCAGCTTTTTTGCCTATAGTTATTAACCATTTATGAATCTTCTTTTGTGAAAAATTGGTTCAGTTCTTAAGAGGTTGTTTCTTTTTTGAGTTATAGGAGTTATTTGTATATCATGCATAAAAATTCATTACAAGATAGATCTATTGCAAATACTTTTCCTGGACTGATTCTTGCCTTTTCATTTTTCACTAGTGACTTCTTTAATTGTTACAAAGTCCCAAGGATAATTTTTTTTTTCCTTTTATTTGTAGTACTTATGTGTGCCAACAAATCTTCCTCTATTCCAAGTTTTTAAAGATTTTCTTCATTTCTCTCTCTTTTTTTTTTAAGATTTTATTTATTTATTTGAGAGAGAGAGAGATCACAAGTAGGCAGAGAGGCAGGCAGAGAGAGAGGGGGAAGCAGACTCCCTGCTGAGCAGAGAGCCCGATGCGGGGCTTGATCCCATGACCCTGAGATCATGACCTGAGCCGAAGGCAGAGGCTTTAACCCACTGAGCCACCCAGGCGCCCCGATTTTCATTTCTTAGACAGTTTTCTTAAAATAGCTTTATTGAAGTATAATTTGCATACCATAAAATTCATCCATCTTAAGGTCACAGTTGAATAATTTATAGTAAATATATACATTGGTGCATCACAGTTACAGATGACTTCCATTGCCTGAAAAAGTTGCCTCATGCTCTTTTGCAGTTAATGTGGTTTGCTTTCTGTCACTATCTATTCCTTGCAGTTATTTAAAAGTAGTCTTTGGTTTTTGGCTTCTGTCAGTTAGAATAATGTTTTTGAGATTCATCCATGTTTGAGCATATATCAGTTATAGCACACCCATTGTAAAAAAATTATTAAATTGTACTTCAATCTAGAAAGATACCACATTTTGTCTAGCTATTTATCAGAAGTTGAAAATTTTGAAAAATAAGAAAATTTTTATTCTAGCTTGGGAGGTTTTACAAATAATGATGTTACCAAGATTCACTTGCAAGTCTTTATATGGGCCGTGTGTTTACATTTGTTTTGTACATATCCCAAAATAGTGGAATTGTTCTGTTGTATGAAAAGTATGTATTTAACTTTTGAAAAGGACGAAATTGTTTAAAAGGTGACTGTAGTGTTCTACATTCTGACCAGCAAACATTTAATGAATCGAGTTTCTCTGTATCTTCTCTATCACTTGCTGTTCAGTCTTCGGTTGTTACTGTTTCAGTGTGTACCTAACAGCATCTCATTGTTATTTTAATTTGCATTTCAATAGTGAGTGGTGCCTTTGCGGGTCTTTCTGTGTGCTTATTAGGCATTGCTATACCTTCTCTGTTGAATTCTTCGTTAGAGCTTTTTTCATTTGTATTGTTTGTCATACTCTCAAGTTGTAAGAATTCACAGTTGACTATTGAACAGCTGATTGAAACATCCATGTGCATGTTTTAGTGTGGACATAAGTTTTCAACTCCTTTGGGAGGACGAATATGATTACTAGGTCGTACGGTAAGAGTATTTTTAGTTTTGTAAGAAGTTGCCAAACGTGGGCGCCTGGGTGGCTCAGTGGGTTCAAGCCTCTCTGTTCGGCTCAGGTCATGATCTCAGGGTCCTAGGATCGAGCCCCGCGTCGGACTCTCTGCTAAGCAGGGAGCCTGCTTCCCCCTCTCCCTCTGCCTGCCTCTCTGCCTACTTGTGATCTCTCTCTCTCTGTCAAATAAATAAATAAAATCTTAAAGAAATTGCCAAACTCTATCAAAGTGTGCCATTTCATGTTCTTAGACCAAGGAATGAGAGTTCCTGTTGCTCTGTGACCATATGAAACATACGGTGTTGTCTGTGTACTGGAAGTTAGCCATTCCTATAGGGTGTAATGTATCTCATTGTTATTTTAATTTGCATTTCCCTGTTGATGTCTGATGTGGAGCTTTTCATGTGCTTGCTTGCCATCTGTATATCTTCTTTGGTGGGCTGTCTATTACCATCTTTGGCCCATTTTTAAATTGTTTTCTGGTCGAGTTTTAAGAGTTCTTGTATCTTTGTACTTTGGATAACAAGCCTTTTTCAGATGGACCTTTTGGAAATATTTTTCTTGGTCTGTGGCTTGTCTTCTCATTCTCTTGACTTTGTCTTTTGTATAATAGCTTTCAATGGTAATGAAGTTCAGCTTATTTCTTTTATGTATCAGGCCTTTGATTTCAGAGCTAAAAGGTCACTGCCAGTCCTAGAATCATTTATATTTTTCCTGTGTTTTCTAGGAGTTGTATGGGTTTATGTTTTACATTTAGATCTGTGATCCATTTTGAGTGAATTTTCTTGATGAGGTAGTGTAAGATCTGCGTCTAGATTTATTTTTTGACATGTGGATCGATGTCCATTATTCCAGCACCATTTGTTGAAGAGACTGTCTTTGCTCTATTGTGTTCCTTTTACTCCTCTGTCAAAATCAGTTGAGCATATTAATGGGACTCTAATTCTGGGCTCTGTGTTCTGTTTTATTGATACCTTTGTTTATTCCTTAACCAATACCACAGTGTCCTGTTCCCTGAACCTGTATGGTACATTTTAAAGTCAGCTAGTGTCAGTCGTCATTGTCTTTTTTTTTAAGATTTATTTATTTCAGAGAGAGTGAGCAGGAGAAGGAAAAAGAGCACAAGTGGGGGAAGGGGCAGAGATAGAGGGAAAAGCAGACTTCCCGTTGAGTAGGGAGCCAGATGTGGGGCTCCGTCCCAGGACCCTGAGATCATGACCTGAGGCAAAGGCAGACGTTCAACCGACTGAGCCACCCAGGTGCCCTTAGTCTTCTGACTTAGTTGTTCTTCTGTGTTTTTTTTAGCTATTCTAAGTCTTCTGCCTATTCATGTTAACTTTAGAATTGGTTTTTCAATATCTGCATATAACTTGGGGGCGTCTGGGTGGCTCGGTCGGTTAAACGTCTGCTTTCGGCTCAGGTCATGATCCCGGGGTCCTGGGATCGAGCCCTCCATCGGGCTCCCTGCTTGGTGGGGAGCCTGCTACTCCCTCTCCCTCTGCCTGCCACCCTGCCTACTTGTGTTCTCTCTCAATATCTGTGTCAAAGAAATAAATAATCTGTAAAAAAAAATTTAAAGAAAAAACTTTCAGAGATTTTGAATGGAATTACATTGAATCTATAATTCAATTTGGGGAGAAATGACATCTTGGCAACAGTGAGTCTTCCTATCCATGAACATGAAATCTCTCTTCATTTGTTTAGCTCTTCAGTATCTTTGATCAGAGTTTTGTAATTTTCACCATACTGATCTTGTACATTATTCTGATAGATTTTTACCATATAATTTCCTATTTGGATGCTAATGGAAATGACATTGCGTTTTTTTTTTTTTTTTTTCAAATTCTGTTTCTTCATCGCTAGTATATATGAAAGTAATTGACTTTTGTATATTAAACTTGTACCCTGCAACCTTGCTATAATAGCTTATACCAGAAGTATTTTTGGGTTCCTCCCCCCTCCCCGATTTTGTACTTAGATAATCATGTCATCTGTGAACAGGATAGTTTTCTCTTTTCTTTACCAACTTAGACATTGTTTTTCCTTTTCTGACTGTATTAATTGGGTCCTCCAGTATAATCTTGGAAAGCAGTGGTTGAGAAGGGGACATCCTTGCTTAGTTTCTCATCTTAGTAGATAATAGCTATTGGTTTTTTGTAAATAGTCATAATCAAGTTGAGAAGGTTACCCTGTACTCCCAGTATACTGAATTTTTAATCATGAATGGATTTTGGTTTTTGTCAGATGTTTTTCTGCATCTATAGGTATGATTGTGTGATTTTTTTTTTTTTTTTTTTTAGCCTTTGATATGATGGATTACATTAATTGATTTTTTCCGAAGATTTTATTTATTTGACAGAGAGATAGCACAAGTACGCAGAGTGGCAGGCAGAGAGAGAAAGAGAAGCAGGCTCTCTGCTGAGCAGGGAGTCCGATGCGGGGCTTGATCCCAGGACCCTGGAATCATGACCTGAGCTAAAGGCAGATTTTTAACCAACTGAACCACCCAAGTGCCCCACATTAATTGTTTTTTGAATGTTGAACTCTCCTTGTATACC
Source organism: Potos flavus (assembly GCA_028534135.1). Classification (NCBI taxonomy): domain Eukaryota; kingdom Metazoa; phylum Chordata; class Mammalia; order Carnivora; family Procyonidae; genus Potos; species Potos flavus. The sequence goes on along the minus strand of CM052895.1, from coordinate 18,278,727 downwards.
TGAGTTAAATCCTACTTGGTCAGATTGTTACTGTTATTGTTATTATTATAACAATATATATTATTATAACAACATTATACTTATATTATAACAACAATATTATAATAACATTATAATTATAACAATATTATAACAATTATATGTATAATAACAATAATTGTTATTATACATCCCAGCCCTATCAGAGTCTAGTCTGATACTTGGTTTGTTTCTTCCACCTGTGTCATTTGTTTTTTAGTATACCTTGTCATTTTTACTTGATAGCTAGACATGATGTACTGGGTAAAAGAAACTGCTGTAAATAGTCCTTTAGTAATATTCTGATAAAGTATGAGAGAAGGGAAAGCATTTTATAGTCCTGTGATTAGATCCTATTTTTTTTGGTGAGCCATTATTACCTCTGAACTGTAAACTTTACATGTATTCCTCAGTTTCTCCTCCCTTCCCCCATCCATTAAGTGGGACAGGATTGCTAGAGTGGCTGGGAGTTGGATATTTCCCTTTCTTCATATGGAAGGTTAGAGCCAACTTGAGTTGTGTATTGTCCTTTCTATAGGTCTCTTAGACTCTGATGGGCAGGCCTTGTGAAGAACAGAATGCTATGGGATGTTTCAAAATGGTTCCTTTTCTCCCTTCCCCTGCCTGAAGTACAAGGGGCTTTTTTATTCTCTGTGAGAACCTGGTAGAGATCAATGAATAAAACTCGAAAAAGTGTGGGGACCCTTTCATGGATTGTGTCTCTCTGAAATTTTTAACTCTCAGAGGTGTCCACATTGAGTTTCTAGCAGTTCATCAATTACAGCTCAATTTTCCTTACCCTGGCACTAGTTCCTGCAGCGATTGCTACTCAAAGTTGTGTTTTTCTGTACTTGTCTGTCATTACCTTTAATTTGGGGGCAGCAGTTTGTTCCTGTTACTTTAGTTCTCTTACATATCAAGAAAGGTTGGCAATGTATTGGATTGGTCACTTTTTTACTTGTTACTAGGACAGATGGCATTTTCCAAGATGCTATGTGCCAGAACAGAAACTGGAAGTCTGGAAATATTTTGAATCTGTAGATTATTTGAGGGAGACTTGAAGTCTTAACAATATAACATCATCCAATCTATGAATATGGACTGTTCTCACATTTATTTACATCTTTCGTTTCTCTTAATTCTGCTTTTTCCAGTGTATTAATCCATTTTTGTTCAACTAGTCCCAAATATTTTTGTTTTTGATCATACTCTGGATAGCATTGCTTGCTTAATTTCATGTTTATTTTTTTCATTATTAGTATATAGAAACACAGTTGGTTTTTACATATTGATGTTATGTCCTGTGATCATGGTACACTCTTAAGTTTTCTAGGAAAGTTTATAGGTCCTTAAGAGTTTGCCTCAGACAAGATGGGTCCTCTCTGATAAAAACATTTTATTTCTTGGTACCCATTCTTTGTGCCTTTAATTTTTTTCTTGTGTTACTGCACTGGCTATAATCTCTAGTACATTGTTGGCTGGAAGTGATGACAGTGGACAGCCTTGCCTTGTATTGTTGCATATTGTATGCATATTGTAATCCTTAGATAAACTAATAAGAGTTTAATAGCATTTAAAAAGCATTTAAAAATCATCACAGAAATTAAAGTGATAGACTAAAACTGCTCATCAGAGATGATGGCAGTAATGTAGGAGCAGAGGGACAAAAAAGATGGGGCAGTTACAAAGTAAGTAGGAAAATCAAACCACATCAGTAATTTCATTACATATTATGGTCTAGGCACTCTAGTCAAAAGACATGTTACCAGATTCTGTGATAATCCCAGATCGAATTGTATATTGTCTTTAGGCAGTACTTAAGGTTCAAAGCACAAATACATTTAAAGTAAAAGGATGGAAATGGATATAGTAGGCAAATTATATTCATAAGATAACTGGAATCATATCAACATCAATCAAAATCAACTATAAAACCCAAAATGTTATTGGAGACTAAGGGCAAATTTTCATAGTTGTAAAAGGATAACTGTATTAGGAACATAAAACAGTTTTTACTATGGTAGAGCCCTAAAATACTAGAAGTAAAAACTAACAATTGAAAAGATCAGTAGAAATTGAACTCTTACAGCTGGAAATTTCAAAACCGTATCAACTGTAGAAACCACTAGATTAAAAAATTAGTAAAGAAAAATAGTTTGAGAAGTACTATTACCACTCGGATACTTTTTTTTTTTTTTTTTTCAGGCTTATAGATCATTCTCCTGGATACTGGATACTCTAGACTGTAAACCGTCTCAGTAAATTTAAAAAGGTTGAAATTACTCTGGGTTTATTCTCAGAGTATATTGGAATTAAATTATAAATGAATTTCAGGAAAAAATGTGAGAATTTAAACAAAACATTTCTAAATGACCCATAGGTCAAAGAAGAGTTGACAGCAGAAATTAGAAAATATTTTGAAATGAATGAAAATGAATACATAACAAATATGGAGTTCCCCTGAAGGGGGAGTTTAGAGGAAATTTACAACACTAAATTTATAGTAACTTCTCGAGAAAAGAAGAATGGTCTCAATTCAGTCATTTTAAGTTTTCATCTTCATAAGAATAGCAAAGTAAATTTGAAACAGAGGTAAACTTTGAGTGGAAATCAATCAAAGGAAAACCAGAAAAACAACAGAAAATAATCAATGAGATGAAAAGTTTGTTCTTTGAAAAGGTCAACAAAACTGATAAACTTTGGGATAGACTGATCATTTAAAAAAGAGAAAACACATAATACCAAAATCAGGTGTGAAAGAAGAGATATTAATATCCTACAGAAGTTAAAAGTATTTAAAAATTTTATAGGCTTATAAAATTTATACCAAATAGGGCAAATCTTACAAAGACATACATTACCATAAATAGACTGAAAAAGAAACTTTGAATATATTTATAAAAAGTAAGGAAATTGATTAATTACATTTTTCCCACAAAGAAAAGCCTTGGTCCAGATGGCTTTACTGCTAAATGTTTTCAGGTATTTAGGGAAGCATTGCTATTTATCTTGTGCAAACCCTGTTGGAAAATGGGGAAAGAGGGAGCACTTAAAACCTATTTTATGAGTCCAGTATTAACCTAACACTAACACAGACAAAAACAACACAAGACAAGCAAACTACACTTTGTTATCTTTAATGAACATACATGCAGCAATCATTAAGATAACAGAAAATCAAATCCAGACATATATTAATAAAGTATTAGAAACTGAGGAAGTTGGAGTTATCTTGAGAATGCAAGGTTTATTAGCATTCATAAATCAGCTAATACAGTGGTCTAGTCTTTTGACTAGAGTGCCTAGACCGTAATATGTAATGAAATTACTGATGTGCTTTGATTTTCCTACTTTGTAAATGCCCCATCTTTTTTGTCCCTCTGCTCCTAGATTACTGCCATCATCTCTGATGAGTAGTTTTAGTCTATCGTTTTATTTTCTGTGATGATTTTTAAATGCTTTTTAAGTTAATATTAGTAAAATAATGGACAAAAACCATATTCTTTTAGTAAAATTAAAAAAAAATTGAAAAAATATAAACATGTTCATGATAAAGCTTTGAACATACTAGACCTAGAGAAAGCAGTTTGCTGATTCTGATCTAGGACGTGTACCTAATGGCCTGCAGATTTCCTGTTGTTTGTAAAATGAGGTACTGTAGGTGTCATCTTAATTTCTTTATTTTCTCTCTTAGGAATCACAGCCCTGTCCTTGCTGTTGTCCAATGTCTTGAAACTGTGTTGTTTTATATATTTTGTCTGATTTTCTTGGTTTTTTAGGTAGAATAAATCTGATCTGTTACTCTGTCTTCAATGAAAGAAACTTCCACAAATTTACTTCTCATTTTTTATGCAATAGATAACCATTAGAGTTTATACTGCTTAAGAAAAAAACAAAGTGATATTTTTAAGTTCAGAAGTAATTTATTACATTTAGACATTAAGATTTTGTTACATGACTGACACTGCACTAAGTGCAGTGCACTAAGTGCACTAAGTGCACTAAGGAGGCACCTTAGGATTTTTAGGATTTTGTTATGAACTAATATTTGTGTATAACATTATAGTTTGTGAAGAATTGGCGTTTTTATTTTTATTTTAATTTATTTTTTAAAAGATTTATTTATTTATCTGACAGAGAGATCACAAGCAGGCAGAGAGGCAGGCAGAGAGAAGGGGGAAGCAGGCTCTCCGCTGAGCAGAGAGCCCGATTCCGGGTTCGATCCCAGGACCTTGATATCATGACCTGAGCCGAAAGCAGAGGCTTTAACCCACTGAGCCACCCAGGCGCCCTAAGAATTGACATTTTTAGAATATTGAACCTTTTCATAAAAGTATATGATAGGTCTCTTATTTAATTTAATCACTCTTTTCAGTCTATAAAATTGTATAGTGTTTTATAAATGACCTATATTTCTTATGTTTACTTTTTGGTATTTTATATTTTGCTTCATTAGTGGAGTTTCCTTTTAATTTTGTTAGTTTATAGTAATATTTTAGAAATTTTATAATTGGTCATGGTACTTAATTTTTGTTAATGTCATATTTTAGATTGCTTTTACAATTTAAGTGTGGTCTCCATATTGGGTATGTTAGCATTTTGTCTCTTAAATAATTAGCAAGTATTTTATCCTCTCCCCCTATCCTTTTAAAAATGTTTAGTTTCTCTGTTAAATGAAATGTTATATTTTTCTTATGTAAATGCTTCCTTTTTTGATTGCTGAGAAGTCTTTCTCTCAGTTGAAGAATATAAAAGTATATTTTCTTTTAGAACTAACCCAGTTGTAGTTTTTTGAAAGAGCTAGCTCGGGATTCCCCAGCAATCTTTCTGAAAAATAAATCACATGTGTATCTAGTACATTCGTTTATATATTTAAATGTGGATTTATTTTTTAAGTTCTTTTTATCTTTGGTTGATTACTGCCCCCAAAATATTATAATGATTTATTTTTAGAAAATATTCCATAGTTGTGGCTTCATTTTTTATTAGGTGTTTTATATTAATTCAACCAAATTCAAGATTTGAGACTAGGTGGGTATCCTAAACTATAAAAGTTTTAGAGAAGAGTTAAAGGCAATTATTTTAAAAAATTTTTCACAAAAAGCTATGTTGAGATCAGTTATATCAGGGTAAATACGAGGAAAAATTTTGGTTTGTTTTTTAAGAAAATCTTGCATAAGTGATAGGATTATAATTTCTTGGTTAACATTTAGGGTTTTTGGGGGGATTCTTTTTTATTTTTCCTATATTGATATATTTTATCTATAATCTTTGCTAAAGAAATTGTTCTTTTGTTTTTATAGTTTTGGTAAGCAGTTTGGAGGAAAAAGAGGATGTGATTGTCTTGTATTAGAGCCTTCAGAAATGATTGTGGTAAGAACTTTAAAGAATGCTGTGAATTGTTTTTTTGATATGCTTCAGTTTCAGCTTTAAATGTGGTAGGCTATTAAACACTCAGGGAGATTCCGTTACTGTGACTTTAAAAATACTGAATAGCATCAGACCTATATACCAAATTTGTTGTTTCTATCTACTTAAAATTTTTTCTGATCCTTGAGAGGATTTAGAAAGTGATACAGTTCTGTATACCATGATCCAAATTTGGTGATCTTTTACTACTCCTACCAGTAATTTTAAATGAAGGCCTTATTAGAGGAACCTTGACTTTTCAAGTGTTTTCTCTTTTCCTATGCAATTTAGTTAATATTCTTTGAACTTCCAGATTCTGTGGATAAACTTGAGGGTAAGAGAAAAAGAGACATATAGTTATATCCAAGTAAGAAATGGTTTAGATATTAATATTTCTCTTTAAGAGTATAGTTAAGGAATAATGATTGTTACTAAGAAATCTAGGCAGGTAATGTAACATGAGAAAACCTCAGTTTATTCTGTTTTTTTTTTTTTTAGCATTAAAAGAACCAAGAATACAACTTTGTTTTACCTTGTTCTGAGATGACTTTACTAGAAAAATAGCTTATATGGAATAGACTCGTTGTTCTGCTAGCATCTCATGCAGATGATCATGTCATCTGATATGATTTTAAATTATTAAGAAGTGAGGTTACATTCTTAATGATGCATTTTAATGTCAGGGGTCAAAACTTCACATCTTCACATAGTTTGTTTGCTCTTCTCCAAATTGGATCATCTACATTATCATACACTTCAGTGTCCTAAATTCCATATAAACAAAATAATTTTTAGCTCCTAAAAGGTAGAAATTATCTTAGTCACTTTGTGTCTTCCATTGTAGCGCAGAGTGCTGCCTGCATAGTAACCATTCAGTGAATGTTAATTAAACTAAAGTTTGTTCAAGGCGAGGACTGTGTATTATGTTTATTTTCTTTAAGTAAGTGTTGGTATACGTAGCATATCTAAATAAGGCCTCAGAACTCTCTCTTCTAAGTAAATGTATTGAGGGACACTGCCACAGGCAGTACTAGTTTTCTCATTTATTTGTCTGTTGATGTATTTTGTATTTTTTCCACTTTATCAGGAAAGAATAGTGCTTTTTACTGCAGTGTTCTCATATACATTGTTTTTTTGTTGTTTAATTATTGTGCTAAAATACACAACATAAAATTTACTATCTTTTTTTTAATTTACTATCTTAACCATTTTTAAGTGTTAAATGTTGTTATTATTTAAGTTGAAATTAATCACTCGTAAATTAATGATTTTCCCCTTAAGTTAAAGGGAAAGCTGTTTTTCTGTCCACACCAGTCTCTAGGGAGACCTGCTTGCTTTTAGTGGGGGATAGGATTTAAAGCCAAGATATAGCTGCCAGTTGTTTTCATTGCTGTAGGTACCTTTTTGTTTAGAGGGCCTCTCACTGAACAGAGCTAGAAAATACATGTGAGTGTATGTATACCCACACACTTACTTATACACATCTATGTTTATTTTTCTGTATCTGTATTTAAAACCCAGAATTTATTTTGGCCTTTCTTCTTCACTTGTTATTTACTTTCTCTAACAGAAAAGTGATTTCCATTATCATCAGTGTATTTACTTATAAAGTAGTTGAAGAATTCCTTGCCTGTTACATTGTAGAACGTGCTGCTACCTAGAGGATCAACATGCTCAAATACACATATTTTAAGTATATATAATTCATTGAGATGTTATAAATGTATACATGTATCCTTATAATTTAACTCTATATCAAAGTATAAAATGTTTCAGTCACCCTCCCTAAAAGGAAATACTCAAAGAAACATAAGGAACCTGGCAAAAGGACAGAAGACCCAGATTAAAGGGATGCTTGTTGGCCAAATTTGTGACAGTTTGAGAATCCACATGAAAATTCATAGTAATTAATGGTACCCTTACATATAAGAATTCATAAGTTCTCCTGATACGAATGAATGAGGGAGAAGAAAAAGTTCTTCCTGATAACTGAATGCGAACTAATAAATATAGAAAAAATGATCTTAGAAAATCATTAATGAATGCTAAAACTTGTGGCTAATGTTTGAGAAAACAGTACTTACATAATCTCAACATACGTCCCCATAAATCATTTATGAAGAGAAAAATTCACAAATTTTTATTGGGGATAATGTGGAGGATACCACTATAATGAAAATTATTGCTTCCACCATCAATATGGGCACACACAAATAAAATACCCATTCTAATAGAATGAGAAGGACACATTATCACCTTTGTGATAATTTTCTGTGAGAAATGCATACCCGAATCTAGTCATTAGAAAATACCAGACAAAACAAATTGAGAACATTCTACCAATTGACTGGCCTGTACTCTAAATATTCCAGTGTCAAAAAACACAGAAAAAGACCAGGAACTGTTCCATATTAAAGGCAAAAAGAGAGACATAACTAAACACAATACGTGATCTGGTATTAAATGCTAGAAGTGGAAGGGCATTGTGGCTATAAATGATGCTTTTGACATAGTTGATGAAATTTGAATATGGACTTGTGGATTAGATAATACTCAATTTCCTGGTTTTAAGAACTGTACTAAGATTATTTGAAACAAAGTCTTTGTTATTAGGAAATACATGTTGACACATTTTAGGGTCAATTTATACTCAGTCATTTCAGAAAAAATTTGTGTGTATATAAAATCTTAAATTACCAAAAAATCACATCAAGTTTTTTATGGGTTTTTTTTTTCTTTTTTTTTCTTTTTTACGTGAGGTCTGTGTCCATTGTGGGGCTTGAACTCATGACCTTGAGATGAAAAGTTGCACATCAAGTATTTATTGATTGACGGTTGGTAATTTTTAAAATTCAAAACTGCATTTCGTTGATGAGCAGCATAGTAAAAAAATGCTTTATAAGTTGTAGGAGGAAATTTTTCAAAATAGCTTTTAGATTTTTATTTTTGAGATTTCTGAAAGATTTTATTGTCAAAATGCTGTGGGTTTTTTTTTTTTTTTTTACCATTATTATTATTTTTTAAGTAGGCCCCATGTCAAATGTGGGGCTTGAACTCATAACCCTGAGATCAGTGGTCGCATACTGTACTAACTGAGGCAGCCCAGCACCCTGATACCATATCTTTTGACATGTAAAAATGTATTGATATTTTGTATGGGTGTAAATCTTTGGTACCTGAGTATTTTTTAGCTGAAATTATTTAGAATTTATGAAAGAACTTAATCTCAGTGCATGAAGTTCTTTCAAATGGTTTTACTATGTATGTATGTGTACAAATTTTAAAACTCCACTAGTGATTGGGAATGCCTGTTAGCGTCTTCTGATCACCCAATACATTAGTCATCTTAATCTAACATGTTAAAAGGAAATTGTCTCATTTTAACTTACTTGTGCATATTTTCATATGCCTTACAGGGGATTTGTTTTACTTAATATATGTCCTGCCCATTTTTCTAGTTGGATTATGTGTTTATTTATTTATTTATTTGGTAAAGATTATTTTAGAGAGAGAGCACAGTGTGGTAGGGGCAGAGCGGGAGGGAGAGAGAGAGAACCCTAAGTAGACTACCTGCTGAGTGCTGAGCCCAACACAGGTTTCTGTGCCAGTATCCTGAGATCACGATATGAGGCGAAATCAAAAGTCAGACTCTTAACTGACTGAGTCACCAGGTACATGGGATTATTCTTTTTTATTTTCCCCTTACGAGATTTTTGTTAATAAATGAGCCCTTTTGCTTATAGGAGGCCGTAAATCATTTTCTCGTAATAGCTAAAATAAATTTTGCATTAAGTTTTTTGTTTTTTATCTATAGCATTGTCTTCCTCTTAAAAGTTTCTGGTTAGTGTTTATGCTTATTATTAGAAGACCTTCCCCATGACAATATTCCCGAACTTTTAACCTGTATTGCTTTATAAAATTTTTAAAAAAGTTTGGGAGAGCGCACACGAGCGAGCACTACTGGGAGGAGGGACAGAGGGAGAGGGAGAATGAGAATGTCCAGCAGACTCCCTGCTGAACGTGGAGCCAGGCACAGGGCTCGATGTCAGGACCCTGAGATCATTACCTGAGCTGAAATCACGAGTCAGACACTTAAATGATTGAGCCACCCACATACCCTGCTTTATAGAATTTGTTACTTCCTTACTTTAGCTTTTAGATCTCACTCCGCTAGGTAGCCAAAGACAGTGGTAACCACTTAACTACCTGTCTCCCAACATTTCCTCCAAAAGCAGTACAGAGCTATAAGAAGAGTAAAAGAAATCTATACATAAACCATGTTCAAGGCATAAGTCGAAGGCAGAGAAAGCCAAATTTTGAGAATAATTCTAAGGGGAGAAAACCCACCAATTCTCAGTATATCATCTGTCTTTTCCCAGACCTCAGGAAGGTTTTGTAGTGAGCAAAAGCCAGCCAAGCAGATTTGCAGAAAACACACAAGACGGAAGCTACTAAGTGTACCTAAGGTTAACCTGCACTGCCACTCCACACTTAACTTCAAAACTGTGGGTGTATATGTATGATAGAGCAGAACACAAACTATAGCGAAGTCATTTAAAATGGAATGATTTACAAAAGTCATCTTGTAAATGTGTATCTTCAAGGGTTAAGACAAAAGATAAAAAGACAAACTCCCTTTGGTATTTAAGTGTTGAAGAAGAAAAGAAGCACGTTGTGAAGTTTTAGGTTCCTACAAGACAAGGTGAACACAAAATCACAGTCTTATAATACCCACACCCCCCACCCCGCCCCTGCCCAGCAAGACAAAAAGAAAAAGTATCCTAAAATACCTGGCCCTCAGAGTATTTGCTAATTAACTCTTAAACTAGGAATCTTGTAAAATATCTCAATACCACAAAAAGATAAAAAGGGAAGATGAATAACAGTATATATAGTTGTTACCAAAAAAGAAGAGATTTGTTACATATCATCTGAGGAAAAGCCATCTCCACCCCAGGAAAAAAAAAATTCAGATGAAAACTGACCGTACTTATACAAACATATTCAATCAAGCATTTAAGGACATTTTTTAAAAATGTAAAAATCAGAAATTCAAAAACCATGAAATGAAAACTGGAAGAAAAGTGGAGTAAAAAGAGTATAAACTTGGTAAAGAAATGGAAGGCATAGAAAAAAAATACTGATAATATATATGTAAAATGAATAAATTACAGAATGCCCAGGGAGAATACACTCAAATGGAAGTTTAATAAGGTGCATTGAACAAATCAAAACTACAATGAGATAGCACCTTACACCTGTCAAAATGGCTAAAATCAAAAGACAAGAAATAAGGGAGGGTTAGTGAGGATGTGGAGAAAAAGGAATCCTCATACACTGTTGGTGGGGATGTAAATTGGTGCAACCATTGTGAAGAACAGCATGGAGTCTCCTCCAAAAATCTAAAAAAAGAAATGCCATATGATCCATAACTCCACAAGTGGATATTTACCCAAAGAAAACAAAAACACTCATATGAAAAGATACATGTCCTCCTATGTTTATTGCAGCACTATTTACAATAACCAAGATTGAAAGCAACCTAAGTGTTCATCAATAAGACAAATGGATAATGAAGATATGGTATATATGCAGTGGAGCATTAATCAGCCATAAAAAAGGATGAGATCTTGCCATTTGTGGTAACATGGATGGACCTTGAAGGTATTATGCTAAGGAATAAGAGTGGAAAAGACAAATACCATATCGATTTCACTTATGTGGAATCTGCAAAAAAGAATCAACAAAAAGCAAAATCAGACCTATAAATACAGAGAACAAAGTGATGGTTGCCAGAGGGGTAGGGAGTGGAGGATGGGCAAAAATGGGTGAAGGGAAGTGGGAGATAAAAAATTCCAGTTACGGAATGAATAAATTACAGGAATGAAAGGTGTAGCATAAGGAATACAGTCAGTGATGCTGCAATAATGTATGTGAACAGATGGTAGCTGCATTTGAGCATAGTATAATGTATAAACTTATCAAATGTTGTATACCTGAAACTAATATAACTTTGTGTGTCAACTACACTTTAATTAAAAGAAATAAGAATTGAAGAAAGGGAAGAAGCAAGTAAATGAAAATGACAAAAAGAATGAAGTAGAAAATGTCAGAGATACTGTGTACTTGAAAGTTACTGAGAGCAGATTTTCAAGTTTCTCACCACAGAAATGAAATGGTAAATAAGTGATGTAATGGAGGTGTAAGCTAAGGCAGTGGTGATTATCATTTTGCAATATATAAATGTATCAAAGCAGCACATTGTATACCTTGAATTTACATAATCTTATAAGTGAATTATGTCTCAAAACTGGCATAAAACAAGTGGCAGAGCAAAAAGTGGAAATTGAAGATAGGCATTGAAAGGATAACATTCATAATTTTTAAAGTCTCAGGAGAGAAAAATCCATGGAAAGCAACTATGTTTAAAGCAATATTTTATGAAAATTGTTTAGAAATTGAAAAAGATTCAAATCTACACCCACTTAAAGGGTATACTGGGTACTGGGAGAATGAGCTCAGAATGATCATTTCCAAGACATTTCCTAATAAAACTATTTGATTTCAAAGATAAAAAATCCTTAATGTATGCAGGCAAAAACAACATAACTTCCAAAGGTAAACGAATTGCATTAATTCGCACATTTAAAATTTAATTCTCACATTTAAAAATCCACTAGGGGGTGCCTGGATGGCTCCGTTAAGCGACCGACTTGTGATTTCAGTTCAGGTAATGATCTGATGGGGCTTGAGACTGGGCCCCACATAGGGCTCCATGCTCAGATGGGAATCTGCTTGAGCTTTTCTCCCTTTACCCTTCCCCCCCCCGACATGGTCTCTCTTTCTCTCTCTAAAATAAGTGGTTCTTTTTTAAAAAAGAAATATTAAAAATCCACTCGGGCAACCAAAACAAGGCTCAAATAGAGCAGCCTTTCAAAGATTTTTTTTTTTTAATTTTTTTTATTTGGCAGAGAGATCACAAGTAGGCAGAAAGGCAGGCAGAGAGAGAGGGGGAAGCAGGCTCCCTGCTGAGCAGAGAGCCCTACGTGGGGCTCAATCCCAGGACCCTGAGATCATGACCTGAGCCCAAGGCAGAGGCTTAAGCCACTGAGCCACCCAGGCGCCCCAGAGCAGCCTTTCAAAAAAAGAGAATTTGAAGTAAGGATTTAATGTCAGCCATATTGTCTTTATCAGGGTTATGGAAAAACGGTTTTCAGCATAAAAGAACTTAGGGAACTATGCACCCATGAGCTGTTTCTAAGGAATCTGCTAGAGGATATTTTATTCAACTGAGAAATAACCAGGAAAACCTCACCCAAAGAAATGATGAATCTTTAAAATACACAAATGTGTTAGTAAAACTAAAAGGTAGAGATGCGAGGGAGAGACTGCTATATTATATGTTGTGACAGAATGGCCATAATAAAACTGAAGAAAAGGAAAAGGGAGAGTGAAATAGAAAAAAGAATAAGCTTGTTGATGGTTGTTTGTTGCATAAAGAATAGGTGAGAGTGTTAACAACAAAGACTTCTCAACTAGGTAATTATAATGTTTGCGATTTGATTACTGTATAATCGCTTGTTTATCTCCTGGATGTTGGCAGAAGGCATAAGACTTGTGGGTCAGAAACAAAGAACTTTTTTACTTGTGGTATAGCAAGCAGTGTTATTATTAGCATATTTCTGTAGATTGCCCTTGCTTCATAGGTCCCATGGAGGCAGTGGTGGGTGGCCGACCGTGATACCACACACATAGTAGGTTTGCATTGCAATAAGAACGCCTGAGTTTGATGAATATACTGCTTTCGTAGTGAGCAAGCCTGCTCTTTTTTCAGCAGGAAACATTACCACATCCTTCAGGATTGCTTACTAGAAGCACAACTCTTGAGAAACGGTCCAGTTAATGAGTGGTTAGGACTGTGCATTCTTGGCAAATGCAACAAAATATATAGAAGCACAACAAGCCCTAGGAAGACTATGTTTCACCACAGATAGTAAAAGAAGTGTTAGAAAACAGGTGGACCATAGCAAGTATTGGCAAGGGTATAGACAAATGAAAGCCCTCATATGTGGCTGGTAGAAAAATAAAAGAGGTGCAACTTCTCTGGAAAACAATTTGACAGTTCTGAAATAGTTAAAAATGGAATTACCACATGATCCATCAGTTCCATTCCCACATTTATACCTAAGAGAATTGAAAACATGTGTCCACATACAATCTTGTGCACTAATGTCCGTAACATTCATAACAGCCGGAAAGTGGAAACAAACCAGATGTCCTTTAACCTGATAAAGAGATAAACAAGATGTTTTATGTTCATACGATGGCATATTATGCTGCAATAAAAAGGGATCAAGTATTGATACATGCTGTAATATAGATAGATGAATCTTGAAAACATTTTTCTAAGAAACCCGGCTCAAAAAACCACATATTATACGATTGCATTTACATGAAATATCCAGAATGGGGAAATTCACAGAGACAGAAGGTAGATGCCAGTGGGCATAGGGTTTCTTTTCGGAATGATAAAAATGGTCTAGAACTAGATAATGGTTGCACAACTTTGTGAATATATTAAAAACCAACGAATTGTATACTTAATTGATTAATGAATTGTATACTTAAAAGCAGAGGATTTTATGGTGTATGAATTATATCAGGAAAAAAAAGTATGAGAAAAGAACACAGACAAATCTAAGTAACAAAAACAATTTTTTATTGAAGCAAAGAATATACATTTCATGCAGATGTGCAGTAAAGTACATAAAACTAAAATGTTAAAAAACTGCAATATTAGTCATAACAAGAATCATAAAAATGAATGTGAATGGCTTCATCAACCCATTATAAGGAATAGATTTTCAGTTTGGTTCACGAAAGAAGACCCAGCTATGTACTGTTTATTTTTTAAAATATTTTTTAAGACTTGATTTATTCATTTATATTAGAGTGTGCATGGGGGTGGGGACAGGGTCAGAGGGAGAGAGAGAATTTCTAGCAGACTCCATGCTGAGCACAGAGCCTGAAGTGGGGCTCGACCTCACAATCCTGAGATAATGATACGAGCTGAAAGCAAGAGTTAGACCTTTAACTGACTGAACCACCCAGGCGGCCCTTTTTGCTGTTTAAAAGAAACAATCCTGTGATTGCTGGATCAAATGTTTGAGGAAGGCTAAAAATAAAGCAGTGGACAATGGCATACTAGACCAGTGAAAATGAAAGTGGGACAGGTATGATCATCTTAATACCAAAAGTACAATTCAAGCCAAAATCTCATGAACTGTGACATAGAAGGATGATTTTTTTTCGTGTTAAAACCTATAGTTTACGGTGGAGATAGAACACATGAATATCTTCGCAGCACGTTACACAGAAACTTTCTATAAAAAAACACACTCCAGAGGATTCAGTGAGACCTAGAAATATACTACTAGAGAATTTAATTCTCTGTTCTTAGTATAGAACAGATGAAGTCAAGGAAAAAATGGGATAAAAGACCTGGACAACACAAACAGTTAGGTGAATCTTAGGGAGATAAGTCGAATTCTACAACATGATGGTAAACTGTATTAGGTGCGTGTGCCACATTAATAAAAAATGTTCCTATATTTACAAAAAAATTAATTTTCATAAATTTTTTCCTTAATTTTCATAAATTAGATATAGTAATACTTTCTGGTTACATGCAATGAAATTCTAAATTATAATAATAGAAAATTAATTGATTCTTTGACCTGAAAAATTTTAAGCCTCCCAAACAACTTTTTGTCAAAGGATAAATACATACTGAAATCACAGAATTGTGCAAAATAACAACAGTGAAAATACACTATATAGCAGAATCCATGGAATATATCAAAAAGTGTTCAGAAACCAGAGGGAAAACAGGCAAAAGGAACAAACTCAGAGGCGATGCAGATACCAGAGTTAACAAGTGCATATTTTGAAACAGTTGATTAGTATTTCAGGGATTTAGTGGAGAATTTTAGAGGATTGGAATCTATAAAATGAAATAATGATTTCCAAATTCTACAACTAGAAACATCTACAAATGATAAACCCCAGAGGCACCTGGGTGGCTCAGGTCTGGGGATCTGGAATCAAGGGCTGTGTCCCTGCTCATCAGGGAGCCTACTTCTCCCTCTCCCTCTGCTGCTCCCCTGCTTGTGCCTGTTCTCTCTCTCCCTCCCAAATAAGTAAAATCTTAAAAAAAGAAAGAAAATGAAAGCTCAGTAGGTGGATTTTTATAGAAGGTGAAACTTGACTGGAGAGCAAGTTAGGGAACTACAAAGCCAGAAGAATCTAAACTGATGGAGAAAATATTTTAAAAATACATAATGGAGTGTAGGACACAGATAATAGAAAAGGTCTTAGGTAAGTGTAATTAGAATCCTATAAGGAGAAGAAAGACAGAAGTATTAGAAGAGATAATGGTTGAGAATTTTCCAAAACATTAAAAAGAAATCAACTCACAAATTTGAGAACTCTGTAATCTCAAAGCAGGATAAATACAAAGAAACTTATGCATAAGCACATTATAGTAAAACTACAGAAAACGAAAAACAAAGTTATAAAACCAGAGGGAAAAACACATTACTTTTAAACCACCACAACTTGTAAAACACACACTGACAGCAAAAATTGAAGCTTTGTTTGTTAATCAAATAATTTCCACACAAAACTAAAGAAAATTTTCAGCAATAGGCAAGCACTTAGTTTACCAAGTGGGAGTTTCTCAGGTAAAAGGGAATCACAGATGGAAGCGTAGATATGTGGAAAGAAATAAAGACAATGTAAAGCATTTAGATATATGTATATTGACTATAGAGACCAGTACAAGTAATAAAAGCGTCTTTTGTACTTAAAATATATGTAGAAGGAAACACATGACATAAGAAAAGGAGGGATGGAGTGAAAAATTCGTAAGACCTTTACATGTTCTAGAAAGTGGTAAATATACTAATAGTGGATTCTAATAAACATATATGTCATCTAAGAATACAGCTTGTAATTAATAAGAAGGGAAATGGAATAATAAATGAAAATGAAGGCACAGAAGAGAAAAAACATACTAGGAGGAGGAAGGAACATAAAGATTTCCTTTCAAGTATATCAGAAATTACATTAAATATAAATATTCCAGTAAAGAAGCAAATATCAGATTAAATTTTTTTTAAACACAATTACATGCCACTGTAAACAGCAGTGTAAATATAAGGTTTGAGAAGAAACTTGACTTCTCGGTCTTTTCGCTCAGGTAAGTGGGAAAGAATTGAAAGTATAGAAGTTGTGTCTTCTAAGCAATAACCCAAAGGAGAGCTGGTTTGTCTCCAATCTTCAAAGTGTAATTTAAGGCGAGAAGCATTATTTAATGTAAAAATAGTATTTCATCATGATAAACATGTATCAAGTTTAAACAGTCCTGGTTCTTTATGTGCCTTATTATATAACTAAAAGATAGTCATTAGTAAAATGCGAACTTAACAAAATCCACAGTGACAGCAAGAGAGATTTAAATATCCCTCTAAAAGTGAGAAAGCAAGCATATGGGATCAGTAAGGATTTTGAGGATTTGGACCTGTGCCCAGTAGTTAGAGAACTCTACACTCATCAACAACAAATACGTGTACTTTGAAGGACATGTGGAATGTACTCCAGACGCGTGGGTGGCTCGTTTGGTTGAGCTCCAGACTCCTAGTTTTGGCTCAGATCGTGATCTCAGGGTCCTGGAATCAAGCACCATGCTCCGGGCTCTATGCTCAGCATGGATTCTACTTGAGGCCCTCTGCTCAACCCCCTGCTTGAGCACGCATGCTCTCTAAAATAAATTTAAAAATAATAAAATAAAAATAAATGTTATATCTGGAACATAAAACAAATCTCATGAAAGAGTTTAATTTTTGGGTTGTTTTTGGCCATGATGGAATTAACTTAGAAACCAATTACAAAAACAACTAAAACAAAATATAACTTTAAACTCAGGAGTATACTTTAAATCACTTGTCAAAGAATCACTATGAAAAGGAGAAAATAGTTTGAGCTGAATGAAGAGGATATCAAAATGTATGAAATTTGTCTTGAGCCTTAGGTGAACAGTTTAAGCCTTAATGTTTTAGGAGAAAGTCTGACATTTGGTGAAGGTAAGTATCCACGTTAAGAAATGAGAGAGCAGCAAACTATTTTTTTTAATTTAATTTTTTTTTAAGATTTATTTATTTGTCAGAGAAAGAGAGCACAAGCAGGTGAAGCTGTAGGCAGAGGGAGAAGCAGGCTCCCTGCTGAGCAAGGAGCCTGATGTGGGACTCGATCCCAGGGATCATGACCTGAGCTGAAGAGAGGCGCTTAACTGACTGAGCCACCCAGGTGTCCCAGAGAGCAGCAAACTATACATACAGAAATTAGAAGCCTAGAAACAATGAAGATAAAAAGTTGGTGGCATGTAAAGCATACTTAAAGAGGTTGAAGAAAGGTAAAAGTTGATATTCAGAATAGAGTAATAAATTTGATACTTCTTTGTCAAAGTACTCAAGAACAAAACATGTTACATAGCTTAATATCAGGAGTAAGAAAAGCATGGACTACTATGGAGCTTATGAAAATTCTAAAAATAGTAAAGGATATTATTAAAAACTTAAATAAGTTTTACATTTTAGGTCATCAAATTCCTTAAAAAACAGTTTACCAAAATAAGCATGTGCATGCGTGTCACACAGAGAAAATCTTCACAATCCATATTCTGGAAAGAAAGTACATCTGTAATAGACCTTTTCATTTAGAAATTCCCACTCAAATGATTTCATTGGTGAGTTTTTTTCCAACATTTAAATAAGAATACAAAAAGTCTTAGTAGGAAAGAGAAAGATTGAATTCCTTTTTTATGCATCCAGTTTATTTTTATTGACGTATAAGTGACATAATGTTTGAGAGCCCAGTTTAATTGTGATGACAAAACCTGACAGTTACATTACAGAAAGGCAATGTTGCAGATTAGTTTTTTGTTTTTTTTGTTTTTTTTGTTTTATATTATTCATTGGAGAGAGAGCCAGCAAGAGCACGAGCGGAGTGGGGGTGGTGTCAGAGTGAGAGGGAGATGGAGACTCTCCACTTAGCAGGGAGCCCAGCTTGTGGCTTGAGCCCAGGAGCCTGGGATCCTGACCTGCGCCCGAGGCAGAGGCTTAACTGACTGAGCCACTCAGGTGCTCTCAGGTTAGGATTTTTTAAATTAAAAATCATAAAATACTAGGGAATCAAATTCCAGTAAAGTGATATACCAAGAGGATAAAATGTCGTGATTGTTGAATTTATTCCCAGAGTTGCAGGGTTGATTTAATTCAGTTAGTACATCGCTTTATTGCAGTTTGCTTTATTGTGCTTCACGGATACTGTTTTTTACATACTAGAAGTTTGTGGCAACCCTTGGTGAGGTGGTCTGTTGGTGCCATTTTTTTTAACACCATTTGCTCACCTGTATCATTTGTCACTGTTTGGTAATTTTTGCAGTATTTCAGATTTTCATTATTATATTTGTTACAGTGATTTCTGATCAGTGATTACAACTCGAAAAAGCTCAGATGATGGTTAGCCTTTTTTAGCACTAAAATATTTTTTAATGAAGGCATTATGTACTGTTTTTTTTTTTACACATACTGCTATTGTACACTTGATAGGCAGCAGTGTTTTGTAATCATAGGTTATACATTGGGAAACCAAAAATTTTATTTGATTCACTTCAGTGCAATATTTGCCTTATTAGAATGGCCTGGAACCAAACCTATAGTATCTCTCAGGTATGCCTATATTTGAAAATCACTATGATTCACTGTAGTAATATAATTAGAGTCATATGATCATCTGTATAGACCCAGAAAAAGCATTTGATAGTACTCAAAACCAATTCATGATTGTTGAAGCTTTTCGCAAACTAGGAAAAGAAGGAAACTTTCATAACCTTATTAAAGGCATCTGCATTAGCCCTACACTAAACATTAAAAACATTATCCAGGCCTTTGGAAATGTGTAAGGGAAGCCCAGCATTACCAGAACCACAGGTTAAGAGGCCCTATAAAGTGCATTCAGGGAAGGGAACAAGGATAGATCGAAAAAGATCTAACATAGGGTTGACTGGGTGGCTCAGTCGGTTGAGCTTCCAACTCTTAATTTTGGCTTCTGTAGAGATCTCAGGATGGCAGAATCAAGCCCAGCTTCAGACTGTGTGCTGAGTCTGCCTGAGATTCTCCTTCTCCCTCTCTTTCTGCCCCTCCCCCTGCTCGCATGCTCTCTAAATAAATAAATAAATAAAAGTCTTTAAAAACATGTCTAAAATAGATGAATGATTTGCATGTAGGAAATAAAAAAATACACATTAACTTTCAGAATTAATAAGTCATTTTAGCAAGGTCACTGGATATTTATGTACAGAAATCAGTTGTATTTCTATTTAGGACCTGCAAGTAATTTAAAAATTAAATTTAGTGAACATACTACTTGTAAACATCAAAAAGTCCGTATATCTTAGAATAAACCTAACAAAAGTTGTAAGATACATCAACACAGAAAACCATAAATAAATTTTGAGATCTTTAGGTCTAAATTGAGAGAGGGGCGCCTGGGTGGCTCAGTGGGTTAAGCATCTGCCTTTAGCTCAGGTCATGATCTCAGGTTCCTGAGGGTCGATACCTTTGTTGGGCTCCCTGCTCGTTGGGGAGTCTGCTTCTCCCTCTTCCTGCCGTTCCCCTTGTTTGTGCACACTCTGTTTCTCTGACAAATAAAATCTTTAAAAAATAATAATAAAACGACTACTAGCTCTTTGTGCCCTTAAGACTTATCCCATTAGAAATGCAAATTACTAATACTATATATACTGTATAGATAGAGGAAAAAGCATTTGATAATACTCTAGACCCATTCATGTTCTTGAAACTTTTAGCAAACTAAGAAAAGAAGGAAAATTTCATAACCTTATTAAAGGCACCTGCATTAATGTTACAACAAATATTGAAAACTTCTCCTGGCTTTTGGGAATGTGTAAGGAAAGCTCACCGTTACATAAATACCATCTTCTAAACTCACCAGAAATAATAAATCTCGGTGGAATTATACCAACTACCACTAGTAGTCTTATTTTTAGTACTAATGGCAACATTAAAGTTTTTAATTTTTTGTGTGTATATATTATTAGACATAAACTTATTACATATATGTGATGATATGTAATTATAATTATTATAATATACACATAAATCATTAGGAAGCAAAATCATGTAACACCAGAATATTGGTGGTAATGTTACTGTTAAAGCTGTTATGTATGTATACATAACATGTATGTGTATATTTATTTGTACTTCACAAATTGTCTTAACTGTTTTATGCAGTCATTATATGCTCAGATTTTATCATGTATTTACCGTTTGTTTACTTTTAATTTCTTCCATCTGAGACCTTTTTCGTAGGAGCATTTGTGTTACATCTGAGGTACACCGTTTAAAATGTTCTTTAATATTCATTGATAAACAGCTCAGCTGGTTGTATTTTTTTTCTTTTTTATTATGACCGAAACTATGTTTTGTATCATTCTTTAGGATTGTTTTGCCATGAATGCAATTTGGGGAGGAGAATCCTTTTTTTTTTTTTTTTTTTTCCCCCTTAGCACAGTCAGTATAGTCCATTGTCTCCTGGCATTTATTAGTTTTTGAGAGGTCTGTTATTAATCTAATTGCCTTTCATTTATAGCTGATCTACATTTTCCTTGTGGCTGCATTAAAAGTCTTCTTTTTATCTTTACAATGTGAATTTATAGTTGTATTTTCGAATTTGTTCGACTACTTCAAGTTTTTGTTTTAATCAAAAAGTTTCATTTTCTCTTTGGATATTACCTGGTTCTTCTGTCATCTTGTTCTTGAACTTTATATGTTAAATCTTATCAGCCTATCTATATCATTTATGCTTGCTTATTTTTCATCTCATCTTGACTTTGTGCTGAGTGTATAATTTTTTTGACTTTATCTTCCTTGTTTATTAATTCTCATTTTAGTTATATCTCCATATGGTGTTTAATTCCCTTTTTTTTTTTTCTCTCTTTTTTTCTTTCTCCTCTATGTAAGTTTGGGTAATTTCTTTTGACCTGTGTTTTAAGTTCATTGATTTCTTAATTCACTTGCATCAGGTCTACTGGTGAGTTTTTGAAAGGCATTTTTCATCTTCGTTCCTATGATTTTTGTTTCTATGATTCTCATTTTACTCCCTCATATTTTCCTTATGTCTGCTGAAATTTTTCATCTGTTTATGTTGTCCACCTTTTCCACCTTTTTGCTGTCTTTATGTAGTTTTAAATTCTCGATAGTTGCAGCATGTGGATCACATCTGATTTTGGTGGATTGCTCTGTTGGTTGCCTTTTGTTTTTTGGCAGTGGATTGGTGTTTTGTTTTTGTTGTTTGCTTTTTTGCCTTTTCTATTTTTACGTGAGTCATTATTTTGGATTTAATGATGAGTACTGTGTGTAGGGCAGTAGAGAATGAGGGTAGTGTTTAGGCCTGGAGCTGAACACACCTCTTCTGCTAGAGTTGAGCTAGGTTTGCATTGTTTCGTTACTATGGTTACCTTTAGTGCACCAGTGCTTTCAAATTTCTCTAGTTTTCCTTTAGTCCTCAGGGTTGGGATTGGTTTGTTGGGAGGTCTTTCTTAGTGTTCTTTTTCCATCCCCATTGTAGGCCTTCTTTGTGCTCTTGTGTTTCGTACAGGATATCTCTATACTTTCTTGTCCTTTTTCTAAATGTAGACTGCATTTGCTTATTACACATTGCTTGCTAGCCTGGCATTTTGGAGGAAGGGCACTTGGGTTTGTTGTGGGTTTTTTGGGCCTGATCAGTCCTTACCTCCTTAGTGCTATTTATAATCTCTGGCTTATTTTCAAGTTTCTTTTTGTTTGAAAGTTTTTTTAATTATAACTTTATATTTTCTAATACTTAAAATACGTTGGAATATTTGCAACTGTGAGTCTATTGTCTTTTTCCTGGCCATTATTGCTCATTATGTCTATCATTTGTTCACATGTTTGTTTTTTGTTGTAGCTGGGGGTCTTTTTCCTTGTTTTTTTTTGGAGGGGGAAGGTATGTTTATCTGGGAAGCCATATATCTTGAACAGTAGGTGTGGGAATTCTTTGAGGTTTGGGTTAAAGTTAAAGTCTTGCAAAAGGTTTCAGATTTGTTTTTGTCTGTTACGTATGTACATTATCAGTCCTGAATATCTTTAAATTTACTTACGTGCTTAAGGCATTATGAATTCAGACTGATGACCTGCGTGAGGGATAGCTTATGTTTTAAATTCTTAGGGAAAATTTTTTTTGTCTGTTTGGTTGGTTGCTTTTTACCCCTTCTTCTCCCAGTGCCAAGCAAGTTTTCTTCCTCTCTCCTTCTGCAGGATAGGCTTATACTTCTGTATCCTCACAGTGAGGATTCAGCTAGTTGAGTTGAGCTAACCAGGAAGTCTCCTATTGGATTCCCCATGTTTGATGGATTTTCTATTATTGTCTTTCTCACTCCCTGCAACCATCCAAGTGGAGGGGCTAATCTCTAGGGTTGGGGAATTTTCTGTGTTCTGGTTGATCAAAAGCTGCGTTGGTAGCCTGTCTCCTGGTATTTTTACTTTCACTTCAGTCTTGGCCTTTGGATTTGTTACTTTTGTGACATGAGGTATGCATTTGTAGTTTTGTTTTTAATCTCACATTTCAGTTGTACTTGGCAGGTTTGTTAAGGGTACTTACTCCATACATTGTTTAGTCTTTGTCTTCATTTGGTACTTTCCTTAAAATTTTGAGACTTAGAAACTCTTAGAAACTCCTTTCTTTAACTTAATTTACTAGTTATATTTTGGAAAGCCCTTATTATCTCCGCTTTTGTGCAATAAGTGGTAGATACTAGAAAATTTAAAGATTACATGATACTGAAATTTCACCTAATGTGGATAATATAATTCATCCGTTGGGATAGGGCAGTATGAAGGAAATGAATTTTAGTAGTCACACTTGGGTTTTGAGTCCTTACTCACTTGTATGAATTACTTAAATTTTATGTTACTCTGTATGATCAAAACAGAGTAGCTATGTGATAGAAGCGTTGTGAGCCTTCAGTGATATAACTTAACGCTTTCTGGTACATGCTTTGCTGTAGTGATGGAGTGAATACTGTGATTCTTTCAGCATTTTTTAGAAAGCAAATTAAATCTCAAGGAGGTAGCATATATAGCATATATTGCTACCTATTCAAGATTCTGTATTTGTTGAGGTGGAAATCATTCCCATGTCTCTTCTGCATTTTACTTTTCAGAAGAGTAGTAGTAACTTACTCTGCCTACCGTTATATTTCTTGAGTCCCTTACACATATTTCCAAGGATCTATCATGTATGGGGAGAAAGAATCTAATGTATTGTCTGTCCATTTTGGCAAAATTTTGAATGTTAAATGAACAAAGATTAATATATAATGCAGTTTCTGTCTTAGGGAACTTGTTAGCTTGTTAATGATATGGGCTTATTTAGTAGTTACAGTTGATGTGAAGGGGTAGTAGCTTCCTGGGGCAGAGGAGGGAGGGGTCATGAAGTATGGGAAGGATGCCACCATGTTGGCAAAGGAGAAATGGGCTTTGTGGCAGTAGCAAGAGCAGCATATACAAAGGCCTGAAGGCACTGGAGAGCATGTCCTATTTATAAGAAGTCTAGATTGTGTACACAAAATAAAGTAGCTGTGGTCTGAGGACAGGAATGTCTTTTGCAGTTATAGAAGAGATGGTAACTGAGATGTGTCTTAAATGAACAGTGGTTCAGCCAATGAAGATAGAATAGTTAGGATAACACAAAGTTACTTAGTAAAATGTAAGTTACTGTATTATGGTAACCCATGAATAGTCATATTGACTTGGCCACTACTTACTCTTGAACTCTTGTACCACTCATACCTGAAACACATCAACTCTTTCTGAGAAATCGTCAGGAAATTTTGTGCATCTCATTAGAGCTTTTATGTGACAGGTTTTTTTGTGTGTGTGGAGGAGGATAAGGGAATAGTTTTTCCAGGCTTACTTTTATAACATACAGTAATAAATTTGGAGGATGGGTCATATGTGGCTTTGAACATCACAAATAGTAGTTTAAAATTCACTCAGTAACTAGTAGTGGTCCGTTGTAGCATTTTGAACAGGAAATATGATAAAGTGATGATTTTTACGTAGGTGATTTATTTGATGATACAGGATGGAGTTGGAGAGGAATGTGTCTGAAGCAATAGCATCACCTCTGTATAGTTCAGGACTGAAGTGATTAAGACTTGAGTAAGGAATGATGGGAATGGGAATGAAAGAAAGGGCAATGTGAGAGGACTTTATAAAAAAAGGATTGACAAGTTCTGAGAACTGGTTGACGATAAGATTCAAAAAATGAGCAGGGGAATTAGGGATAGGATATTCATGAAATTTCGTACTTGGGTAACTGGGAAATTTTGATATTAGCCAATGATAGGACATGTGAAGGGAAACTTGGGGAGAATATTGTTTATGTGATGTGATGTTAATTATATATTATAGAACATCAGTATACCTTTTTATAAATAATTTTTAAAAGTATGGCTTCATCTGTGATCAGACAGGGAACGTGATCTTGTATCAGTACCATAAATGTTGGAGACAGACCTACATTCCAAGTCAACTTTAATAATAAGGATCACTATGTGAGAGAGGAAGGTAATCTCTTGTGATTTTGCTTTGCTCATCTATAAGCTACACATTGCTTACAGGACTCCTGTGTGAACTAAATAGTGTAATGTTTATGTATGCTGGCCCATTTTAGCCCTCAGTAAATGTTAGTTTTCACTTCTTTATTAAAAGATGCCAGCTTTGGGGCACCTTGCTGGCTTAGTCAGTGGAGCGAGCAACCCTCGATCTCAGGATTGTGAGTTTGAACCCCACATTGGATGTAGAGATCACTCAAAAACAGAATCTTCAGAAACAAAAGGATGCCACCCTTACTCTGTTGTCATACATTAAGATGGACACCAAAGAATAATGCATAAAACGTTTTTGTTTTGCTGTTGAGCATTTCACTGAAATCATAGCCATGATTATTGGCAAAATAAAATACGTGTATAATCATGCAGCTTCTAATTGGATTAACTGAGAAGTGGTAATTAATTATTGAATGTGTAGGTGTAGTTAACAGCCTTTGCTTCTGGTAAGTGCCTTTTTTAGGACGTATATGTTTATGTGAGCAAGATAGATTATTTCCTGGAAGGAAACTGTGGTCTCTAGATCTTTATAATAATGTCACCTTTAATCTTGAACTCATGAGTGTTGTCCTACACAGATTATTTTCTTGAAGCAGTTACTTGCAAGAAGTAAATGAATCCTCCTTTGTGCCTGTTAAGACTCCACAGACTGTCAGTAATATGGAAAAATTGGATATTTAATCAGGAATGTGAACATGTGTTTCAGGTGGAGAATTCCAAAGATAATGAAGATAGTATTCTACAAAGAGAAATTCCTGCCAGACAGTCTCGACGAAGGTTTCGGAAAATTAATTATAAAGGAGAGCGCCAAACTATTACTGATGATGTGGACATTAACAGCTATCTTTCTGTGAGTATATTTAGGGAATAGTTCATGGATCCCCCTTAATTTTTACATATAGTATCTTTAATTTACATGTATTTTTGGTAATATCAACACTTAGGGCTTAATGTAAAATTTTAGAGCAGGAAAATATATATAATTTTTTAAAAATATTTATGCTCAGTTGATTTTGGTAGAAATGCTTTTATCAGTGGAAGTTTTGTTTTTGCTTTGGTTTTTGTTTAAATCATGTAAAAAAAACATTCTTACCATATCTTTTTAGACCTTACTTGTGGATTTTCTTGCCTTTTTCTTGTCTGAATGAAATATGGAAAAGAGTTCTATCCTAGAACTCAGGTAATAGACTCATTGGGAGCTTTTTTCCTGATATGCTGTGAGGCATACAAAAGAAATAAAAATATGTCAATTTTTCTCTTGTGGTATGGGAGAAATACAGATACTATGTGTTAGTGCAGAAATGTGGGCAAGTGTTAGCGATATGTTTTTACATACAAATATTGAAGAAGCAGCAGCAGCAGCAGCAGATGAAATAATTAGCTTTTGTAACACTAGAAGAAACATAAGCTGTTTCTCCAGAAGTCTTCAGTTGTAATTGTGGAGAACGTCATTTTAAACTGAAAAGTATTTGAATTAAGAAGAAAGGATAGGAGCACCTGGGTGGCACAATCATTTAAGCATCTGCCTTCATCTCAGGTCATGATCTCAGGATCCTGGGCCCGAGCCCCATGTCAGGCTCCCTGCTTGGAGGGGAGTCTGCTTCTCCCTCTCCCACTGTCCCTCTCCCCTGCTTGTGCTCTCTCTCTCTTAAATAAATAAATAAATTCTTAAATAATAAGTAAGGATAATCTAAGAAAGAATAAATCCAGGGATATTTTATCAGTTTCAAATAAGTCATGATCCCTCCCAAAGTATAAAAACAGTTTAGAGATTGATTGCAACAAAATTCCCAAGGGTATGTTTAATTCATTTGGTTGTCAAAACAGAAATTCCTCCTTCCATGTTAGGAGTAAGGATTATTTAGGGAATTGTGTATAGTGGAAAAAATGTTAAATTTAAGGCAGCTCTAAGGATTTATAAATTTCCCTATAATGAATAAATTTCAAGTAACATGTTTGCATTATTGTACAAGTAATATGTGTTTTGGAAAAATTACACACTGGTCATACCACCCAGTTTTGTAACCATTGATGACATTTGGTATATTCTTGGGTAAAGGGTTTTTTTTCCACATAGAGTTACAAATGTAAGCTTTTTGGCTTTTTAAAACTTAAATGTATGAAAACTTTTTAAAACTTACGTGTATAATGTGAACATCTTTGAATGCTTTAAAAAAAAATTTTGTTAGGGGCACCTGGGTGTCTCAGTGGGCTAAAGCCTCTGCCTTTGGCTCAGGTCATGATCTCAGGGTCCTGGGATCGAGCCCCGCATGGGGCTCTCCGTGCAGTAGGGAATCTGCTTCCCCCTCTCTCTGCCTGCCTCTCTGCCTACTTGTGATCTCTCTCTCTGTCAAATAAAAAAAAAAAGCAAATATTTTTTTAAAAAAATAAATTTTTTTTACATTACTCTTAAGAATGTCATGGTATTCCATTATAGTAATTGCCATAATTTATTTATATACTTCCCAATATTTGGTCATTTAGATATTTTTTAGTTTTTATTTTTTTTAAATAAGGTTCTAATTATTTTTGTGCTTACGTATGTCTGTATGTTGGTTTCTTTAGAAAAATTCGGAGTAGAATTATTATCTTTAATTGTATTATTTGGTTTTCCTTATATGAGCTACACTGCAGTTTGTATGTGTGTTTTGATCACTTACTCCAGTCTCAGCTCTAGTGTGTTCTTAGATTTTTTTTGGCGTCATGTCTTAAAGCCCAGGCAAATTCTATATTTTCTCTAGGTAGCTGTGGCTTATGTTCGTGAGTCATGTACTTCTAACTCCCATGTGTACTCAACGTTGTCCTCTTGGGGATAGGTTGGTTTCCTGTGTAGACCAGAAAGAGCAACAGGCACACTGCTTGAGATGCTGTCCATTTGATGACTCTAAGTATGGCCTTGTTGCATTTAAAGGCTTGTGTAGCTAGTTTTAAGTACTTAACCTATTAAGTACTGTCAGGAATTTGGCAGAGGGGAGAACTAAGTTTCTTCAGGGTAGTTATTAACTGAGACTGGGTTGGAAAAGGATTTTTGGTCATGTTAGGTAAATTTGCTATTTCTTGAAATAATAGTTTCTGTTTGCTTTTTTTTTTTTCCTAAAATAGATACATTTCAGGCAACTTGGAAAAGGTTTTAAGAGGTTTTCATTTATTATTCATTAATGTCACCCATATGTAAAACCTGTGTCTGTCCAAATACCTACATACTGATAGTTGGTCTAGATAAAGGATGCTGTGCAGCAAAATTTAATTAGTATTTGTGAAAACATCCAGAAGAAAATTGGCTTTATGACTACCCGAGGGTCTTTCAGTTCTTTTGTTCTACCATCAGCAATTCAGAGAGAAAGATCAAAAGGAATCGTTTTTTCTTATAGACAGTAGTGCAGATTTGACAGTTTTTTTTATTTGCTCACCATCATCAACTTTTCCTTGCTAAAATGCTGAAGGTCAGAAATTCTTAAAGATGTACAGAATTTTTTGTTATTGTTATCTTTGTCATAAGTATTATTAGTATACAACCTGTACGTAAAAGTTTTAAGTATACTAAAGACTTTGCATGTTTTATTCTCTAATCGAATGCTTAGAATGATTTAAAAAGGTTGTTTATTTTTATGAATTATTGTTGTGGTTTTGTCATACATTGCTTTATATAAAGATGAGAACCATACTTTTAATGTGAAAGTGAAAAGGTTTTTTTCTTAATGTTAAAAAGAGCACTTCTATAACAGTAACATTTTTGAAACTCCTTTGGGTATTGCTCTCAGAGTTTTCAACAAATTTACATGTTTTTGAATATTCTCAGTGAGAATATTTTAGATATTTGAGGAAGGTGTGCTTCGTATTTAGAAATAGCAAAAAGGTGATTGGAGTAATATTCAGTGAGAGTAAGATGGGTAATTATGCCAGCCGAAAATAGTCTAGCATTTACATGAGCCATCTGTCTTGAATTCTTCCTTACTCACTGTATGGTTAGGGCGTTTCATCTAAACCCTTTGTGCTTTGGTTGCTGTACCTCAAAAAATGAGGATGGTAGTATTGGGTGTGCCTGTCTTAAGGGGTGCTTGCTAAAGAATATGGAACATGTTTGCACACTCATAGTCTAATTAGTCAGTAATATCTGTAGATGCTGCTGCTTAAATGTTTCAAGATTTATACTCTGCTCTTAATTTCCCCATGTCATTGCCTTAGTGTTCACTGCCGTTCTTTTTAGAACTGTTGTAATAGCATCAGGGCGCCTGGGAGGCTCAGTTGATCAAACGTCCAACTATTGATTTCCACTGGGTCCTGAGATTGAGCCCCACGTGTGCTCATTGGGGAATCTGCTTGGGATTCTCTCCTTCTCCCTCTGCCCCTCCCCCTGCTCACATTTGCTCTCTTTAGCTATAAAATCAATAAATAAAATCTTAAAAGGGGAAAAAAAAAAGAGCTGTTGCAGTAGCATCTCCCGTAATCTCCCAGCCCATTTTCACTGTAAAAGCAGTATTTTTTCGTTTTAAGAAATGTGGAAATTTTTTTCTAAATTGGAAAGTATCTCATAAGCTCTTCATTAAAAAACTTCTGATTAATGACTTTCTTTGATTTCAAGATTTATTTTCTCCTTTCTCTCTGATATCCCTATGCTAGTCTTATTCTTTACCTCTTCCCTTATCCTATCCCAACTAGGCCGTCATTTTACTTCATTCAGTTCTAAAGGAAGCTCTGTCGCTTCTTTTAAACTCTTAAATCTTTTCATAGCCTACTACCATCTACCAAAGAAATTCAGAGAGCTAATATGTGAGGACCTTCATAGTTTAGACTAGTTCTCTTTAATAGAACTTTTAACAATGATAGAAATATTTTATATCTGTTTCCAGATTGGTGGTAGTAACTAGCCACAAGTGGCTATTGAGCACT
This sequence comes from Potos flavus, assembly GCA_028534135.1. Classification (NCBI taxonomy): domain Eukaryota; kingdom Metazoa; phylum Chordata; class Mammalia; order Carnivora; family Procyonidae; genus Potos; species Potos flavus. The sequence continues at coordinate 18,248,633 of CM052895.1, read as the reverse complement.
TAAGATGTGGCTGGTATGACTGTGGATTTTAATTTAGCATTTTAATTTCAAATAATTGACATGTAAGTGACCACATGTGGCTAGTAGCTACCAGATTGGACAGCAAGGTCTGGACTTTGTCCACCTCTCCAGCTTTATCTTTCCATTTTTCCTCATATTCATGTCTTTTTAGTCATGCTGAACAAATTTGCTGACCCTTGAAGGATCCATGTTTTTAGTTATTTTCAGCTGTATTGAGATACAATTTACATATAACACTGTGTAAGTTTAAAGTGATTTGATATACATATTATTTTGTAAGATGGTTACTATATATGTGTATGCACTGTATACAGTATATGTGTATGTGTGGGTGAGAAATACATACATATGTGTGTGTACTGAGGGGTGAGAAACCTGCTTGTATATACATCTCTTACATCTGCTGTTCCTTTTTTTTTTTTTTTTTAAGATTTTATTTATTTATTTATTTGACAGACAGAGAGATCACAAGTAGGCAGAGAGGCAGGTGGAGAGAGACGGGGAAGCAGGCTCCCTGCTGAGCAGAGAGCCCGACGCGGGGCTCGATCCCAGGACCCTGAGATCATGACCTGTGCCGAAGGCAGAGGCTTTAACCCACGAAGCCATCCAGGCGCCCCTGCTGTTCCTTTTATTAGAATGCTGTTTTATTCTTCGTCTTCTTGGCACTAACTTAGTCATCCTCAAGACTCAATTCCATATCATTTCATGGGAGGCCTCCATGATTTTCCGTTGGAAAGGGTTAGGTACACATCTCTGCATTCCCAAAGTATTCCATGTTTATACTTTGACTGTTCACTAGACTACACTGTAATGGTTTCTTCAGATGTCCACTTCTCCCATCAGAATATACTTGCCTTGAAAATGGGAACCATCGTCATTGTACCCTCCAAGCTTCTTGCCTGTCAAGGAAAATAAGAGTGCTTCTTTTTGCATCAGCTCGTTTAGATTCCTCTGTAACTTTGGGCACATCGTGTAAACTTCCTACTTCTCTTTTGATAGGTAACCTATAAATTTGTGAAAGGATTAAATGAGATTTTTATAGAAAGTTCTGCGTAGTGTTTGGGACTCTAAAAACCATTTAGTGTGTCAACAGTTTCTATTCCTGTTGTTACTGTAAATACTCAGTCTTTATTGTTGCTTATAAAATAATTTATCTGTTCTGTACCTGAATATAAAATGTGTTTACCAAAATATTTAAGTATATTAATATAATAAAAAGTAAGCTAAAGAATTAGGACAAAGGGAAAGTGAAAGCAGGAAGAAGAAAATGAAGCTGGCTTGAAATTAGAACAGCCAAGCTTCAGCCTACCACTGCTCCCACCCCCACCCAGTTTTTTTGTAGTGTTTATTCACAGTAGCTCTCTTGAAACAAGGTATCCTGAATGTATATGAAAGTCACTGAAGTTGCTTTACTGTACACAACCAGTGGCTAAAATCCAATGAAATGATGACAGGGTTGTGTGCTAAAAACTCATGACTGGTTTTGGATTTACTGATTTTGAAGGTCTTTCTGACAGTAGTCAGCAAGGCCCAGTAGTTTAGCCCGTATGTCTTAAGATGTAGATCACAAAACAGTCCCTAGGACATGGGAAGAAAATAGAGTTTATATTTATATGTAGTATTATCCTTTTAAATTTCTGGGGATTTGTGTATATTTCATAATATTTTTGCTGGGGATACATGTATTAATTTATAAATAAGTAACATGTTAGAAATGTATCTCAAAATTTTTTGATTTTAGAAAGTTTCAAGATTAGATTGTTTTTAAATTTCTTCTTCATTTAGCACCACTATCTTTTTAGCTTTCTGGCCCCATTATTTTGCTGGAGGTCCCTTCCTTTGGTCTTGTTGTTCTCCCTGTGGAAGGTTCCTAGAGGCTCCTTTACATAAGGTAATTCTGTCTTTAACAAATCAATTTGAATTTTAACATTTGCTCATTCTATCCAGAATGGCCTCTTACTGTGTCCTCTTGATAAGTCCTGCTCACCTCCCAAGGCTTCATTCATTGATTGATCTCTTTGGAGAATCTCCAAAAGATTTCTCTTTTGGAGAAATCTTTCTTAATATTTCCTATTCATAGAGTGGACTTCTTACTGGTCCCATAGGATGTGGGACTTGGGTGCAGTGTGCTCACAGAATTCAGCTCTGTTCCAAAGATAACAGAAAACAAAATAACTAAGAATTTCTCAAATGTCTGTATTTTTTTAGGTTGATTGCTATGTTTTAAATAGCCTATTATGGTGAACATTTTTTAAAAGTTATGATTTGAATTTTTAATGTTGGTATATATGTGAAGTTAAATGGTAAAATTAAGGCAGGACCAAAAAGGAAGAAGTATTTTGGTTTTACAAGGTCAGGCACCAAGTATGCCTTTATTAATCTTGAAATCAATCACCATAATATCAGAAAACATTCATGCTCATTTTTGTGGAAACCCATTGACCCAAATATAAACAAGGACATTCTTCAAAGGTCTGAAAAATCTTCTTGGTGTTTGGGTGCTTCATTTATGAAATTATAGTCCTTTTTATTGATTTCTCATTTCTTATACTATATTTTTGAATAACGAACAGTAAAGCTGTTTGGTGTGTGTGTTACCTTCTCTTTACTAGACCCCGAGTTCCACAGTAGACCACATCATAATTTTTTCTTGTCCCCAGTATTGCTTATGGAGCTTTTTACATTCTCAGGCACAGCATAAGCCACTAGCCTTGTTTTTCTCTTTGTCCATCATAGCACCTGCATATAGTGGAGCCATCGAACTCTTCCTAAAAGGACACCTAGAGAGAGGATTTCATGGTAACATCATGGATCATGGTCTTAAATTTAGAGGGCTTTCTTTTACTCACTTTTCTTTATATATATATTTTTCTACCCAGTCCATCGTTCTAGGAAAGTATGGCAGGTGGTAGGCATGGTATGGTACTCTAGAATCTACTGTTTGATTTTATGCGTACAAATAATAATGAAGCAGGCAGCTCCCTCTGATTGCACCTTACATTTCCTGCTCTCCTGCAGTTTTGTTTGGATTGTTTTGTTTGGATTCAGAGCATATTTAGCTAGATTAAGACATAATCGTTAGTACAGTTGATTCATTAGGACCAAATCATTTAACCACCTTTATGTTGGTACACTGAATAATGGCTATATTCTTCCACTTGGCCATGCACGTGGTATTTTAAGTTTTTTTTTTTTGTTTTTTGTTTTTTGTTTTTTTTTTTAGCAAAGTGTGTTTTGCTTTGGTAGAGTCTGTGTGTGTCTTATTGATCAAACCATTCCTGTGGTAAGAAATTAGGATCCTGCGCCCTGACAATCTCATCAGAAATTAGAGGACTTTGGTCTAATCATGTGATTGCCGAAATCTCCTCTTTGAGGAAGCCTTGGTCCATTGAGACTGCCGTAACAAAATACCACAGACTGAGTGGCTCATAAATAACACATTTCTCACAATTCTGGAGGCAGGAATTTTAAGGTGAGGATCCAGGCATGTTTGGGTTCTGCTGAGTGCTCTCTGAGCTTAGAGACTGCTGACCTCTCTCTGTCTGCTCACATGATGGAAATGGCTAGGGAGCTTTGTGAGGCCTCTGTTACAAGGGTATCAGAGTGCCCTGCACAGTGTGTTCTTTATGGTGCTTTGCATCTTAATTACAGAAGAGGACTTTTCTCTATTTATTCTTTTTTTTTTTTTTTAAGATTTTATTTGTTTATTTGACAGAGAGAGATCACAAGTAGGCAGAGAGGCAGGCAGAGAGAGAGGGGGAAGCAGACTCCCTACTGAGCAGAGAGCCCGATGCGGGGCTCAATCCCAGGACCCTGAGATCATGACCTGAGCCGAAGGCAGAGGCTTTAACCCACTGAGACACCCAGGCGCCCCCTCTATTTATTCTTGAGTGTGTAACATCTCCTATGAGAATTTTGCTTCCCATTTGCCTTCTGGGAAATAATACAGAATCGTTGATAAGAAGTTCTTGTACCTACTTAGAGGGTCATGAGTCCGCAAATAGAGAAAAAGCAAAGGGGTGATAATGTAATGTAATCAACCTAAGTTAGTGGTAATGTAATCATGTAATGTAGTAACGTAATCAAACTAAGGACGAATTCCTGCCTTGAGCAGATTTTTTTTTTAAAAATTTGTGAAAAAAAATGCTCATTGTAGAAATGTAAAAACAGAAGAATGTTAAGAAAGAAACTTGCTGTCATCCTCAACCCAGAGATAGCTAGTGCTATGATGGACAAAGAGAAAAACAAGGCTAGTGGCTTATGCTGTGCCTGAGAATGTAAAAAGCTCCATAAGCAATACTGTTGCTGGTGATTTGGAAAAGTATCTTGATTAATTTAGCTCTTCTAATTTAGATAATGCTGGATATTTATAAATTCTACTTTCTCTTTTTCAGGCTATTAAATTTTTCCCAAAACATTATTTTTAATAGTAATACTACATTTTATGAGTATAAGAAAGTACTCTCATGAAGCTTCTGCTTTTTGTCCCTATTACAGACAACTCATATGAATAAATAGACTCTTGATTTTTTTGTTAGGATTGATTCATGTAAGTTAAATTACTGGACGAGGGCTATAAAAATTATTTTTATAGCTCTGCATAAATATTGCTAACTTAGTCATTTCAAGAAATTATCATTCACTTTTTTTGAACTTCACGAATGTTGGGAGCTCAAGGAGGGCTGGATCTGCCCAGGGAACCAGAATTGGAGAAATTTTTTAACATACTTGAAACACTTTATACAATAATTGCTAGTGAAAGCTCTTTTGAAGACTTTTTGAAGCAACTCTGTTATTAATGTATACCAGTGGTCCAAGGTATTGATTTTTAAGAGCATTCCAATTGGAAGAGTAATAGCTCCTGAGACACAGCAAACAGATAAATGCTGATTGTTATTGCCATTTTGTTCGATTTGTTACCTGTTCAGAAACTATGCTGAATTCAGCATTTGGCTTTTATAGTACTAGAAAATGCAGTATTTAAGATTAGAGAAGTGATTTAAAGTTGATCTCAAATATATTCCAGAAATCTACAGATGGAGACTGTATTCTCAGTAGTTTAATCTTTCAAATGACATTTGTTTTTCCAGTTATGTTTATATGTAGCTCTATTTTAATTACTGGGTAGACCTCATCTTTTTGAATACACTGTTTTAAAACTTTAGCTTTGCTCAGTAGCACACTTGACTGATTACAGGTAGAATGTATTGTTTATTTGCCTGTATGTGTATGCGAGTGAATGAGTGAAAAATGCTTCCTACAACTGCACAGTTTGGGGGAAAGTAGAAGCATGGTGTGCCTTTTTATTGTTCCTTTGGTTTCACTGATTCTAATTATAGAAGCTTACATCACCTTAGTTGATAATGAAGGCTTCCCTCTCCTTTGCTTTTTCTTCCTCGATCACTCCCTAAGAAAGGGTCATATTTCATAGTGCTTATGTGTCCTGCTGGTAGCTTTAGCAGGGTTTTCAGCAGCATGGTGCTGACCATTTAGTGGACATAGATGATAGTGTGTTGAAGCGCACTTACAGAAAAATGGGAGAATGTTGATACTCTGGCTTCCCTTTTTTGAGAAAGGCAGAGCAATAGATAGAATGGAGTTTGAAAGGAGGAATTCCTGAGGGGCACCAGTAATTAGAATTAATCGTGTCTGATAACTTAATGAGGATTCATTTCAAATGTTAAAGTTAAGCAAGGGGTGAGGAAGAGGTGGAAAAGCTTGCTATGATCCTTTACAAGGGCTTGTATGTTACCTCTCTGACATTATAGTAACGGGTCATTCATTCTTCAAAAGGATTAAAGTGTTTTTACTATATAAATCAGCACACTCAACAATTTACATTTTGAAGACCAAATACTTAAAACTAAAATAGAGAAACAAGGGGCCTGTTCATTTATTTTGTGGTAGTACGTAATTTTTCTTTTGTTCTTTACCTGCTTTTGAGTTTGGTTTCTCCCAAGCTGTAATTACAGTTTTCACTGTGCAGATGGGGAATAAACAGTATGACTTCACCTGAGATTACTATAAATCTGGTTTTTGTTATTGTCGGTTGTTTGTATTTATAATGTCAAGCATGTATATCCTTTGATAACTTTATCCTTGATGACCTTCCCCCCCCCTTTTCAGTGTTGTTTATTAAGTAAAATGTATATTTATAGCTTAGTAACTATCAGAATCTCATTTTTGGCTTTCTATGCAATATTTCAGATGTTTTAGTTTGTATTTTTGTTTAGAGGAAGTATATACAGTTAACATAAATTTTAATTATTAACTACATAGCATTTACATTTTTATAAATATATTTTGTAGTGGTTTGAAGCTTTGCAAAGCCAACGTACGATGATTGCTTTATTTTATGGAGGTGCGACGGACCCTTCTAAAGCCAAAGATTTCATCTCATGTAGCTTAACATCGTGACGTTTCACATGCAGGGGAAATGTATTCTTAAATGGCTATCCTGTGGTGATGGTTCCTAGATAATGTGTAGATCAGGGCACTCTCCCTTGGTGTGATTACTTCATTTGAATTGGTAAGATAATGGAATGAGATCACAATAAAATTCTAAAAATGACGGAAGTGAAAAAGTGTTTATTCACCTAATCATATTTTTAGTTATTTGACAAATTACTGACTATTCTCTTCAAAAGATGTTTATTTCTTTCTTCATTAATTAGGAGGTTATGCCATTTTTTTTCCTGAAGAAATCATGTGGTCTAGCATATCCTGAGAATGCTCTTGAATTCATAGGCTGAATATAGGATTTGGCCCGTGTGTTTCTTTGATGGTATTGTTGCACAGGGGGATTTGGCATGCTCTGTTCACCATACAGTTCCCCAGGATGGCAGATACTATGAGATGATTGGTAGAACAAGGGAAAGGATGACATCATCCTCACTTACAGGCCACACTAAAGGAAAAGAGAGTTGTTCCTTTACTGAGTTGTTTACTACAGTAGTTTCTAACATATGGCATCTAGTGGATTGCATTTCACACACAGGGCAGCAGTTTCTTAAAGCAGCTAAGAGATGGCTCTCTCTTGTTCAGCTTGAGGTCCTTCTTTGTGTGCTATCAGCATGATTTATTATAAAAAGAAGGGGAAATGACCATTATGATCTTGTTTTTGATTTGGTTATAATTTAATCCTGTTGGTACCATACATGAATGAAATTATTATCTGCCAATGAGAATGAACTACTCTTGAGTCCTGTTACTAATGTTTATGTATAAAAGGCTTGTCTTAGAAATTTATCTTTAGGAATTGTTGGGCCTCATTTACATAGAGTGCCTGCTATCATTTTTCTGTTTCAAAAAATGAATACTCAAAATTAGATTTTAGTTAATTTATTCTTGAATGCTTAACATAGTGTTAAAACTCTACCTCATTATAGTTTATTTAAAATAATTTAATTGAAAAAATACATTGGGGCTTGAAAATCAACCTGTATATGTTTCCCATGTTTTATGTTTAGAAAGCTAGTCGTGCTTATTTGTATTTTTGAGATTTAATTTTACATTTAAATGCACATTTTTTGTATGTATTCTTTTGAAACTTTCGCCAAAAATATAATTCTTAGTTTTATGGAAACCTAAGTTCATAAGTGATCAAATATTTTGAAGGCATGACTTGTTTTTGTTCAGAATAATATTTAGCTTTACTAAAGTTAATTGTACTTTTATAAGTAACAGCACAATTCAGATTGGCAGGTTAGTATTGTTCAGAAAGTGAGTCATACTTTGCCCCCAGAGGTATTAAAGAACTCTCTCTTTTTTCTTTTTTTTTTTTTTTTTGGTGGGGCTAATGACATAATGTTTCTTTGACGGTGGCGTCCTTTGTATAATAACACCCATCTTTCAGCTAATAATTTCTCTTGCACATCTCTTGCCCTCAAAATACTATTAGGTGAATAAAACAAAATAGTTGTATTACTCTGCTTTGTTCATTGATAGAAACTCTCATAATTTTGCTGTCTGGGGATGTACTAATAAGCATTTTATTGTTGGAAACTATGTCATTTTTTGGCCATTGGGAGGCACCATTACAAACTTAAGTGCAAACTCTTTATAGGAATATCTGCAGTAGGTTCCTTGTGGCAGAAGTGTGAAGAGTAAGGGTGGATATTAGAGGAATTGTGTTTTTAAATTGGACAGGGTGTGGCAAAATTTAATTTTTGTCTGGCATTTTTATAGAAAAATTATTACTTTTTAGTCCAAGTGCAATTTTTTAAACAGGTATAATAATTTTCTTCCCTAATTCCTTTTGAGTTTTACTGGCATCCTGTGTCTTTCTAGGAACTGAGTGCTGGGCTTCAGGAAAGTACCATATTGCATAGGTTATTCTTCCTCAGAGGAGGTGGTACAGGCTGCAAGTCGGGTGTTGTGCCTGGTGATGTTTTTCAGCTTTCCTTTGCAAAATGAAATTCTATTGTTTCCATTTAAATATACTATATACATAAAAATCTTAGTACTAGTTTTGATATTTTTAATGTTAGAGTATCCTGAAGATTATACCTTTTAAAACAGTTATTTGATAACTAAGAAGTTTTGCAAGCAGAAACCCCTGATTTATTAGTGTAACAAACACATATGTGACATCTGAGAAGAAGGCTGCCTTACATATTTGTAATGCAAGTATCTTACCGGTGCTAATTATTTTCCCTTGGGAGGACAATACTGTGTTAAATTTGAATAATAATAGGAAATCTAGCTTCCCAAATAAAGCTCTGTATCAATGCACAGAATTAAAAATCAAGATGGATTTTTAAAAGTGAGATAGGTGCTTTAAGCCATTTTTTTTCCTTATAGAATTTAGCCTGCTGACATGTCTCATGGAAGGGTGTGTGTGTGTGTGTGTGTGTGTGTTTTCAGTAAATTGCTTTTTGGGCTACATCTGCAGATACAGTAGCCAATTGATCTAATGCAGTTTCTGAAGGCTTTCTATACAGGTGATGTCATCCTTTTAGCTCTATTCTCCTCCCACTCTCTTTCCTTCTTATTAGATATTTCATCTTACTGCAGAGCATGGAATCAATAGGAGCTTCTCCTTAGGGAGCTGCTGTGAAACAGGCAAGGACAGTAGGAATTAAGACACTAACATATAGTCTTGTTTTAGCAGAAGATGTAGTGTTTTTGTGTCATCATATATAAATTTTAAACCAGAAAAGCCAGACTTAGATCAACAGTACTGTCTTACTGATGCATTAGAACAAGAAGCAATACTGCAGAGCTGTAAATAGTGCATGTGAAAAGAGAAAATTTTAATTTTGGATATTTTCAGGCATTCTCCAGGACAAACCTGTTAGAGCATATATATCTTCTAACTACCATTTGCTTGCTCATCGGTTGATTTTTTCTTTTTTTTTTAACCTTTGGTGATTAAGAAGATAAAGAAGAAACTTTCATTTTAAGGATACATTGTTCTGGTTTGCTTCTGATGCAAAAGAATTACTGCAGTGCTTGCTCTACAGAATGAAATAAGTTGAAGAAAAGACAAAGCTGTATTACAGAAAGGAAGGGTTTCTCAGAATCCAGGAACACAGATTTGGTGCATGTTGCCTTATTTACTTTGATTGATACTGTATTAAGTGTGTGTTACCACTGTGCATGTCTGTGCCAGGTGCCTGAGGAAGCATGTGTATGTCTGTATGTACTGAGCCAGAAATGTAAACATCTTGTTTACTGTGATTTGTTGTTAAAAGTGAACGTTGTGATGAAAACTGTTGCAGTTATTTAGAACAATACTCTGAGCTACTGAAAGCTCCTGATTTCAGTTTGAAAGGGATTTGGAGAAGCTGCCTTTATATAACACTGCAAATGGCGTATGATTTGTAAAAAGAAACTTAACAGAATTTTGTCAACATACTCATCCGTGTGGCTCTGGTTTGAAAAGGAAACTACCCTTTCCAGCTCAGGAAATGGCTTTTCTTGTTCGCTGTTATGCCAATTGTCTTCAGCCATGGGCCTCCAAAGTAAGTAATGTTTATTATTTTCTTGGAAATGGATATAATCTAGTTATTAAATTTAAATTCTACTACTTTGAATTGTAAACGAGCTTTATTGTGCTCTTATATTTTCTAAACTTTAAAAATAAGAATTACAAAGCAATCTAAAAAGCTCAGTCTCATAGCCATTTTGTTTTTCAATTTAAAGGAATCTCTAAAATATCCTAATGTAGCTCTAAGAGGATTTGAAAAAATACCTTCTTAGTAATCTGTAGACTTAAAATGTAATGCATTTGAGGTGTACTGTCTTCAGACTGAATCATTTGGTTATAGCTATTTCTGTACTTATCTGTGAGTATGCTCTTTAACTTGACTGTATTGTATAGCCTCCTTAAATGGTTGATGCATTTAGCAGTGTTAGTCTAATCTCTAGTTTATATTTACATGTTTTTATTATACAAAAATTTTAGGAAAATAGGGTAATAACTCATCAGTGAAGTAATATGAAAGACATACTTAGTATGAAAAGTATATGAAATTTTTATGTTTTTAAGCATTTAAAAAATAGTAGTAAGTGAATCATTAGTAGCTTGAGATGTTAAGATAGCATCTGTTATATTTGTCAATTTTTTTAAAGCAAACATTAACTCACAGAAGAGCAAAATGCTACACAACAGGACATGCTAGGTTTTAGGAAAATATGCAATGTAATTTAATAAATTGTATTGTTAATAGTGGTTGTTTATATAGATCTGAAATTTGGTGCCACTCAAGTTATCTTTCCTAGTATATAAATTTCAAAAACAAAACCAGAGAAGTGTGAATTTTTAGTTTTGTTTTATAATACTATATGTTTTAGTAAGCACTTTACTTGTAACATTGGCTGTGTCAGGATTTCTTTATGGTTCTGTTGAATAGAGACAGGCACAATAGAGGCATTTCCTAGGATGAAATCATGTCTTTGTTTAAAGGTTGTCCTACTGATGGTGACTAAGGGAGAAATACTGTGATAGCATCGTAGCATACTGTTTTATCTGAAAGGTAGCTCACTGCATATCTTTCTTAAAGGCAGCTTCTGGAAAGACATTTAAATTCACTATCTATTTGGCAAACAACTGATTGAAATGTAGAGAGATGGAGAGAAAGGTAGGTATAGGTATACGCTTCATTTGTACTATCTGGTGAGGCATGGGTGGCCTCCATAGTACAAATGCCACCTGTGGGGCCCACGCTTTGCTGATGTTTGATAGTGACACTACTAAGATTTAAAACCTGTGGAAGGGAAATGGATGAGACCAAGTGAAAAAGCTTTAAAGAAAATCAAGAATGAGATATAGGGGTTGTTGTTTAGAATACCAACAAAAAAATAGCCTTTGGTGGTATTGGTAACCAGCTTTTGACTTAAGATTTAACAAGTATAGAAGAGCCAAGGGGATTTTAAAAATCAGATTCTAAGGGTTGATTAAATGCCAGCAAATACTATCTGAGCAGGATTCTGTGATTGGTACTTGACTATGTAAATTACGGTTTAGTGAAAGAGTATGGCTTCTTTCCACCCCTCCCCCATCTCTCATGTTACTACTGTTAGAATTTTAACTCTGGATTGTGATTGCAAACACATTAAACCTGTGATTAGTTTTTCAAACTTGATTCTCTCAGTTTTCCAATACATCCTACTGATTTTATTTATTCATGTATTTTGCCCACCCTACGACTTGCCTTTCATTACTTCTGAATTTATTTTCTTGACAGAATAAATAGTTCTAGAAGTCAGATAATAAGGTGAGGGGAGAAGATGAACTTGAGGTCCTGGTATGTTCAAAATGCTTTACTTTATATATACTTTTAAAATAATGGTTTAGTTGTATATAAAATAATAAATCTAAAGTTTTTTCCTTTTAGCACTTTGAAAAAGTTAATGTGCCCTCTCTCGCAACCAGTGTTGGTGATGAGAAGTCTGGGCTCCTTATAATCCTTAGTCCTTTGTTAAGTAATCTGTTTTTCTTGTTAGTGGTTAGTTGTGTTTTGTTTTCTTTGGGTTTTGCTTTTTATCCTTGATGCCATGAGGTTTTACTATGGATTATCTAATTTTTTGTTTTGTTTTCTTGGTATTTGCAAGTCTCTTCTCAAGCTAAAGATTCCTATTGGTCGTCAGCTATGGGAAGTTTATTTTTTGAAAACTGCAACTCTTAGTGTTCCAGATGTTGGAACTCTGGATCTGTCCATATTATCTCTAAACACTGTTTCAAACTTTATTTTCACTCTGTGCATTTCCAGTTTGATCTTCTAGCTCACCAATTCTCCATTTGTCACCATTTGCTGTTCTGCTCTTCATCTTTTAAATTTCTAAATGTAATCATTGTATCAATTGATGTAGGAGAGATGTTAGGGTTCGAAGCCAATGGCCAAGAATTCTTGAGACGTCTTTGTTGCAAAAAGGTGGTTTTATTAAAGCACGGGGACAGGACCTGTGGACAGAAAGAGCTGCACTGGGCTCATGAAGAGTGACCCATTATATACTTCAAGTTGCAAGGGGGTTTGGGCAAACATAAGTCTCTAAAGACTTTTGGAAGCAAGGTTTCCAGGAGCTTGATGGGGCTAGCTGTTTTTGGGAAAAGGTCATTTATTACTCTCTAATAAAACCTTAATCATGAGACCCTTCAGATGTATATTGGTGGGCCATATGCTTGTGGGGGGAGGGTTGATTGCCAACAAGTGTCTTGGTGGGGTTTAGAGATAAAGGAAATTTCAAAAGGAATTTTTGTATGTTAAAGTAGACTTACAGGTTGCGGGGTGGGGTTGTGCTAGGATTGCCTTTTGCCCTTAGCAAACTGTCAACATCCAGGCAGGTAAGTCTCTAGAGGAATGTCATTCTGCCTGTTTCAAGGACTTGTTAATGGACTGTAGGTAGTAAGGAAATTTAATAATTTCTCTTATGCCTTTGTTTCCCACATCATTAATCGTTTCTGAAATCTCAAGTGATGCTTTTTCACAGCCACCATTGTTTAATAACTTCATTTCATGGTTGGCATTTGTTTCCCCTACTGTCTGCTAAGCTTTCTTCACGTTTAAAGTCTTCTCTTAGTCGAGTGTGTTTGGATATTTTTTCCGGAGGTTGATACTCCTCCAGTGATTGAGAGCTCACCTTTCTGATCTGTTCAAGTTGTTTACCCAAAGTGACTGTTTACTGGGTGACAGAGACATTGCCACTTTGGCTTCTCTTTGCCTTCTTTTAGGTGCTTCTATGGTCACTGGTCAAGAAAGTGTGTCCATTTTCATTTTTATTTTTTATTTTATTTTATTTTTTTTAAAGATTTATTTGACACAGAGAGAGAGATCATAAGTAGGCAGAGAGAGGGGGGAAATCAGGCTCCCTGCTGAGCAGAGAGCCCAAGGCGGGGCTCGATCCCAGGACCCTGAGATCATGACCTGAGCCAAAGGCAGAGGCTTTAACCCACTGAGCCACCCAGGCACCCCCATTTTCATTTTTACACACAGCTAAATCTGCAGGTCATTTTCTGGCCCTTACTTTACCTGTCTGTGGCGTTTGACACAGTTGACAGCTTCCTTCTGGGCAGACTTTATTCAGACTAAAAGTCAAAGTCTTAGCTGTGATTTACTAGACACTGCGGGACTCTTCTCCCATTATCTCCTGCTGCACTCCTCATTCAGTGCAGTGACTGGTGTCCTGCACTCTTAAACTCATTTCCTCTTTTCTCAACAAGTCTATCTGCATGCACTTTTAATAAACCTACTGTTAAGTGCAAATATTGATTGAAAGCTGCTCTTTGGTTTTAAAAATGTTACAGTGGGAAGATACACGTGTCAGTGTCCCTCCAACCCTCATCTTCTAGTAAAAATAACGAATTAAGAATGCATACTTCCCCTGTAGTTCCATTTGCCTCACGCAAAGTGCTAGTGTAATATGTGCAAGGCTACTGTAGTTATATACAGCTATTTCCTTCAGGACTTCTGAGACATTTTAGATTGTCTTCATAAAACGGTCTCCAAACGGTGTTTTGGGCCTCAGGATCTATTTTCTTTTCTTTTTAAAATTTTATTTCTTTATTTGACAGAGGGCACAAGCAGGGGGAGCGGGAGAGGGAGAAGCAGGCTCCCCGTTGAGCAGGGCACCCGACGTGGGGCTCAGTGCCAAGACCCAAAGTCTTGGCTCAACTTTATATATTAGTCATATTACTACTTAACATGTTCTCATAAGGCATTCTAATAAATAATAGAGGAATGTTATCTCCATATAAAAATGAAACGTTTCAGCTGGATATTGTAGATCATGCTAAAACTCCTTTTGGACTACCAGCCTTGATATTTCTCTTTCACTAGAGAGTACTGCTCTGGATTGTGTGGTATATATTCCTCCAAATCTTTTCTCCCAAAGAAAGATGAGTATGTACGCAGAAAACTGTAACGATGTTTGTGTGCTTTAAAAAAAAAAAGAGAGAGTCTAATATTTATCGTGAATGTTACTTTTTTTAGTCAGTACAGCTAGGAGACCTATTAAAGTTTGATTTATACAGATTTGCTTCATACCTTCAACTGTTGCACAGTATTCCATAATAGGCTATAACAACTTAGCCATTCTCCTTGTGATTATTTTTCTTTAATTTAAACTCTTAAACTTTGTTTATAATGAATGTTCTTGTGTATTCCTCCTTGCACACCTGTGTACTTTTTTAGGATAGCTACCCAAAGAGGAACTGTTGAGTCATAATTTTATGAATTTAAGTGTAATAAATCTTAATGTTTGCTCTCCAAAATGGCTGCTCCCCAAATCACTCTCCAGAGTGGCTATGGCAATTCATAACTCCCGTTAGCAATTTATGAGAATATTGTTTTCCTCCATAGCCTTGCCCATATTTTGTGTTATCAAGCTTTCTTTTTGCCAATCCTATGAAAAGTTATTTGTTTAAATTTTTATTTCCCTGGTTGCTGGCAAGATTTAGCAATCTCTTCCAGCAGTTCTCTTCTCCTGCTGCTGTGATTTAAGTGGCCCTGTATTGAGATGGCAGAGCCAAAAGACCAAAGTAGTATCTGAGTTTGCATATAAAGAAGTTGCCCCAAAGTGTTGCCTGGACCTGCAGAGAACTTTGAGTCAGATAAGTAGACACTTGGATGGGTTAAGTCTGCCTGAGACATACAGCAGCTCTTATGTCATTGCCCTTCCCAGAAACTTGTAGTAGCTCTCTATTACCTACAGGATTCAAAATCAAAATACTTTGCTTGACATTCAAGATTGTGTTCTACCTCTAGCCTCTTAATACGTCTTTTTCCCTTTATATGTGTACAGAGTCTTCAAAAGACTATGTACTTTTTCAAAATCTGTGTCTGTATTCAAGGTGTTAGCTAAGGAACTTTTCCACCCCCCAAATTGAACTTTGACACTGGTCCTCATGGACATGTGAGCTCCAGCAGAGCTAGAAGTTCGGGTATAGGAAATGCATAAAGTAACTCTGGAAAATAGAAAAGTTTGCCAGACCTGGTAGGCTAGAAGGATGATGAAGTAAGTGAATTGACATTGCTCATTAAAGGTAAGCTAATAAGTCCCTACTGGGAGTAGGAAGAAAAGGAAAAGGGGCAGATAAGCTAAGAGACCGTAGAGAAGGTTTAAGAAATCAAGGATTCCTATTGGAGGAAAACTTTCTCCTTTCTGCCTCTTTTATTATAAAGAAAAGGAACTGTTGGATGTTAGGAACTCAAAACTTAGTATCAGGAAACAACTTAGTAGGAAAGAGCAACTGTCTTATAGTCAGGCTGCCTGGATTTTAAATGCAGTTTCCCTGCTTCCTAGCTATGTAACCTTGGGCAACCCGTATAACTTCTCTGGGCTTTCGTTTCCTAATGTGTAAATTGGATATAACAATAGCGTCTACTTTGGCTGGTTGTTTGATGATTAAATGAGATATGTAAAAAGTATGTAGTATGTAGAAGGATATATTTGCTAGCTTACATATTTGGTACATGTGGTGAGCACTCAAACATTAGCTGTAGTCACTATCATCATTATTCTTATCACGTGAAGAGGTTGAGAGGATTCCTCTTTGTTGATCTAAGTTCCTTCATGAGGTAGAAAGGAGATGCCGTATACTTCTGAATCTCTGTCTACTCTTCACTGTTACACTGTAGGGACCCATCTGTTTTCATCTTTCTGTTATCAGCAGAGTTCCTAGTACAAAGCAGAGTATAGCAGAGAGTACTAGAATCAGATAGTTCTGGGTTTTAATTCCAACTCCACTAGTTACTTGAGTGAGAGACCTGTGGCTAACAGCTTAATTTTATTGCCTCAGTTCCTCATTAATAAAGTAGAGATAATAATGCTTGCCTTTTAGGGTTTAGTAAGGATGAAGATTTTTTGTAAGTATCATTACCCACCCAGTTTGCAGACTTGCTCTTCTGGCTTTGGTTCATTGTGTAACTTTGATGGATAACCTCTTTCTCTGTGGTCTTAACCTCTGTGGGAATCTTGGGAGTATGGATTATCTCCCACTCCTGACACCTCAACCAAACATTTGACCCTTTAAAACTATTTCCAGTCTTTGTCTTTTCATCTACTTTGTTTCTAGATGAATAAATTTCTAGATGAATTCTGTCTAAACAGAAACTGTAGGAGGAAGATCTTTGAGCTGAGACATACTCCCATCACTATTTCTGTATTATTGTAACCACTTACAGATACCTCATTGATTTTTCTGCCTTTTTAAAAAATTTATTTAAGAGACAGAGAGAGAACAGGGGGGATGAGAGGCACAAGGAGAGGGAGACAGAGTCTCAAGCAGGCTCCGAGCTGAGCACAGAGCCCAACACCAAGCTCGATCTCACATCCCTGAAATCACAACCTGACCCAAAACCAAAAATCGGACACTTAACCAACTATGGCACCCAGGCATCCCTTTCTGTCTTTTTAAATACACATAATAGAGCTATTAAACAGCCCCTAAGCATAGCTTTAGCTTATCCCACAGGTTTTGATACTTGGCATTTTGATTTTTATGCTCAGTATTTTCTAATTTGTAATGCGCCTTGATTGACCTTTGCACTATTCAGGTTTGTTTGATAATTTCCCGATACGTGACAGTTTTCTAGTTATCTTTTTGTTTCTTATTTCTACGTTATTTATTTATTTTTTTTGTGATCATGGGATATTCTCTGTATGTTTTCATTCTTTTGAAACTTGCTGACACGTGCCTTATTGTAAATTTTTAAAATTGTTTTTGTGTGTACCCTAAAAGAATTCTGGTTTTTGGTTGCATTATTCCATGTTCATGCACGTTAGGTCAGGTTTGTTACAGTTTTTCCCATCTTCTCTGTTGTTACATATTTTTTTATTTGCTTATTCTGTCACTGGGAAATCTGTGGTATAAATTGACAGGATAATTGTGGATTCATCTAGTTCTTTTATTGTTGCCATTTTTTGCCTTATATATTTAGAGGGTGTATGCGTAGGTACATATTTATTTAGTGTTGAACCTTTTATTATTAAAAAAACATCCCCTCTTTGTCTCTAATGCTTTTCCCTTCAGGTCTATTTCATCTGAAATACAACTACATAATCTTTCTTTTGGTTTATGTTTGCATGCTATATATTTTTCCTTTTATTTAATGTTTTCCCCTATATAAACTTCATAGTTATACAGTTTTACTATTCTTAAATCAGAGATTACAGCAATGTATGCTTCATCTCTGAAGTCTGTTTTTACATTTTCATGGACATTGCAAAGAAAAAGTATTTCAGTAACTTCATTTACTCTTCTCCAGACTTAAATTCTGTTGTTGTGTAATGTATTTTATTAATGTTCCTATTTTATATAGTCAGTATTCATATAGATTTACCCACACATTTCCTGTTTTCATTGGTTTTCCTTTTCTACATCTAGAAGCTTCCATTTGGAATTGTTTTCTTTCTCTTGTGGATTTCCTTTATTGTAGGTCTTCTGTAGAGTATTTGTCTTCATTTTTGTTTTTCAGAAGATGTCTTTATTTTGCCTTTTTTCAAGGACTCTTCTTGCTGGGTACAGAATTTTAGCTCTTGGAGATATCACTCCATTCTCTTCTGCCTTTCAAATTTCTGTTTAGAGTTCAGCCATCAGTTTAATTTTGCTTTTGTCCAAGTAATCTTTTTTTTTTTTCTGACTGCTTTTAAGACTTCTCTTTATCTTTTTTCCCTTCTCTACTAGTTTCACCCTAGTTTACATAGGTATGGTTTTGTTATTTATCTTGTTGGTCATTCTTAAAGCTGCTTGATCTGTGACTTTTTATTTTTTATCAGTTTAGAAAAATACTCAGCCATTATCTTCTATGCCTTAGTCTCTTTTTTTCTATGACTCTGATTATTCAGATATTACCTTCTCACTATAACTCCTAAGATTCTTGTCCCTTCTCTCCCACCTTCATTCTTTTTTACTTTGATGCTTCATTCTGGATATTTTTTCAGGCCAATCTTTACTGATTTTCTTCTTAGCTGTGTCAAATCTATTGAGTCCATGTTTGACTTTTTAATTTCCTTAACATTACTTTTCAGTTCTAGAATTTGCATTTTATTCTTTGTTAATTATTCTTTGCTACAGTTCTTAGTCTTTTTCTTTGTAGAGTTAACCCTTGAACAACACAGGGCTTAGGACCACTGGTCCCCTGTGCAGTCGAAAATCATGTGTAACTTTTGAGTCCACGGAAACTTAAGTACTAATAGCCTACTGTTAACTGGAAGCCTTTTCGATAACATAGTCAATTAAGACGTATTTTGTAAAATACAAAAAAAGATATATTTCATATGTTATATGTATTCTGTATTATTACAATAAAGTAAGGTAGAGGAAAGAAAACGGTATGAAAAAATCTAAGGAAAATATATTTAGTGTAGTGTATTTAAAAAGAATCCACATGTAACTGGACCCATGCATAAGTGAAGCCTTACAGGTCAAACGTGTGTTTTTTAAGGTTCAGTTGCCTGTATCACGTATTGCTATATTGGAAAACATATGGCCAGTGAGCTGTATGAACTGTGAGCCAAGAATGATTTTTACATTTTTAAAGGGTTATTAAAAAAGTCAAAAGTATCCATAGAGATTGTATGTTCCCTGCACAAGTGTCAAATATATGTTCTTGGGTCCTATAAAGACAATATTTGCGTACCCTTGCTATATATATATTAAAAACAGTCATTTTATAATCTGATTATTCCGTTATTTGAAAGTTCTTCATTCTTTTCTAAAGTTTATTATTTCTCTTAGTTTTCATCAGTGCTGTCTTGTCTTCTCATGTGCCTGGTTTTATTTGAGCAATGGTTTTGTATATGCAAAATATTTTAAATAATTTGAGACCTAGTATGATTTTTTTCCTATGGTAAAGATTCCTGTTTGCTTCCAGTAGTTGACTAGAAGCACTAATAAGCCTGTATCACCTTAAAACAACATCAGGGATTTAGATGATTCTAAAATGGACGTCAATTTACTTTTGGATCACATTCATTCCTAGAGTATAATGTTCTTTCCAGACTCCCAGTCCAAAGGATGGTCTTTCGATGCTAGGCCTTGAAATATAACTTGTGTCTCTTTAACCAGTGACTGTTGAAGTGCATCTGAGTCTCTTCATCTCCCTCTTTAAGAATCAGCAAATCCTTACAGGCCAGATTATGTGTGTATATTCCAGTTTTTCTGTTTATCTTAGTTATAGAATTTATCTGAGTTAGATAACCCACTGTTATTGGCAGAGGAATGTGTGATGTCATTTCTGTGTGTAGTTTGTTTTTAGGAAGGGAAGGGGAGGGTCAGAAGGAGAGATGACTCTTAAGCAGACTCCCTACTGAGCATGGAGCCTGATGCGGGGCTAATTCTCATGACCCTGAGATCATGACTTAAGCTGAAATCATGAATCAGGCACTTAACCGACTCAGCCACCCAGGCATCCCTCTGTGTGTAGTTTTTATAATTATAGTGACTACTCTTAAGATAATAGAACTCAGACTTCTTTGTTTTTCCTTTAGGCTTTATTTAGTTTTTACTACTATGTGCATCTTCAACATTTTCTTGCACTAAAGCAATGAGAACCTCTGTTTTAAAAAGTAAATACATTTCTCTTAATGTTCCTGCATGGCATGTTGCAGAGAAATTATTTGGAAAATATATCACCGTGCCTCCTATTTAAAACTTTTTCTCACTACTCTGGAGCGCAGTCATTTGTTTCATACTATAATTCTTAGAGCATTGCTTTTGTGAGATTTTTTGTTATTGTTGTTGTGGTTTGTTTTTGGTATGAACGATATTATACAACCTGCATCCCTATAAAAGTGTGACCATACTAAAGATGGTGTGATAGTATCATATCCTTCCTGTGTCTCTTGTATCCCTGCACCTAGCATAGACATTAATTAAATCATCATAATTACTAACAAATTTTTTAGGAGCCAACTGCAAACTACTACAATATCATGTGAAAAGAGGTCTACAGAATTTTTGAAATTTGGAATGCAATCAACTTTTCCTAAGTCTTGCTACCAGATTCTGTACTTTAACAGGAGATAATGCTCTTCTTTTCTTTCATATGAATGACCATTTTGTGTTGGGGGGGGTGGGGTGGTGTGTGTATGTGTGTGTAATGCATTCTGAACAGTTGAAGGTGGCAATAGCTGATAGTTTCATTTGGAGAAAAAGAGGGGCCAAGTGTTTCCTCTGAAATACCATTACCAGTGATAATGTCTTTTGAAATCTACACAGTGGGATTCCACTCTAGGCTTGACTAACAGTGTCAGAGTACTAATTTGGTTCTTATCATTTCCTAAGATTTTTCGTAAAAGTGGAAAATTTAAGTTAGAAATGATGTTGCACAGGAATGTACATAAAAAAAATATTTCTTACAGAAGTTACAACTTGTTAAGAACTCTTATTTTTTTATTTAAAAATTTTTTTTGAGTATTTTAATTCTAGTGTAGTTAATATACAGTGCTGTGCTTCAGGTGTACAATATAGTGATTCAGTAATTCTATACATTCTTCAACATTATTAAATGTTAATAATGTTATAAGTAGAGCTTATAAAGGTAATGTTTGATGTTTAGAATATCTTAAGTTATTTTTCTTCTTCAGCTTCCGGCCGATCTTACCAAGATGCACATCACAGACAACCCTCATCCGCAGGTGACTCATGTGTCTTCTAGTCAGTCTGGTTGTAGCATCGCCAGTGACTCTGGGAGCAGCAGTTTATCTGATATTTATCAGGTAATATCTTAGGAGTTTGTGTGCTGTGCCTGTGGCTTTGTTATTCTGCCAGATAATCCGTGCTTGTGCTTTAGGTGATCATGTATCTTTTAATTTAAGGGTATGAAATTCAGGCAGAATGTCTTTGGGAAAATACACTTTATTTATTGTTTCAAATTTGCGAACTTATTAAAGAAGTGATCTTTTGAGAGTAATTAGATATGGTTCAGGAGTGTATGAATATAATGTTTTTTTTAATGACTTTAGTCCAAGGGAATTCATTATATATAATGCTTGCTTTGTTAAAAAATAGTTCTTGAAATAAGTTAACTTAAACTTATTTCCCTCTCCCACCCCCCACAACCTCCCACCCTGACTCTCGAATTCTTCATATAAACTTAAAAAAGGTTGATTTTTTTAATGTACTAAGTGTTTTATAAGTAGTCTTGAAGAAAATTAAGAGTAGCTTTTTCTTTAAGTTTTTATTTAAATTCTAGATAGTTATAGTTGCTTTTTATTGTAAAGGGTCTGTTAAATTTTCTAGTAGACCCCTTAAAAAGGTAAAAGGAAATAGGTAAAATTAATTTGAATAATATATTTCATTTAGCATAATATATCCAAATATTATCATTTCAGTACATAATCACAGTTTAAAATTATGAGTTAAATTTTAAAAATTCTGGCTTCCAAAGTCAGTATAAAATTATTTTAATAAAAATCTAAAGCAAATATGTACATGTAAAAATTAATATCAAAGTTAATTTACTAGCTGATTTTTTTTAAGGATTTTATTTATTTGAGAGAGAGACAGAGAAAGGCTTGCCCCAACATGCAGAAAGCCTACCTGCCTTTCTAGGCTGCCAGTTGCTAGTGGAGTTCCAGGTGGAATGTTGGGGGATTCTCTTGAGTTCGTTGTGGCTGGTGGTTCCACGGTAACTGGGCAGACCTAATCGTGGATCAGTGCCATGGAGGAGCTGAGATCCTCTGCGGAGCTTGGCTTTGAGCTGATCGGTGAGGTGGTGGAATTGCCCAGTGACCTGAGTCCACAACCGACTTTCCAGAGCCACTTGGACTGCAGCGTTCCCGCTGCCTGCTTTGGTGACTCTACAACAGGCCAACCAGGGCACGAGATGGAACAGCAAGGGTCCACCAGCCCAGGCTGTGGCCCTGGCCCCAAGGTGCCAGGCGGAGGGATGTGAGGGTGCATGCACAGTATGGGGATGTGGGAAGCTCCCATAGGCAGAATTTAATAGAACCTTACTGTACATCTCCGTTCAGACCAGGAGTCACGTATGGCAGGTGGCTACCATGTATTACTTGTCTTTTGAAACAGAGTTATTGTTGATCTTGGAAAACACTTTAAACTGTGGGTCTACTGAGTTGCTTTCAGATGTTTTTAGGAAAATCAGCATTCCTCTCAAGGGAAGTTTGTAGGCAGAGACAAAATGGGAAAAAGCCTCCATTTTTGGATTATGCATAGCTTTTCTCCACAAATGTCATTGCTGTGGCCATCTACATCTCCCTGTTTAGCATTTTATAGTATACAGAACAAGGAATTCTTCCTGTTTACCATTTTGTAGGAGATGGAACAAGTGATTTTTTAAAAGTACACTTAAAAAGTGCATTGACTCTAGAGCCTCTCACAGTGTTGCATTCCAGGTATTCTGCCCCTCCCCAAAGGAATTATCATGTGGAAGAAATAAGGATTCTTGTACACCAAAAAGTCAAAGTAGAGCTGTAACTCCTCTGGATTCTTTGTTTCTCCTAGAGAAGAACGATCCTGGATTAATGAAGTTCAGGGATGAGGCTATAGATTTTTCATAGGACCAGTGGGAGTGTCTGGACCTTGCTAGGAGAAATCATGCAGCAGATGTGGTGATGTTAAGTTCTAGGTACCTCATCTCGCTAGTATATCCATTTCTAAACCAGATGTTACCACCTTTTCGGAGCAAGGAACAGAGCCTTAGGTGGTTGTAAGAGAAAGGACAAAAGGTTAGTGCACAGATTGAGATTAGGGTCACTTGGAAAGGCCAGTGCTTTACTCTGCACCAGAAGATGGGCTGTACACAGCAGGGTCCTGTATCTTTGGCAAGATCCTGGAGAAGCTTCTGAAGCACTGCACTTACGTAATATCTATAGGATGTCTACCTACTGGTTTGTCCACCTGAGGCTGAGGCTGGAGCACGCCTACTGGTAGTTGGAAGTCTTCTGCTGTAGAATTATGGCCTCGTATGTGGCTGCCCTGCTCCAACCTTCTGTATGTTTTCTTTCCTTACTAGCACTTTGTACAGCTCATTCTACCTTTAAAGAGTCATTTTAACATTGGATAAACTGTGGACAAGTCAGCTTGCCAGCTGTCCTACGTGTTACAGGACTGCCTCCATTACAAAGTGAAGAAGGCAACATGTCATATACCAGAACCTGAAAGTTACCATTGACTCTTCTCCCTTGAGCATAACTTCCAGTACCAAGTCATGTTCATTCTGTTTCCTACATTATTACTTGTATTTGTGTTTATTATATTTTTGATGTTAACTGAGGTATAATTGACATAGAATAAAATTCATCCTCAGTAGTATAGCCTACAGGAAGACTGAACATTTCCATGATCTCAGTACTGTATGCCCCCATGTAGTCAGTATCTTCTGATCCTCAGAGCCTGGCAACCACTAATCTGTTTTCTGCCTTTACAATTTTGCATTTTCCAGAAGGCCACATAAATTGAGTCATGAAGTTTGGGGTTTTTGGCGGGGAAGGGGGGAAGTGGTTTGGGAGCCATATAGTTTAAAACATGATGCAATTAAACTTAAAAAGTAATCAGTAAGATAAAAGTAGGCGTTAATTAATTTAGGAAGACTTAATAGATAAAAGGAGCAAAAATAATGAAATCTAGAACCAAAACAGGAATTCAGAAATTTAAAGGAGATAATTATAATACTAAAGTCAAAATGCAAAAAGGTAAGGTAAAAATCTTGAGTGGCCAAAGAAGGTAAAAATCCTCAAACCTGGGCTTAAGTTAAGCTTAGGTGAATAGCCAATGGATAGAAACCATTTATGTTAAAAATGAACAGAGTTGGAAACAAGAAACCAGTATCTTGAATAAATACACATACATACATAATTACATGTATTTTATATTTGTATACATGGAATGTAAATGTGAACTAAAGAGGACCAAATGGTAGTAATGTTTTCTATTAGTGGTAGGTTTGTGGGTAGTTTTTATTATGTTACCTGAGCTTTTCTTATTTTTTTCTCAGTGAACATTAGTATTTCTATATTTAACACATTTTAAGGAAGTTGTAAATAGGAGTATACTGTTAAAAATAAAAGTTGAATAAAATTGTGGGAAAAGATTAAAGTTAAAATTACTAGATTGTAAAAGGAATAAGAACAGAATAAAAACAGATTGAAAAAATATTTCCCCCAAATGCAGAATATCTAGACCTACAATTAAAACACAGATAAGGGGGTACCTGCATGGCGTAGTGGGTTAAGCATCTGCCTTCAGCTCAGGTCATGATATCGGGATCCTGGGATAGAGCCCTGCATTAGGCTCCCTGCTCAGTGGGAGCCTGCTTCTCCCTCCCCCTCTCCCTCTGCCACTGCCCCTGCTTGTTCTCTCTCTCTGTCAAATAAATAAATTAAAAACTTAAAAACACACACACACACACATAAGGCAAATAACACCAACCAGATAGGGTGTGTCTATCTAGTCACATCCTCGGACTATAACAAAGGGAAGAGGAATATCAATACTGGACCTTAGTCTTTCTCTTGACCTCTGGCCTCCTTTGGAATACTTATTCAAGCTGTGAATACACCTTTTAGTTGCAGGTGGACATTGCCTTTGTATATATACAAACCAGTGACAGTTGAGGTGGTTTGTCTGGTCATCCAAATTTTGGCACTTCATAGATGTTCAAAGTGAACACCTAATCCAGTCCGGGCTTCTAACAGTATAAGCAAAGCCTTGTGAAGTAATGCAAGTATTTTTTATTTGGAGGTTTGAGGGGAAGAGAGAAGAGAGTCGAACAGCAGTTTTTTTTTTTAAAGATTTTATTTATTTACTTGACAGAGAGATCACAAGCAGGCAGAGAGGCAGGCAGAGGGAAGCAGGCTCCCTGCTGAGCAGAGAGCCTGATGTAGGGCTCGATCCCAGGACCCTGAGACGATGACCTGAGCCGAAGGCAGAGGCTTAACCCACTGAGCCACCCAGGCGCCCTAGCAGTTCTTAACAAGCAAATTATTGACACCATTTTATATGGCCAAATTTGTGGCTGTGCTCCTGTGCATTTCCTTCTTGAGAGTTTTCATGTTTAAAAATAAAAGTCCTTGGCTCTCAAGGAAACTTCAAAAAAAAAAAGCACTTACCACAGTCTGGGTAAAATGCAAGTAATCTTTTGGTATGAATATGTTTCTAATCAGATTAGCTTAAAATTTAGCTAAATTTATACATTAAGATGTTAGATTGTTCTTGGATCAAATATTTTATGTATCCTTAAAGAGTACACAAGATAAATAAGGAGTGCTTCTTTCTGACTACTTTTTACATTTATTTCAGTCTGTTTATACCAGCCAGAGCTGGAATATTGTGAAATAAAGCATTTGTCTTTTCATTAACTTATATTTTAGAAACCTGAGGCATACATTTATCCCCTATCATCTTTTTTAGTTTCTATGTGGGAAGTAAAACGTGCTAAAAAATCCCAATGCTTCCGTTACTATCTCTATGGCAGCTCGAGTCCTTTATTCATACCTCTACTGCAAGTCTCTCTAAAACTGGTGCCCCATCTCCACTAGGATGTTCATTTGACACCTTAGCTAGCTTTGTCATACCACGTTTCCTTCTACTTTAATGTTTGTCAGAAGTATCTATGTTCTGGTCAGAATTTAATTTACCTTTTGACTACTCGCATTTTAACATGGGGCTGGATCTCACGACCCTGAGATGATGACCTGAGCCAAAATCAAGAGTCAGTCGCCTAATGGATTCAGTTACCCAGGTGCCCTTACTCCCCTTTTTAAAACTCCCATGAGATAAATTACAAGAATGGTGCGACTTTACTCATACATTTTAAAAGTTTCAGTGCTTTACCGTTATCTAACTTGCACTTTTCATTTCATTTCATATTTGTAGTCACATTCTAAGCCTTCCACTTCTAACCACAATCTTCAAATCTGGCTTTATATTCCCCTGTTCCCCACTTGAACATTCTAGATTCTGGTTCATGACAAAATACATGTGTTATTCCCTGAATATGTTTGCTTTGTCCTAACCCTGTGTTTTGGTTATGCTCTTGTGTCTGCAGTTTCACCTTGATGACATTTTCATATCGTCTCTCAATGTCTTGGAACCCCACAGCAGTTTTTCTGTGTATCATAAATAGAAAATTTGTACAGGCAGGGTTTGTTTCTTATTTATGTATTCCATGCTGAGTTAAGCACACTGTTGGCACTTAGGAAGTAATCTAGAATTTTTTTTTTTTTTTTTTTTTTTAGTTACACCTGAAAGTAGAAACCAATATTGTTTGTAAAGAAAGTGCAGAGGATCACTAGTAATTAAAGCTTGATTATATCCAGGGCAAAGGAGGCTTTACACGGCTTTACTTGAACTGCCTGACCTATTATAGAGAATATGGAATGGGCTATTCTGAATTACTCACAGCATTACTGTGAGGGTTTAATTTTACAGTGTTCTTGCCCTGGCCAGAGAGATAAAGAGGAAACATAAGGCCTATGTGGTACATGTAAAAGGTTTAACGAAGTACTCAAAATGGGAATGCAAAAAGAGAAGCACTGAAAGTTAAAGGTTAATATTAGGCTTAATATTTGTTCTAAATTTGAAAATGTGGTTTTTGTAAGTTTGTATAACTTTTCATTCCAACCTGTAGTTCCCCTCATTCTTTATCTAGATGCAAACAGGAAAAGGATATCCTCTGGTGCTTTATTTAGGGAAGGCAAAGTCATCAGAAAAATCACCTCAGACTGTCTGCCTCACCAAATTATATTTACACATAAACACAAAGATACATTATACTTCAGGAAAGGAAAAACACAAGTTTAATGAACTTGCCTTATTAACTGTTTCACCAGAAAACCTTTTTTCTCCCTCCCGAACTTAATTTATTATAATCTTCTTGAGGGTCTGCTGTAATCCAAGTGCTGGGATAAAGTAATTAAAAGCCCAGAGATGATCTTCTCTGTACCCGGTCTTCAAATGTGACATATCTGTTGATCTACAATTTTTTTTTAGTAACAACAATTGATGTTATCTTATTAGTCTCTCAGACTCTCTTAAATTTTCTTTATGGCCTTACTCTTTGTTTGCTTCAGTTGGGGTAGTTTTTATTGCCCTTCTTCAAGTTTTCTCTTATAGTTTACTTTTCTTTACTTAGATTTTCCATTTTCACTCTGCTTATGTTTGTATTTTCTTTAAATCTTAGAACTTATTTATAACGTTGAGAGTTCATGTCTCCTAATTCCATCCTGTCTTTCATTCCTGGGTCTCTTTATATTGATTGATTTTTCTCCTGGTTATGTATCACATTTCCCTCTTTCATCTATCTAGTAAGTTTTTATTGTATGCTGGACATTGTGAATACTACATTTGAAAAAAATTCTTATCTAGTTATTAGAGAATTAAACTCTGCCGACAAACTGCCTCCTCAGAAATATCATGCAGTGACTTCTAGTCTTGATGGTTGTTATATCTACCTTCACCTTAATAGACCTGACTTGCTTTTGCTCGGTCAAGGAATTAGACCTTGGATTCTACATAGCTTGTTTTATTTACTTATTTTTTAATTACAAAATCCTTTTTAAATTCCTAGCATGTTTTTGGCTACTCTTTCTTCACTATTTTTAATTCTTATTTTGCCACCTTATCCATCTTATATATTTCTAACATTTTAGTATGTTCCCTTAAATTATATTCATCCTTTTTCTTTTTATTGTACTTTGACAAAAGTACAGTTAAAGGAGATATTTATAAGGATTGATTGTAGTCTTTCCTTTGCAGATGTCACTAAAAGATCTCTAGGGCGCCTGGGTGGCTCATTAAGCGACTGCCTCAGGTCATGATCGCAAGGTCCTGGGATCGAGCCCTGCGTCAGGCTCCCACTCAGTGGGGAGCCTGCTTCTCCCTCTCCCTCTCCCTCTGCCTGCTGCTCCCCCTGCTTGTGTTCTCTCTCTCTGTGTCAAATGAATAAATAAAATCTTAAAAAAAAAAATCTCTAAAAGAGTTCCTTTAGTACCCTTCTCACAATCCCTACCCATGATTTCCATTCTCCCTAAAGAATTTTCCTCGTTAAGTGTCTTCACTCTCACACAGATGACAATAAACCTTGCCCGTTGTCCACATAACTGACTTGAATCTTGTTTATTTTTGCTGTGAACCATCTTTTTATCAGGTATAATCTAAAAGGTTTGGAGACTATGTTGAAATAGTCTGGGTCATGGTATGAAAACCTGAAATTGTGTTGAAGACAGCGGCTTAAGAACCCAAATATGTGAAGTAGATTGTACTTAAAATTTGGTAAAGTAGAAAAAGGCTACTCTGGGGGTGAGCTTCTCTATTCTGAAAAAGTAAACTTTAGAGAGAATTGTAGAGAATATTGCTTTTGCGTTTTTAACACTAGTTTCTTGGATTAAAATCTGTGTATATAAATAAATGAGGTTTTTGAAAGTCATTGTAGCATGTATACATTTAAATTAAAAACATTTATTTATTTATTTATTTATTTATTTAAATATTTTATTTATTTATTTGACAGAGAGAGACACAGCCAGAGAGGGAATACAAGCAGGGGGAATGGGAAAGGGAGAAGCAGGCTTCCCGCCAAGCAGGGAGCCCGATGTGGGGCTTGATCCCAGGACCCTGGGACCACGACCCAAGCCGAAGGCAGACGCCTAACAACTGAGCCACCCAGGCACCCCAAAACTATTCTTTTAAAAGAAACAATAACCTGTTAGCAAGTTTGTGGTTCCAAGGATATATTATTCAGAAGTGACTCTTAAACTCTAAAGTTCTATAGCCAAAAGGCAAAGGCAGTTTGGGCCTCAAGGAACCTGATTGCTTGCAGGTGTGTGCCCCTGTCTTATTTGTCCATGTAGTCCTCTGGCACCTTGGAGCTTGCTTCAGTATGTCCCAATTATTTATTATTTCATTATTTTCTATTATTGACATTTAAATTTACGGTTTTTGAAAAATCTAGTTCCTTTACAGGTATCTGAGACCAATATATTTCCAAAGTTGAGGTTGTAAGTGTAAGCTTATTTTAGACATTGGCTGTGATAATCTCAGCTCTTCTTTGCACAGTTAAATTCAATAAAAAGGTATTGGGGTGTTATGATTATATTTTAATTACTTTACAATTGGTCTATTTTAGTCCTTTTCAGTTTTATACTTCTGTTCTTTATTTACATGGTTGCCTACCTCACTGAACTCTAAATTTTTGTGGTGAAAGAATATCTTATTTGCAATACCCGGCACAGACTAATAGATACTCATAAAATGAATGTTGGTAAACTATCTCCTACACTTCATGTTTTAGGAACCTTTACGCTTCTAAGAAGTTGTTGTTTGGAAAACAGGTATTAATCCAGGTGTTTACATCTCTTGACCATTTTATAAACTTGCTCAGGTTTAGCATCTGGATGTCACCGTGAGCCTGTATTTTGGGGCAGAGAGAAGTCTTTTATAAATATTGTTTTGTTTTTGATAGAACATAGTGTTGGCTGTCTTTATGTCATAGTGTGACATAGTTTGGCTGTCTTTAGGAAGGAGTAGTTTTGATTAATTCAAGCTGTGACATACAATTTTTATAACCTAACCAATCAAGATTTCTTTCTGTAGGCTACGGAAAGTGAGGTAGGAGATGTAGATTTAACACGTCTTCCAGAAGGACCTGTTGATTCTGAAGATGAAGAAGAGGAAGATGAAGAGATTGATCGAACAGATCCACTGCAGGGACGAGATCTTGTTCGAGAATGTCTCGAGAAAGAACCTGCAGACAAAACTGATGATGACATTGGTAAAAAATATATCTGTTCACAATAAGAATTTTATAGCTTAATTTATATATAGTTAACCTCTTGCTGCATAACAAAATACCTGAAGCTTAGTGGCTTAAAATAACTTGTTTATTTTCTCGTAGCTTTTGTGGGTCAGGATTTCATGAGCAGCCTAGCTGAGTGGTTCTGGCTCAGTTTCTCATGAAATTGTAGTCAGAATGTGAGCAGGGGTTACAGTTATCTGAGGCTTCACTGGGCTGAGCGAGAGGATATATTTCCCAGGTGGCTACTCGTATGGCTTTTAGTAGAAGACCTCAGTTCCTGCTGTGTGGGCCTCTCCATAGGCTCTTTTAATAATCTCACAACGTGGCAGTTGGTTTCCCCCAAATCAAGTAATCCAAGAGAGAGTGAGGCAGATGCCACATTATTTTTTATGATTTGGTCTCAGGAGTGTCACACAGAGTAACCGTGATATAATATGGGAGTGAATTGTACAAGATCATGAATAACAAAAGGTTTGGGGCCATCTTGGATGGCTCCAAATTGGCTACCCCAATTTGAGAATTTGGAAGATAGAGCAGGGATAACTTTGGGGGGTTGAATAATATTAAAGATGGTAATGTTTTCTTTAAGAACGAAGATTGCTTAGTGTCATTATAAATAATGATTCAATTAAGATTTTATCCTAGATTTCCCTTTCATAATATCCATATTGCTGTCATTCAAATCAGAAGATGCTACTACTAAAAATTATAATTTTGTGAGTAAAGATCAGTATATTTGAACGTTCCTTGCCATTCTAATGACATAGTTCATTAACTTATATTTTAGACTCATGTTATGAATAGTATCTGGACAGAAACTGAAAGTGCATTTTTAATGATAAAGAATTGTATACTGTGCTCTTTTCACAGTTTTTAAATAATTGAAATATAATTATCTCCCAATTATCTAGGTAGATAGCACCTTATAGTTAATTCTTTTAAATCCCTTAGCTGACTGCTTGTATTTGTGTTTCTCCCTTATATTTATCTTTATTACTCATGTATCTGTACCAGTAATGTTGGCCTAAGGCAGGCACTCATAAACATTTGTTGGTTATAGATACCTTGTAGCTGCTTCAACAGTTGGGAACTAGAATTCAAATTCGTTACCCTTCATTGCTTAATTGTTGAAATTTATTTTTTTTAAACTATCCCAGTAAGAACTGGACAAAAGACTTTTTTGCTAATCTGTTAGATGGAAGGATGGCACTAACTTAACTACCATAGAGTGACATCTCAGACTAGGAAAATTAGCCTCATTTCAGTCTCTGGGTTTCTGGTACTCTCTGGAGGTTGTGAATTCTGGGTATCTTCCAATATGCCAATTTTTGTGTGTGTGATTCTGGAACAAATCATTGATTTTTTTTTTTCTTTAACCAGCATTCATCTCGTACCTTGGTCGCTCAGTGTTAGCAACGTAAATTCATAAGTTGATTAGGAAGTTGGGTATTCAATTCTAGATTTTATTGGATCTTTAAAATGTAATCTTTGGTGGTGTCTATACCATAATTTCTTTTTTTTTTTTAATAGAACAATTATTGGAGTTTATGCACCAGCTCCCTGCTTTTGCAAACATGACCATGTCTGTAAGGAGAGAACTCTGCTCAGTGATGATTTTTGAAGTGGTAGAGCAGGCTGGAGCTATTATTCTTGAAGATGGGCAAGAGGTAGGCTCGCACATAAATGTTGCATATTATTTAGTGTGGGAGCTAATTTTTAGAATGATTTAATTTCCATAAACTTATGTGAATCTTGACTCTTGAAATTCATACGATTTTTTACATGAATGCTGAGTTTGGGTTTGTTACAGTTTCTGAAGATGCAAGTTTTTATTTTTGTTTTTGCTTTATTTTGTCTTAATTTTTATTTCCCAGCAGTGAACCTAGCATAGAATAAATGTTCAATAAATAATATTCATTGTACCAAATTTCTCTCAAGTTGTAATACTTTAAAAAATATTAATTCTGTTTGTATATTTGTCATTATTTAAAATATTTGTTATTTACTTTCATCCATTTTTTTATGTTATACATTTAAAAAAGAGTAAAATGTATTGATATCTATGCCTCTTGATGGACTCCTGTCAGTCGAGACATTTATGTGGTGGCAGTTCTATATTAAGAAATGTTTGGCTGGTAACTTTGGGTGGGTGAAGGGAGGATGCAGAGGAGTTACTGCTGTTAGGAATTACTTCAGTTTTTCTTATCAAACTGATAAAAATTAATGCTGACATATCAGTCAATGAGAATTGTCATACACTGCTAATAGGAATATAAATAGCATTTCTGGGAAGTCATTTAGAAATTATTAACATGAGCGTTGAAGAATTAACAGTCTCTATCCTATTTCACTCATTATGAGTGTCTTTGTTGAGTACATAATATAAAACTCAGAGTTATGCCAAAAGATGTTCATTGCAACATATTTGTAGTAAAAATTGGAAATGACTAAAATGTAATTCAGTAATCAGTGGTTACGCCATTATTATATGCCTACAAATGTAATATGTAGGTATTCAAGTTATTTTAAAATTTGATGGCATCTCTTTGGAGGCAGGGGCCTTATCTTTAGCTTTATTTACATGTTTTTCCCCATATCCTAAACATCTGGCACATAAGATATACTCGAGAAAAAGTTTCATGAACAAATGAATTTAGTATTAAGTGTTCTTAAAAGGCAAGGCAGTCTACTGTTTCAACAGCTTAAAGTAATATAAACATAGAGAAACTAAACTTCTTAGAACTGTGTAAATGGAATTTTGAAGAACTTTTCCACAAATTTTTGTATTCTCTTAATTTTCCACATTTCTGTCAGCAAAAATTTATTGTTTGCTTACTTTGTGCTGAGTACTGTTCTAGACACAGGGAGCATAGTGGTGGAAAAACTAGACAGAGTCCCTGTTCTCGAATAATTTATGTTATCCGCAAATTGTACAGTGAGTGAATTTCATATTTGAAATAACCAAAAGACACGCTTTTGAAAAAAAAAATTTTTGCTACTGATTCTCCTTCCGAACTGATAATCTAGATTTCCCTTGAATCACCTTTAAACTGTTGAGAGTGTAGGCTGATAAAAGGTATACTAAAGGAGAATAAGTGGTCTTTCCCTGATACATATTGAGTTAACTTCTAGGAGCATCATATGTTGCTATATAAATGAAGGCAATATTTTCTTAACATTAAGAGAAATTTTCAGTGCTTTGTTAACTATGCCTTAAAATTCAGGGTTTTAATAATCTTTCTGAATTAATTACTAGCTATCTTTTTTTTTCTTTTGAGTGCTTGTCATGACCCGGGCACTGTTCTAAGCGCTCAGTATGTATGTTATTATGTGTAAACTCATTTCATTAAGACAAAGGTCCTGTGATAGGTATTCTTGTGAAGCCCACTTAGAAATCAAGAAACTGGGGCACTGAGAGGTTAAATAACTTGCCCAGCGTCACTCACCCAATTTAGTGGCAGGGTCTGGATACAGATTTCAGGAGCTTGTAGTTTTACCCAGTACATCATTTTTCTCTGATATTCTCATATGGTCAATTATGAAAGTCCTTCTGATGTCATTTGGTGACTAAAAGAAGAAAGAGTAAAATAAGCTTTATTAGTTTGTATAGACAGGCATAGGATGTTTTCTGACAGAGTATAAAGTAATATAACCAGATCTTTTTCTTTTTTAAAATACAAGTTCTATGTGTTGATTATTTTTCAAAGTTAACGTATAACTATCTTTTTGAAAAGATTCTTAAAACCTGTCTTTTTCTCTGTAGCTTGACTCATGGTATGTTATTTTAAACGGCACTGTAGAAATCACTCATCCAGATGGAAAAGTTGAAAATCTCTTTATGGGAAATAGTTTCGGAATTACTCCCACTTTGGATAAGCAGTACATGCATGGGGTTGTTAGGACTAAAGTAGATGATTGTCAGGTAAGTTTATCTTGTTTGTTGATTTAAAATGGCCGAGCCTGTTTTTTCTTCCTCAAAATAAAATAGCTTGATTTGAGAATTGGGAGTTTTCAGAAGCTCACAGTTAATAAAAGGAAAGTAGATTTATGTCTGACTCAAACATTTGTGGAATTGAACAAAGTAAAAATTTTTAGAAGAGATTATACGAAATGTTCGTTTGTTAAATCTGTATTGGGTAATAGCCAGCTTAGTCCTTCTTTTTTTTTTTTTTTTTAATAAAGGAAAGAAATAGGAACTTCTGAGTTGTTTGTTTCTAACTTACTCCTGCTTCATGTTTTCTTTGCTTAGCGTCAGTTTTGAGAGAAGTAGATGTTCACTTCTCCTTTTAGAGCAGAATTCAAAAGGATTTAACCTCTTTGGTCTCTTTGTACGTGAATTATTTATTTCACCTTGATTTTTGTTAAGGGTTAAAGGGATTGGTTGAAAAAGAACTGATGCCACTCAATTTCTTACCTTTGTGTTCTGCCTTGGTGCATAGTGATATATTTATGTACTACAGGTTCATTAACTGTCCCCATGTTATTCTCGGACAGTTTGTCTGCATAGCCCAGCAGGATTATTGGAGAATTTTAAATCATGTGGAGAAAAATACCCATAAAGTTGAGGAAGAGGGAGAAATTGTTATGGTGCATGAGCACCGTGAACTAGATCGGAGTGGAACCAGGAAAGGACACATTGTAATCAAGGTGGGTGTTTTTATTTATTATTCTAGTCACTGATAGAATAAAGCTTTCTTGTTTATAAGGCTTTGAACCACTTTTTGTGCAGTGCAAGATAATTCACTAATTTTAGAATCTAAGCAAATGTGTTAGTTCTTTTGCTTTTTTCTACATTAGTTTTTATACATTTTAATAAGCATCTCATTGGCATTTAATATCAGCATGGGTACGATATTATTTTAGAATACACTGGTTAAAGTGTTCCTTTTCAAGTTCATTTTATGACCCATTGATAATGGGAGTTAATTTCATCAAACACAGCAATAAGTCAGTCAGAGAAAGAAATACCATATGATTTCACTCCTATATGAATTTAAGAAAGAAAACAAATGGACATTGGGTGGGAAGGCAAACCAAGAAACAGACTCTTAACTGTAGAGAACAAACTGAGGTTGCTGCATGGGAGGTGGTGGGGAAGATGGGTTAAATGAGTGATGGGTATTAAGGAGGGCACTTGTTGCAATGCACACTGGGTGTTGTAAGTAAGTGATGAATCACTGAATTATACACCTGGAACTAATATTACACTGTATGTTAACTAACTGAAATTTAAATAAAAACTTTTGAAACTTAAAAAAGTAGCAGTATTTAGAAACAAAACAGAAAATGAAAGGACTAATCACAAAAGTATGAAGAATGGTAGGTGAAGATGCAGAATGCTTACTGGATATTTATGGCATTGAAATAGGCATTATCTTCTCTGAACCTCAGTTTTCTTATCTGAAAATGATTGGATAGGGCTTTATTAGGGCTAAATGAGGTAAATCAATAGCCTTAGCACATTGTAGGGTCTGAATATTAATCCCCATACTCTTTTCTCTGGCTCCCTCTCCACTACCCTTTATCCACTTGCCCCCTTGTCTCCCTCCTACCCCTGCCCCAATACCCTGTCTCTTAGAAGATCTCTAGATTGTAAAATAGAGAAATTATAGTTGAAATAGAGGAAATAAAAACATAATCGATTATTTCTCTTTTCAACCTAGTCTTGGTTGCAAAATAAATATGTTGTTATTCATTACAAATGCATGAACTTATTTAATAATGTGAAGGACTAATGTCAGATCCATTTTTCCTCAGGAGTTAGGCTATTCTGCAACACTTTTTCTTTTCCTAAACTGATAAGAATAAGCTTTGTATGTAGAAAAGATAAACATATGGGTGGATTGCCACAGACGGTCTTTTTGTGGGGGCTTATGTTTTTTTTAACTCTTTATTTTTAAATAATTACAAGCTTAGAGAATAGTTGCAAGAACAGTATTGCGCTCCCTCACTCTGAATCCCCTACTGCTCGTTGGTATTTCTCTGCAATTTCTCCACTGTCACTGTCTTTCTCTGAATCATATGAGAACAGTCTGCAAGTGTGATGCATTAGTCCTGAATATTCCATTGTGTATTTCCTAAAAACAACACTGTCCTACATAAACACCATGGAACCCTTCAAGTTGGGAAATAAAAATTGATACAGTACAACCATTCAGCCCATAGACCAACTATCCCAGCAATGGCTTTTGTCCTTTTTCATCCAGCATCTCACCAGGAACACAGTAGCATTTAGTTGTCATGTCACTTGAGTCTGCTCTAGGAACAGTCTTTATCTGTTCATATTCTCAGCAGTTTTAAAGAATACACACCTTTTATTCTGTAGTGTCATCCTCAGTGTGGATCTTTCGAATGTTTCCTCATGAGCAGAAACAAATCATGCTTTTCTGGCAGGAATTTCCTGTTCTTCTCTGTGCATCGTATCGGAGCATGTAATGTCAACCTGTCCCTCCCACCATTGGTAAAATCTACCTTAATCATCTGGTCATGTTGATGTCTGTCAGATTTCTTCACTATCAAGTCACCACTATACCATTTGTAATTGTTAAGTGTTTGGAGGAGAGATATTTTGGCATAGTGTTCTTATGTCCTGGTAACTTCTGTCCTCCAGTCTTCTGTTGACTCCTGCCTGAAATGGTGATTTTCTGTCCTCCCCCCCCCTTTTTTTTTTTTTTTACATTTATTATCTTTTTCTCTGAAGATGAAAATTCCCTTTTCTCCCATCAATTCATGCCAGTTATACTGGCATGGATTTTTGTGTTGTACTCTCTCACTATCGTTCCATTGGTCAGATCGCACATTTGGCCAAGGGGACCTTCATAAGGCTGATTCCTGTATCCTTTTGACATGTCCCCATCATTTTTTGAGAGCTTTCCTATTATCTGGCAAAACAAGATGTTCAGGCTCCGGGGCGCCTGGGTGGCTCAGTGGGTTAAAGCCTCTGCCTTCGGCTCACGTCATGATCTCAGGGTCCTGGGATCGAGTCCCGCATCGGGCTCTCTGCTCAGCAGGGAGCCTGCTTCCCCCTCTCTCTCTGCCTGCCTCTCTGCCTACTTGTGATTTCTTTCTCTCTGTCAAATAAATAAAATAAAATATTTAAAAAAAATTTAAAAACATGTTCAGGCTCATCCTGTGCTTTTCCTGTTCCAGCTCTGGAATCAGCCATTTCTCCAGAGAGCTCTAGATCCTACTAGTGGAGAATAGCATTTAAAAACTAAGTTCTGTGGGGGGCCTGGCTGGCTGAGTTGGTGGACCATGCTCCTCTTGATCTTAGGATTGTGGGTTTGAGCCTCAATTGGGTGGAGAGATTACCTAAAAATAAAATATCTTAGGGGCTCCTGGGTGGCTCAGTCGACTAAGCGTTTGTTTTCGGCTCAGGTCATGATCCCAAGATCCTGGGATCGAGCCCTAAGTCAGGCTCCCTGCTCAATGGGTAGTCTGTTTCTCCCCCTCCCGTTGTCTCCCCCCCCCCCCCCGGTGTCTCTCTCTGTCTCTCTCTCTCTCTTGGTCTCTCGCTCATGCTCTCAAAAAATAAATAAAATCTTCCAACAACAACCACCACCACCACCACCCAATATCTTGGCACTTAGATTTTCATTGCTACTTAGGTGTTGTTTCTTTTAGAGCCTCTGATCAGACACCACAAGGAAAGATGTATATGTGTTTACTATTCTATATAGTATATTTATATTAAATGTATATTTACAGTAAATGCATATGCACCTATAACTTTGTATATGTCTTTATCTATTTGTAATAATCATGAGTTCATACCAGCATTCCCAGTTCCAGTGCTATACCACACTTTTTCCTGTCTTTTCTCTTTTCATTTTTGTAAATGCCTTCACCAGGAGTGGCTCTTATTATGTTCTCTGTATTTACTTACTTGCTTATTGTAACCAGTCTCTATCATGCCAGTGTCACCATTCCATTCATCTCCTTTGCCTACCAGCTCTGCTCACCCTGTCTCCCAGAATCCCACCTTGTTGGATACTAGTGAGCTCTTTGGTGACATGCTTCTGCATGACTATGGGGCTCACCTTTAAATATAGTTTTGAATATATGGCTTAGTCTCTACAGGTGTCCTGCCCCAGTGATTTAGCCAGTCAGAATAATGGCGTTTCTTTAAAATGTTGATGAGTTCCTCCCCCGACTTAACTATACATGATCTAAGAACCAGACTTAAAGTCCTCAACTCAAGATTGGCCTGTGAAAGTTAAGCCCAACTTGGTACTATTTGACTTTGATTGTTTCGGAGGGTGGAAGAAGAATAGGAATGACCTGTGGTTGCCTTGTCCCTTAAATATGTTATATGAAAAACCTTACTTTGACTTCCTTCTAGAGAAATGATTTATATACCTTTCTTTAAGTAAATTCTTAGATAACATTGTTAGTATTGATGTATGTTTACCATATAGTTATTCTCATCAGTGAAATTGGGTGAATTGAAATTTGACGTTATGGACAACAGTTGCTCTTTATATTTGGTTTAACATATGATTTATCTCTACATTCTGTGTACACACTTTTGAAAAGGCTGCAAAGGTAATAAATTTTAACGCTGATTCAGAAGCTTAAAGCAGAGCAGTAGATAAATGTTGTTTACATTTCTTTTTATAAATCTGGAGACAGGCAAGCAGTTAAAACTCTGAATTAATGTAAAACT
This sequence comes from Potos flavus, assembly GCA_028534135.1. Taxonomy (NCBI): domain Eukaryota; kingdom Metazoa; phylum Chordata; class Mammalia; order Carnivora; family Procyonidae; genus Potos; species Potos flavus. The sequence goes on along the minus strand of CM052895.1, from coordinate 18,209,747 downwards.
ATATATAGAACTTCTGGTTCCTCTCAGAATGGTGACCTAGCATGGAGAAACTATAGAAAAAGAAACTTCTTTTCTAGGAAGTAAGAACAACAAAACACACTATCTTAAACTGGTACATTGCTCCAGTAGCCTGGGGCAGAAGAGATTTGAAGATGATTAAATTTGGAGGGAAGGTTTTGTTTTGTTTTTTTAAGTTTAACTCTAACTTCTTTCATCTGGTGTCTTTTAAGATGTCATCTCCCCACCTTCACCAACTATAGAAAAATGGCAGAAGAAGCCCCAACAGGAGTAAATCACTGAATTTCAAAAGCCCTGCTAGGATAAAATGACAATTAAAACAGCTAAAACTGAGTAAATGCTGTTGGGTATTTTCATTCCTCTGCCTTTTCTCTTTTTCAACTTCTGGGTGCTGGCGGACTGAAACCTGTAAAGACTCCCACGGCTAAGTATTTTAACAGTGAAACTTTGCTTGTGTAATATAGAGTGACTACAAAGGGATGTAATCAGTAGAGTTCTTTGTTTCCTCAGCTGTTTATCATTTTTTCTGTCCTTGGATTTTTAGGCAACACCTGAGCGACTCATCATGCATTTAATAGAAGAACATTCTATTGTGGACCCAACTTATATAGAAGATTTCCTACTAACTTACAGGACATTTCTTCAAAGTCCTTTGGATGTTGGGATCAAACTATTGGAATGGTTTAAAATTGACAACTTACGGGATAAGGTTGGTTTTATAATCTGAAGGGCATGGAAGTGATTTTAAGCTATAAATTATATTCATAAAACCTTGTACAGTTGATAAATATTTATTTTGATAACAAAATTTGCTTCACCTAAAAAACATAGCTCTACTTAGTTACTTTTGTGGAAAACATGTTAAAAAGTTGATATAAGCCTTTAAAGTTAAAAACTGAAATAGGCTGTGGTATAGCTATAAACTCAGAAAACATGATAGCTGCATAAGAGTATTTTTGAACTTTATCAAAATGTTTGTTTCTGAAGGAGATCAGTAAAACATTTAAAACTTAATAGTTTAGGAAGAATATTTACCAAGTAAATTATTTTCAGGGGAGCTTAGATTGTTTGTAAGCCCCAAAATAGAAATATGTTGATTTTTTAGTTAAAGACTTTATAATCATTTTGAAACAGTCTTTTTAACCTTAATATCTCTCTGTTGCGACTTATTTTAAATCTACATTTGAGTTTTGTTTTTGTTTGTTTGTTTTTGCATTAAATATTGTTTGCTCTTTTAAATTACCTTATTTCATGGGGTATTTGTACATTCGGTGGAAATACTAGCAATACCTCAGCAAAAAACTTGAAGTTACTTATTTTAAGAAAAATAAAAGTAGGATCATAATTGCTTGGTATGTCTTTCTGAGTTGTATCTTTTTTTTATTATTATTAACATATAATGTATTATTTGTTTCAGGGGTACAGGTCTGTGATTCATCAGTCTTACACAGTACATAGCACTCACCACAACACATACCCTCCCAGTGTCCATCATCTGAGTTATATCTTAAAAGAAATAAATCAGAATAATTTATAATAAAAGAAATAAATTACCTGGACTCTGGAATTCCATTGTTTAGGAAACTGAAGTGTTTAAACCACAGGCTTGCCTCCCCACCCCCTTTGGAGTTATGTGTAGTTACCTCAGTTGCTGAGGAGATACAGGCATGCTGAAGAATGAGCAAAACTGTGAGTGAGAGACAACTAGTATTCACATGCAAAAGAATGAAATTGGACTCTTACCTTACCCCATACACAAAATTAACTCAAAATGAGTCAGAGACCCTAAATATAGGAGCTAAGACTATTAAACTCTTAAAAGAAGAGGTTAAAGATCATGACCTTATTAAACTTTTTTGTATTCATATGTATTGTTTAAATCTTTTACAATGATATGTGCTGTTTTTACAAAAATAAACCTCTTTTAAAACTTAAAACAAAAAACCATGACCTTGGATTTGGCAGTAGTTTCTTAGGTATACTATCCAAAGCACAAACAACAAAGGAAAAAAATAAAAAAGCAGATAAATTAAACTTCATCAAAATTAAAGCCTTAAATTGAAAGAAAAGACAACATATTGAATAGGTGAAGTATATTTGCGAATCTTACATCCAATAAGGGCCTAGTATCCAGAATGTATAAAGAACCCTTATAGTTCAACAGCAAAAAGACAACATAAAAATGGACAAAAGGCTTGAATAGACTACTTTTCCAAAGAAGATACATAAATGGCTAGCAAACACATGAAAAAGATGTTCAACACCATTATTCATAGGGAAATTCAAATCAAAACCACAGTGAGATTCTACTTCACACCTACTAGGATGGCTTTTAAAAAGAAAAAAAAATAACAAGTATCGCCAAAGATGTGGATGTGGAGAAAATGGAATTCCCATACATTGTTGGTAGTAACATACAATGTTATAGGTACTCTGGAAAACAGTTCAGCATTTCTTCAAAAAGTAAAACAGAATTACCAGATAGCCCAGCACTTCTCCTCCTAGGTATTTATCCATAAGAACTGAAAGCAGGTATACAAACAAAAACTTAGATACAGATGTTCCTAGCACTACTGACAATAGCCAAAAGGTAGAGACAACCCGTATGTCCATAAACTGATGAATGGGTAACAAAGTGTGGTATAGCCACGTAATGAAATGTTACTCAGCCATAAGAGGAAAAGTAGTACGCGCTGCAACATGGATGAACCTTGAACATGAAATGCTAAGTGAAAGAAGCCAGACACGAAAGGTCACATTTTATATGAAATATCCAACAGGCAAAATACACAGAGACAGAAAAGCATATTAGTGGCTGCTCGAAGAGAGGGCAGAAGGTGAGGTGACTCTGTAACCGGAGTGGGGTTTCCTTTTAGGGTGATACAAGTATTCTGGAACTAGGTAGTGATGATAGTGGCACGCCTTTGTGAAGGTGCTAAATGCCACTGAGCTGTACACCTAAAAGTAGTTTAAATGGTGGCTTTTATGTGTATTCTACCCCAGTTTATATATAACTTAAATTACTTCCATTGTTAGGTGCATGATTCAGTTCTGCTTCCGTTAACTTTTATGTTAATCTGTGATGCGAAGTAAGCAAATCACTTTACGACTTTGAAAAGTCATGGTATTTATAATGCAGTAAGTTCAGATGTGCTTATCTTAAGACTTTTGGTTAAACACATGCTTGGCTATATAAACACTTTTGATACGATTGCTTATCCTTAGAAGCTCCCATTTTAGGATACTGTCTGAGGTATACATTCTATGTATTTCTTACAGCTTAGCATGCAGGTTTGTGTTTGTTTGTTTTTTTTCCCCACTGAGGGTATGGTCTTGGCCCTCTCTGCTGCTTGTGTCCCCCAGGAAACAAAAGGTCAAACTAAACCGTGCCTCTCTGTTAGAATGAACCTTTTGCATGCAGGATAGAGGGTGAAGGGATTAGCCATAAAACTCCATTCCTCCTCGGTTTTTGGACATGCTTTTGGAATATACTCAGCAGAAAGAATGCCTCTCATAACTGTGTGCTGCCTCTTTCATGTTTCCACAGGTAACACGGATTGTGTTATTATGGGTAAATAATCATTTTAATGATTTTGAAGGTGATTCTGCTATGACTCGATTTCTGGAGGAATTTGAAAAAAATCTGGAAGATACAGTAAGACTTAAAAGAATTTATCTTGTTCAAGGTTTAGGGATTTTCCTCATCCCCAAATAACAGCAACTCACAACTTTTATGTGCTCCTGTGTCTTGAATGTCTGCTCTGAGAACTTAGAGATTTATATTCTAGATTCTGCTCATTCTCTGCCACTAACCTAAGCAAAAATCAGGCTTCCTCCTGACTCTTCTATTTTCATATTAAGACTCATGAGAATGCTACCTCCAGTCACCTAAGCTTATGAACTCTGGTGTATACGTGGTCTTTCTCTTTTCCTTGAATTCCCTGACCAAGATGTCTATTCATTGCTGAAGTCACCTAAGTCATTAATTGTGGCAGTACATATATATATAGTCCCCCTCTCTCCACCATTCCTTTGTTACTCCTCATTTAAAAATGGCCTTATTTCATCATGCCTCATCTGTTGTAATAGCTAGGTAATTTTAGTTCTAGTATTTTTTTCTAGTCCATTTTGTGTGACCAAAGATTGTTTTTAAACTATAATGAGACGAGTATTTCTCTTTTTGTCAGTAAACTAAAGTATTTCTTACCAAAGTAATTCCTCATCCATATATTCAGGTCCCTCAACTACATTTTCAGTCTTTTTATCTGTGCACTCTTGATTTTAGCCAACCAGATTATTTTATATTCTTTACCAATTCTCATGTTTAAATTCTTTTCTTCTAGTGTTGCTATTTGTGCAACTTTAAAGGCCTATTTTATGTATCAGTTCTACATTAGACATTCTGAGTCTCCCTTCTGCATGTGATTTTACTTGTTCTAAATATACAACGCCTAAGATAACCACCTCAGGGTCCTGTTAACTTTCTCAGTAGCTATTTATAATTCCATTTACTCTGTCAGATATTAACTTTGAACTGCAACTGGATTTATATCCTCCAAGCAACTTGAAATTTTGGGAAGTAAATTAATAATGTGGTTCAGGAGTTAGTTTGCCTGAATTATTCAGACTATACCACTTGTTAGACATGTAAACTTGGACAAGTAGCCCAGCCTTTTCTGCAGTTGTCTTTATAAGTAGTAGCCCCTAGTTTCTGGGGATTGTTACAAGGATTATAATGAGCTAATGAATATAGCAATCTGGGGGGAGAAAACCTGGCACATTGCAAATGCCCAAGAACCATTGCTGTTACTCAGAGTATAAGTGGATTGAGTTGAAAAAGGGACAAATAGGCAGATTTCTGTCCGTTCCATCACCTCTTAATTCCTGTAGCCTTGTCAGCAGCCCTTCAGCTCTGTGCAAAATGGGAAGAATGAACAGAGACAGGGGAACTTGATTAAGAGGCTGTAGAAGCTTGCCACCATCATTTGGGTTTTCCAGTGCCAGCTGTGTAGATATTTATGGGCTAATGGAAAATAGAAATTGCCTTACAATCACGGGAGAATAGGATCAGAACAGGTGTAAGGCTGGGCCCCTGTCCTGAAGAAACTGTAGCCACTTTTTATGGACATGAGGTATGAGGTTTACACCTACTATGCTATTTGAGAATGGTTGAGTATTAAATTGGTATTAAAATCTGAAAGTGAGAATATTACTAAGGTTAAGAAAGATCTAAAATAATATAGGAATACTATACCCAGAAGAGGTAGGGACTTGAATGTGTCTTTCAGTATGACTGTATTCGGAAAGGTGGTTCGGGTCCTTTAAGATTTTAAATGAAGGTTTATAAAGATTCTGGATTTATGTAACAGGCAGGAAATGAGCAAGATAGTAGTGGAGATGTATTAGGAAAGTTTAGGCCATGAGAAGTAACGTTTTGTCTTCGGTCTCTAAATGAGACATCATTTTGAAATCCTTTTGAGCAGTTTTTACAAATCGTGTTGTGAGATCATCTTCTTGACAGTGCTTTGGGGTGGAAGTTTGCCCTCCTTCAGTTTTATTTCCCCTGACTTACATGTTCTTTACTCTGTATTTCAAGGTATCTCTAATTCTAATAATTTTAGGTGATTTTTAAAAGCCTATAAGGGATAGATACATAAATTTCTGTACATTATACCCTTTTTTACTTCTTTAGAAAATGAACGGTCATCTCCGGTTATTAAATATTGCCTGTGCTGCAAAGGCGAAGTGGAGACAGGTGGTGCTGCAAAAGGCTTCCCGGGAATCCCCTCTGCATTTCAGCCTTAATGGAGGGAGCGAGAAGGGGTTTGGTATTTTTGTTGAAGGAGTAGAACCTAGTAGCAAAGCTGCTGATGCTGGACTGAAACGTGGTGATCAGGTAAGTAAATAACCAACCACATGAAGTAAAGCCTTTTTGGAAGTAATATGTCTGCTGCTTTTTTTCACATGTGATATTTCTCCAAGTAAGCATGATCCATTTAAGGAAATTCAATTAAAAATTAAAATGAGGGGTTCCTGGGTGGCTCAGTCGGTTAAGTGTCTGCCTTCAGGTCAGGTTGTGATCTCAGGGTCCTGAGATCGAGCCCCACATGGGGTTCCTTGTTCAGTGGGGAATCTGCTTCTCCCTCTGCTCTCCACTCATGCTCCGCTTGTATGCGTGCTCTCTCTCTCTCTCTCAAATAAATGAAATCTTTAAAAATAAAAAAAAAATTAAAATATAAGTGGCTAAAGATTACTATAAATGATGGTTTCAGCTTAAATAGTGTTCATATAGTAACAGAACTCCATGCATAAGCAGAGGAAACCAGGTGAGGGACTAGGAAAAAGGAGACACTAGGAGGAAGTTAGTGAGGATTTATTTTCTCCATTAAGACTTCAGGTAGCTGCCGAGCAGTGTGTTCCCAGATGTGACTCCTGACAACCTTGTTACTAAAAAATGTAATTCCTAAGCCCACCTCAGTTCTGTTAATCGTACTAGTCACATTCTCCAGAGATGAGCTCTAGGAATCTGTATTTTTAACACAGCTCTCTAGGTGATTCTCATGCACACCAAAGAGTAGTTTTTCAAATTCAGGTGAGTCACTTGGGAAGCTTATGTTTTCCCATTTTAAAATTCTACTAGTTCATTTACTCATTTAGAATATAGCTTTATTTTACTTTTAACTAAATCATACTAATGTACTTTCCTTTTAAAATAATGAATATATTCACGTTATAAAAAGTTCTACACTGCAGAACAGGGGTTCTCAACCAGGAGTGGTTTTCTCCCTCAGAAAACGTTTGGCATGTCTGGAGGTATTTATGATTCTCATGACTCTGGGGGCTTTTACTAGCATCTAGTGGGTAGAGGCCAAGGATGGTACTAAGCAGCCTACAACACGCTGCCGTGGTGCATCCCCACAATAAGGAGTTATCCAGCCCAAATATCAAAGGGTTAAGAAGCTGATGTAGAGTTATAATGATCCCCTTCTTCCCCTAAGGGAACTTTTTAAAAATAGAGCTTTCTGGGCCTAACTCCTCCACTCTAGTCATTAAGAATATCTAGTAGCTAGAATTCTAGAGTCAGTGTATTTTTTGTTCTAGTATTTTAAACACATTTAAGCATCTCATTCTTCACAGAAAAAATAAAACGATGAAATCAAATGATTTCATTTTTGAGAGAAAATTTATCAGTATTTTACTTCTCTCAGTCTTCCCAATTATTATTAAAATCATCTGAAATTTTAGATCTAGTATTAAGTCATTTTTAACATTGTTTATCTTTTAAGAATACTCTTGACATTTACATTAAGTTTTATGAGTTTATCAATAAGAACCATGTACACATTTATACCTTGTCTTACCGATTTCATTGATCACCTCCATTTCATCTATGCCCTGTGTCTCCATTATTGTGTTTCATTTCACAGTTGTCTTCTAGTACTACCAGTACCTTTCTGGTACTTTTTTCAAAACGGGCCAATAGGTACTACAGTTTTGTGCGTCCTTGCATGTCTGATAATGCTCTTGGTCAGTGGAGTATAATATTCTTTGGTCATAGTTCTTTTTCCCCTAGAACTTTGATGTTACAGAAAAGTATCACATTATCTTAGTACGCCCAAGAGAAGTCCAAACCAATCTTTATTTCTCTTTTTTAGCTTTCTTTGTTCCACTACTGCACAGTGCTGCTTACAGATTCTTTGTTCTCTATCCTTGGAATTTAAAATTTTCATTGGAATGTGTAAAGTCTCTTCATTATCTTTGCATGGTACTAGATGAGCCGGTTAAGTATGTAGACTCAAGACTTCTTTCAACTTTGAATTTTACTTCTGTGATTTTTTCTTCTCATAATATTTTGCTTCTCAGTCTCTATTTTATCTCGATGGAATCATTGCTCTATACTCCTTTTTTGTTTTTTCTCATTATGGTTATCTCTTTGTCCTTTTTTGTTAGAATTAGTATTATTTAAGAAAGCTTTCTGTAAGGTTTTGAGGTACAGCCAAGTTTGGGAAAGCCCTGCTGTGAAGGTTGAGCCATGTCACGTGAAAGAACTCATCACAGTGGTACTTTTTCCTTGACTTGTTGGTTCATTCATTGTCAGGAAATGATACTAGATATATTCAGAGTATCACTTTTGAATGAGTTATCTCTCTTAAATGCAGTAAGTTAGCATTTAGAAAATTTCAGTAAAATTTGCACATATATACACAGGCACTAATTTTTATCATCTGATCTGACATGATTAAAATTTTTCCTTCATATATAAACTATATTGTGTTTCTTTAAAAAAATGTCTTTAATATGATCTTAGAGGGAATGAACTTTCAAATTATGTTTTTAGTAGGTAATGTGGGGAAACAAAACATAGAGGAAAAAAAATTAAATAGTAACCCCCCTTCTCACAGAGATAACCATTTTTCACATATGGGTGTATTTTGTTCAAATTTCTTTTTTTTTCTGCCATTAAACTTAAGGTTGCAGAAGTAACTTTTTGTCTTAACTCATATTTTACAAATGCTTTTTTCAAGATAATGGAAGTAAATGGACAAAACTTTGAAAATATTACATTTGTGAAGGCCCTTGAAATTTTAAGGAATAATACTCATCTTGCACTTACTGTGAAGACCAACATTTTTGGTGAGTTTTGTTGTAAAACCTGAGACTTTTTGTTTTATGATTTTGTTTGGTAATAAAAAAAAAAAGGTATTACAATGAAAAGACTAGTAAAATGTAAACATGTTCTCTCTGAGCTCTTAGAATATTTTTAGGATCCTTAGTGTTAAGATATGGTATTATATATTCTAGAATTTTCATTTTTCATTATTTGTATTAAGTATATAAGTACGTTCAATTAGTCATTTATGAAATATCTGCTGAGGAAGTTTTATGTACTTTGCTGGGAGGCACTGAGTGAAACTTAGAATGATCTGAATGAAGCATCAAAGTCATGGTCAGGAGTTTATTCCCCCTGCTAATGTGTACATCATAGTACTGCTAAATTTTAACCGCCTTTCTGAAATAATAATATGAATGCCAGATTAGTTGTTCATGAAAATAAATTAAGTAAAATAATCAATGAATTCCAGATTTTTAATAATGGTATGCTTTACCTTTCTATGTAAAAATGCTGATTACTGCGTCGGCGGTGTTTTGATCATGCTTCTGTTAGAATGAAGCAAAGAGTAAGCTTGTAGTTGTATTTTTTTTTTCTTTTAGGGAAGAGTTACCGTAACTTGGTTTCATTAGATACCAGAGGATGTTCTCTGAAATTCTAAGAAGGGCAACAATAAAAACAGTATAATAATTTGAAAATTTTCAAAGAGAATTTAACAGTCTTTATGAAGTAAGGAGGAAAAATTCATCTAGGTCATTTGGGTTGCAATTTGGAAACTACGAGTTGAATTTAAAAGCTGTGCCTATGGAAAAGGAAGTGTGTTTTATTTTTTCACTTTGACTCTTCCTTATGCTGCACTTAGTCATAGTGAAAAATGAAACATTTGATATTTTTCCTCTTTTCACTTGCATCCCTTCTACTGAATTATGCCCTGTTAAATCTGATACAAAACCATCTATTCACAATTTGCTAATACTATATTATTTAGTGCAAAATAAGTAAGCCTTCACAGTTTCTGTATTTCCTGAACTTTAACTAGTATCTAGAAAAAAACTTGTGGGTTAAATTAAAAAGATTCTGATTTTGTAAAATAAGAAAGCAGAGCTTGCTCTGACACTTCGAGCAAATGATTCTCCACGCTTGACTTTCTCCAGCTGTATTTATTAAGATTCTTACACAAACACCTTTAACTTTTCGTGCCAGCACATAATAGTTACTGATACCATACTATTACATATAAAAATATAGAGACAGTGAATTTGGTGGTCAACACCATGACCCCTGAGAGACAGAAAAAGGATATCAGAAGGATATAAGAGGCAGGGAAGCCACACCTTGGAACTCCTTGAGTGGTGAGAAACAATTGCCCATCAGAACCCTAGACTGGATGTGGCCAATGGTAGGCATTATGTGGTAGTGCAAAAGGGGCCTGTGTCCTCAACACCTCGTTCCTTATCCTAGGCAGAATATGGTCAGCGACTTTTACCCCAAACAAAACACCTAAGAGTATCTTGAAGGAATACTAATAAAAAAATTTGTAGAAATGGAGCATTTTAGTCTGAATGTTGTACCTAGAATAAAGCCCTAGTAACTCTGGCATTACAGTGAAGAAAATTTGCACAGTTAGGTCATCCTGTATAGAACTCAGAGTGACCACCTACAAATAGGAGGGATGGCTCAGTCGCTTAAGCATCTGCCTTCAGCCCAGGTCATGATTCCAGAGTGCTGAGATCAAGCCCCATATCAAGCTCCCTGCTTAGTGGGGAACGTGCTTGTTGCTTTCCTCTGCTGCTTCCTCTACTTCTGTGTATGTGTGTGTGTGCGCGCGGGCGCTCTGTCTCTTTCTGTCTCTCTGTTTCTCCCTCTCTCCAATAAAATCTTTAGAAGAAAGAAAGGAAGAAACAACCGACAGGAAAACTGACCAGAAGACAGATGTGTTTAGATGATACCAGAGCAAAGCATATTTGGTCATTTTGTGTTAATTAAAACCGATGGCCAGGCATAGGAGAACCAAGGTCATTGAGGAAGCATGGTGGGGATCCTAATAAGTAAGCTTACAGATTGTGGAGAAATTAGTTAAAGAAGAGAAAAAAACATTTGCAGAACTGTGCTCAGAGAGATTTAAAAATTCATATCTTAAAACAAGAACAGGGTATTAGGAAAAAAGGAACAATCACTGAGAAAGAATAACTCAGAGTGACTTAAAACATGGCAGCAAAGACAAAAACATACAGTAGAGAGAGTAGGAATAAAGTTGAGGAAATCTCCCAGACTATAGAATAACAACAAATAGCATTGAGCATTATTCCAGGAAATGTAAAAGAAAATGTGGAAAATAAAGTATTCATGTAACAGTAGTAGAGACTATTCCAAAGTGAAAGAAGGATGTGACTCTTCTAATTCAAAGGTCCACCTAAAATCTGTGCAAAATGAATTAAACTTTTTTTAACATTCTCTTTCCGATATTGACTAAGAACAATCAGAAAAGTTAGACTAAATATAAAAAGTAGCTACAAAGAAGTATAAAAACTCAAAAGAAGTATAAAAACTCAAAAAGAGAGCTAAGAATACCTGACATAGAACAGAGAGAGAATCAGACCACAAAGAGGTGACCTGGAGCTGTATGTCTCCAGGACATTGCCACTACGATAAAGCCACCCAAGGGACAGCTTTTTTGTGCAATAGACTCCCAAGAAAAGGCTACGGAGTTGGAATCCTGCAGTTGCTAGGAGCACAAAGTCTGCATGTGTCAAATCCCTTCTTCCCCTACTGAAACTGTATCCCAAAAGGATATCTGTTTTTCCATGGACATTTTTAGTCCATAGATTGTAGCTGAGAAAAGGAACTGCTAGATAAAAATCACAGATTTCTAGTTTAGAGAGCCCACCAGAGCCAGACCACTCTCACATAACAGTTTGTATTGAGGATTGGGACTTTGAACAGCTGACTCTGGAGTGGATGCGGGCTGTACTTTAAGCAACTCAGAAGGACCGCAAGTTTTGGCCCTGGCTCTAGCCCCAGACCTCAGGTGCGGGGCAAAAGAACATAAAAATCCTCTTTTGAGGACTCAAGCAATAACCTCTTATTTGTAAAAATGATTTTTCAAGTACAGAGTCAAACAAAGATTGTGAGGCTCTCTTAGAAGTCAGTGTAATCCACAACCAACAGAACCAGAACCAGAGGAGCTCCAGAATATCAAATACAGACTATGAGGTACCTATCTTATATCTGTGAAGATAAAAATCAAATTAAGGGTTACATTTGCAGGTGAGATGGGATATACACATGCCACCCTCTATTTCCCACTAAGCTCAACGATAAAACCTGGACAGAATCGTTGATCACCCGTTGAAGAACTTGGAAACTTCGAAGTCCCACTACCAGCAGTGGATTAATCTTTTTTTTTTTTTCTTTCTCCAGCATCCCTTGAGCGGGCAAGCTGAGACCTGGGTGTGTGCAAACTAATAAAGATTCAGGAGAAAGCTAATTTGAGGAGTGAGAAAGGGAATTCCCACTTTTTTTTCCTCCATTCTGTCAGGCTTCTCAGTCTCCAAGTAATCCAGGGGCATTGACAGCAGCCTTCAACATAAGGCTGCTCAAAACAGAATTCCGAGGGTGGAGCTGTGACTCCAAGAAGGCAAGGCCATTGTTGTTTTCCCACGCACTCTCCGTCCTCCTCTTACTTGACCCCTAAAGTGCTAGAGTGGACAGTTTATTAGTTTATTTCTAGAGGACTGAAAAGATTAAGGATAGTAGATTGATAACTGAAATGGAGGAGACAACCCCATAAAGTTGTTTATGAGATCCTGGGCTCAACTCCATTGTGTGTGTGTGGTCGTGGTCGTGGTCGTGGTCATTCTTAGCATACCAGAGACTTCGAGGACTGGCATGCCGATAGACCTCTGCCCAGGTCCCAGACTGACTGAGTGGTGGCACAAAGCAGACAGATGGAGATAGCACTCCAGAGCTTTTAAAACTGAACCTGGGAACCACAGCCCACAGAAGGCTAAACAAAGATAGCAACATTTTCCGTAACTTATAAACAGGACTCAGAGCAATTTTAACTATAAAAAGGATCCTTTAGTACAAATCTCTTTATTTTGTTTGGGCTTTGTGGAAGTTTTGAATTTGTGCATTGATGTCTCATCACTTTAGAAATTTTGCGGCTGTTATGACTTGAGATACTCCTTTTGCTACTTTGTCTTCTTTCCATGTGAAGATCATTTACATGTGTGTTAAAAGATCTGTGTCCCATGCATCACTTGGAGTTTGTTCTGTTCTTTCCAACTTTTCCCCTACTTGTGCTTCAGTTTGGATATTTTCTAATGACCTGCGTTTAAGCAAAGTTTTCCTGTTTTCTTCTGTATCCAGTCTGCTGTTGAACATCTGCAGTGAGCTTAATTTTAGATAATTTTTTAGTTCCAGAATTCCCATTTGAATCTCTTTTATAAATTCCAGTTCACTGGTGCACCATGTTTTCATCCATTTTATCTCTTCCCTGTATTTTCTTTAATATATTTATAATTATTATAAAATTCTTGTATCTTAATTTCAAAATTTGGGTTTTTATTTTCTATGTGCCATCACCCCCTACCCCCGGTTATCATTGTGTCTTATTTTGTGTATCTTACAGTTTTGTTTTGTTTTTTTTTTTTGTATGCTGTACTTAGTATATAAAGAAACCTAAGCAAGTAGGGAAATTAATATTTTTTCATGGAAAGGATTTGTTATTTCCTCTGGTTAAGCATGTAAGGTAAGGGCTGGGTGAGGTTGGGTTACAAAATTACTTAAAATGTATCCAGGTTTCTAACTGAGAGTAAGATTTGTCATGTGCTTGTTGCAGGCCCCTTCTCTAATGGAACTTTTTGTCTCTCAGCTGGGAGAGATTGTGGGAAATTGTACTCTGCTTTTGTCAGCCTTGTCCTTATACCCTCACCCTCAATCTCTACCTGAGGCATGGCTTTTGGTTCAGAGTATGGTGGCTTTTTGTCTTTTTTTAAGTTCAGCCCTTCAGAGGTTTTGAGATATGCTCTTGAGCCTTCCTCCCCAAGCAGGTAAATACATAATGTGTTTGTTGCACATCCATCCCTGTTGTGTGACTTTGTCTCCTAAGTACGGTAAGACTGTATGAAATTTCCAACCAGTCTCCAGCCTCCTGCAATGTCCTGAGAATAGATACGTCCCATGGAGGAAGGCAGCACTGCTTTGGGTCTTCTTTGTATTCCAGTTTTTATGCCAGTACTTGAAGCCGTTAAAAATTATTTTCCTCTAGTAGAGTCCCTCTACCTCGTTGCCACTTCATGTTTAGAGAAGAAAACAGCAGGCAATCTCAATTTACCATTTTCTTGCCATGGAATTTTAGCTCATCTGTTCCTCTTAGCTTTCATAGCTTTCTAACATTTGAAAATCTCACCTCTCAGATAATAGCATTTTCATGTTTAAAAAAAGGTCATGCATGTGTATATTTTGAAAATTAAAACATTAAAGAAGGTAATACAGATGGATCCCACTGTGTACAGTATTCTGGATCTTTGCACAGGAGTTGGTACAGATTTACTTCTTGTATAATTGTTGAATAGAAATCTATTGAAGTACTATTATAATCTGTTGAGCTAATGTATTGATGGGTGTTTTAGGTTATTTCCAGTTTTTGCTATTTATAGTGTTGAAATAAAAATCCTGTGTACTTTTATGCTTATGTAGATATACCCGTAAGATAAAGTTCTCATAGTGGAATTAATTTTGACAGTACTGCACTTGGTCTTTTCAAAAGCTTATCCCAATCTATATACGCTTTTATTTAAAAATGCTTCTGCAGTGGGTATAATCAACTTTATGGTTATTGATGCACATCATTTAATGATGAGGGAAGATGAACACTTTTTTTTACATATTACCATTTCTTTTTCACAAAGACTTTTCATTTTCCATTTTTGTATTGTTTCTTATTTTTTGTTGATTTGTTTGAATGTGTTCTAAAAAAAAGGACAGTATCTTTTTAGTCTTAAAGATTGCAGATATTTCACCAAGTTGTCCTTTGACTTTGCTTGTGATGTGTTGTGGGGTGTGTGTGTCTAAATATACACACATATAGGTAGGGACTGAGAAATTTTTAATCTTTATATAATCAAATTTATGATTCTCAGGCACCTTCATTTCTGATTCATATATTTAATATTGCTCTTTAATGGCATTGTAATTACATTTACTCACGTTCTATTAATTTTTGTCGTGAACTTTAATTTTTAAAATTCACTATTTTTTCTTCGTCTGCAAATTAAAATCTTTAATTTATATACGCAAGTCCAGTGAGGATATAAACTTTCTTCGTACACTTTTGAGTTGCCTTACATACATACCACAGGCAGGATAATATCTATGGCCCATTTAAAGATTTCCTGTTGCTCTTCACAGAAAATTCAGACACCTCACCATAGCATTTTTAGGCCCCTTATCTACCTTGTTCCCTAGTCATCTTAATTTTCTTTAAGTTTCCTTTTGTGGCAGGAACTTGGAACTTGAGATTTCCTCTACCTAGCGTCATTCCGCTTTCCCTTCCCTTTGCCTAATTAAAATCTACTCACCTTACTGAACTCTTCTTACACAGTGACTTAATTGGGGAGAATTTTCCCTTTCCTGCTATCATAATCCCTTTGGCTTATGTTCTTTTTGTACCATGTATCTTAGACTTACTGTTCTACAACAGGGGGAATCTGCAGACATATGGTATAGTGCCTGACATACGTTCTTAGGTCAGTAAATATTTTTTTGCCTGAGTGCATATCGATTTTAGCTCAAAAGGCATTTTTACCTTTACCACATGCCTTAAAATAAAGCATAATTTTCAAAGGAAACTAAAAGGAATTTATTGCTTTTTAATCAAGCAAAATATCTTTAAAAGGTGATAAAGATTTCCCATTATTTTGAAGGCAGAAAATGTGCTTTTCATAAACTTTCAATATGCTTTGGTAATACATCATCCTGGTTGAAACTTTCAAGAGTGGTCCACTTTTACAACTGAGTACCAAGCTATTTTATGTCGTAATGCATCAATTTTTTAAGTCTTTGTCTTTCGGAATCTTACTTGTAACTCTTTTGATGTTCAAGGAAACTGTTCAGTTATCCCCAAAACAACAAAAAAGATCACAGTTTTCTGTTTTCAGTGGGCACATTTATACAATTTAGTTTTTCTTTTATAAAGGTACTAAATAGTACTACTCAAAGCTATACCTTATGAAGACCTGCATATTCAAGAATATATAGCTTCATTTTTCTTTGATTCAGGCCCTCCCAGACACCATGAGTTTTTAGGAAGGTTACCTTCTATGTTAGCGTTTATCTTTTTAGGTTTTTTTCCCCCCTCTAGTAGTTGATCTGTCTTATTTCAGAAAACATACTTAACGAAAAAATTTTTATGACTTTAGTTAATGAAACGTAGGTAATATAGGTTATCCTAACTGGAAAAGGTGACACTAATTACTAATTATACTAGTTATTTAAAGTACCTAGTATGTAGTTACTAGATCCATAGTCTTACACAGATTAGTCTTTTTTTCACCTGATCCCAAGGAGGTATAGCCCCTCTTACAAGGTGAAAAATCTGATCTAGGGAAAGAGATTGCGAGACAGGGAATTCTTCCAGTGTGCTTTCACTTTCCTTAAGGATGAAATAACTCATCAGACTTCGCGTTAACATGAAGTTACCTAAGAATGTTTGGTTATTTGGTTCAAACCACTGTAGTGAATGTGTCTTAGCTGAGTAAACAGTGACAGAAATTCTCACAAATGTGGTCTTGAGGAAATTGTCATTTATTATTAAATTTAGTACTGTTTATTTCTGGTAAAAACAGGTCCAACCAAACTCTTTATTTTTTTTTTATTGGCTAAATTTTACAAAACTGAGCCTGCCTGCAGTACTTCTGTCTCATCTCAAAAGATATATATTATGATAAGATATAACTTGTAAATAGTAAAGTCGAAGTACTTGTTCCTATAAAATCTGAATTGATTAGCAATTATATTGCTTATTGTTATTATATAGCAATTATTGCTAAATAGGAAGCCCTGGACTTTCAGACATGCTACCTGCCCACTTCCGTTCCAGTTTTGCTAGTAACTTTCTTTTACCACTTTGGGAAAATATCAGAAGTATGATTAGTTATAAAAACTGAAGAGAGGGGTGCCTCGCTATTTCACTTGGTGTAGAGCATGCAACTCTTGATCTCAGGGTTGTGAGTTTGAACCCCAAGCTGGACATGAAGACTTCTTTAAAAAAAATTGGAATATATTCTTAGGGGTTCCTGGCTGACTCATTTGGTATAGCATGTGACTCTTGATCTCAGGGTCATGGGTTTGAACACCAAGTTGGGTATAGAGATTACTTAAAATCTTAAAAAACTGAAGAAATAAGTGGATATGTCTGATGAAGGATGGGTATAAATTTCATAATGTATAATGAATGAGACCGAAAGGCCAAGTAATAGAAAGTGACTGTTTATCTTTCAAATTTGTTGTTCCTATAAAATCTTGCTAATAAGAAGAAAAGAAATGACAGGTCTTTTAATTTATTTCCACAGTGTTCAAAGAGTTACTGAGTAGGACTGAACAAGAAAAATCTGGTATTCCTCATATTCCTAAAATTGCTGAAAAAAAAAGTAATCGCCATTCAATCCAGGATGTACCAGGAGATATTGAACACACATCACAGGAGAAAGGAAATAAGAAAATAAAAGCAAACACTGTTTCAGGTGGAAGAAACAAAATCAGGAAGATTTTGGATAAAACACGGTTTAGTATCTTACCTCCAAAACTGTTTAGGTGGGTAATGCTAATCTCTGTCATATAGGCCTTTTCCTATTGACCGTAAAAATTTATTTGGGGGAAGGGAATTTGGGATCAGTTTTGGTTTTTATACAACCAATGCATCATAAAATCTGTAAGTAACCCATAAATAAGAAATTCTCAGTATTTTTCCATTGCTTCTGTGACATTACCACTGCTAGATTATATGTTCTTCCAGTAGCTATTTTGAATTTTAGGAAAGACTGCCCGTTTTATTTTATGAAATCTTTTCTTGTGTATTTTTCATCTAATTTCAGTCCTTTGATCTATGAATTTGGACATCTTGGGAATACATTTGCTGATACTGGTTTTTTGTCTTCTATATCATCTTTCTCTTATTGTACTATTTTTTCTTTCCTGAATTCTAAGTGCCCTTTTTAATCAAATCTGTTTCTATTTCTAAATTGAGATGTCACCAAAACAGAATGAAACTTTGAGACTTTAAATGTAAATTGAGGTCTGTAAAATACTTAGGAAATCAATCACTAAAGTGTCATGACTGGGAAAGAGTCTAGCATGTATTATGTCTATTTATTTTACAGTATCTACTTCTTAAAGCAATCACACAAGTTCTAATCAAGTTCAGTACTTAGCATGTAGTAGTCACTCAATATTTGTTGAATAAAACAGTGAGTGAAAAAAAGAAAGAAAAGAATGTTCAAGCAAAATATACTCAAAGAAAATACTTATTTGGCTCCTGATAGTTCCTAGCACTATGCCCAGTGATACTTTTATAGAGCTGAAAAGAGATAGTCCCTACCTCTAAGGAATTCATACCACAAACCCTTTATTTTTCCACACACTTATTATACATTAGGCACAGTGTCCAAATAATAGAACTGTACAAAGATACAGCAAGTTTCTTGTTCTTCAAGAGTTGATGATCTAATTAGGGAAAGCAGACATTACAGAGTGATAAATGTTTTGATACGTACAAAGGCAGAAACAAGCTTGGTAGGTTAGTTAGAGTGTATTGGTGTGTGTACATCTAGAGATGAATCAGGAGAGTTAGGTAAGTGCTATGTTATGAAGAACTTTGAATATTATGCTAAAGATACGGACTTCATTGTGTCATAGGAGGGAGCCCTAGAAGCTCTGTTCATTGTATTTGGTGGTTTGTACTACTACAGTGTAGTAGTAACAGCAAGGACACTAATTAGGAGGCAACTTAGAAATAGGTAAATGTCAACTCTCAACTTTTTTAGAGTTCAAGATCTCAAAGATTGCCTTATCAGAAAATGCTCTTCTTTTCGAGTTCTTATTTCCAGTCAGGAAACACATTTGTTTTTCATTTAATTTGGGGCTCACAGAGAATTGACACATCCTGAGCTCTGTTCTTAATGTCACTGATTTTTACAAAGTCTGTTTATTACTCGTTGTTTCTTAGTGACTGCTCCTTGAGGCAAGTAGTTTATAAAAATGATAACCTTAAAATAGCCAAAGTTCTTTTAATACTGAGCATACCATAGTATGACAGCAGGACAGCGAACACTGTAAGAAAAATCTTATTCACATAAATGAGAATTACGGAGATACAAGTGGGGCTAGCTCACAGTGTAAAGATGGTAGACAGTTTTGGGTGAGCAGAAGTGTGCAGGAAGGCAATGAGCAAAAGGGAAATGAATGGAGGACCAGAAACCAGAAAAGAGGTCACAAAGGGAATTCTCAGGAGGTAATGCCCTGAGTTCCATTGCTGGAAACCCGGGTAGATTTGGTGTGGAATACATATATCTCCTTTAACTGGTTTTCATTTTGAACAGTGGCATTGTGACATGTCTTCTCTAGAATCGGAGAACAGTGATTTTAACTGACTGTAGCGTTTTAGTGTTAGATTCCAACCAGCTATATTCCTGGGTCACGCAACTAACTCATCTCCGTAGTATATCTTTCAGGGGGTGGGAATTGGTTTTATGCTTGGATTCTCTCTTTGATTACAGTGGGAGGCATGGAAATTAATGTAACCAGGAGCAGTCATTTGAGTATTTTCAAGCATGATTTCTTTATATTGGTATTCCCTAAAATGAAAGATCTAATAGAAATAGATAACTTAGAAGGAAATATTTTTTCATTTAGTGATGTATTGAGTTTCTTGTGCCAATAGGAGACTGTTGTTGGCTATGAATGCAAACATTAATACTGCACTTCAAAAGTTAATATTAAACTATCACTTCTAAACATGTTTCAGAGAAGTAAAATGCTAATAACTTCATCCATATAAATGCAAAAAAAAAAACCCCAACAGGTTATTTTAGTAGAAATCATAAAGGTTTTCTGCTGGAGCCTGTTTTACAGAAAGAACTGATTTGTCAAACTGGTTGCTTAGCGTTTTTGAGAATGAATGTGTGTCCTATTTCTTGGCACTTTCAGGTAACTTTTAATAGATAAAGAAAAGATCACTAAAACTTCAGTGGAAAAATAAGTGGAGAACATGAATCATGTGTGCTGCATCAGTAGTAATCAAGGATATGCAATTTATTTATTTATTTATTTTTAAGATTTTATTTATTTATTTGACAGAGAGATCCCAAGTAGGCAGAGAGGCAGGCAGAGGGAGAGGGGGAAGCAGGCTCCCTGCTGAGCAGAGAGCCAGATGCGGGGCTTGATCCCAGGACCCTGAGATCATGACCTGAGCCGAAGGCAGAGGCTTTAACCCAATGAGCCACCCAGGCGCCCTATGCAATTTATTTTTAAAACAGGGTACCATTTGTTTCATCACAAATTGAGAAGAGAATAGTCAGGGCCTGAATTGATAACATCAGATAGTATAGCTCAGACTGCTGTTGAAATTTGAAATTATGCAACCTTTCCATAAAGAATTTAGGTGTTTTTTATTGAGGGTTTCAAAAACGTTCATACCTTTGAGTCACTAATTCCATTTCTAATAATTAGGTGAAGATTTATATACAGATGCTCTTAGTAGTATTATCTGTAATTAAACAAAAAAAAAGGAAGTACCTTAGGTGTCCAGCGATAAGGGATTGGTTAAATAGATTGTGCTATATTCTGTAAAAGTAACTAGAAGGAAAAATGTTGACTGTGATTTTCTCGGGGGTGTAGTGTTACATGTGATTTTCTCTGCCTTGCTTGTTCCCTGTATTTTTAAAATTTTCTCCTTTGAATATTTTTTAAGTGAGAAAGAAACTTTATAATGAATTTAATTCCACAATCCTGAGCATCTCCTGTGTGTCAGGCTCTTTGGAAGGGGCAGTTGGTCTCTGCCTATTGCAGCATTCATTCTCTAAGAGTTACCATAGAAATATTGGAAGAAAGGGTATCTACATCTGTCAAATAGGCAAAAGAATATGAAAGGAAGGAACAGATAGTTGAGATAAGAATAGATAGATAATTCCCCATATCCCTAATCATGACATAATTTTAAAATGAAATAATTATTCTGATAATTACAAGTAGAAAAAATTTGCTCATTTTTAATAACCTCTGTGAAAGACATAGCAATGGGTATTTATTGACTTGAGAATATTTCTCAATTGAGGAAATCTGATGTCCTGTTTTTTTTAAATCACTCAGCTTTTAGGTTTTTTACTTTTAATTACAAACTGCCCAAGTAAGAGCTTCATATTATTTTTTGTAATAGTCCCAGAAGTAGACTGTCTTGTTTGCTTATCAGAAATTATTTAAAAAAAAAAAAAATTATTTTTTTCTCACCATCTTTTGTCAGCGTACTTTGTTTGCCTTTAATATTGGAATTATTTTTTATTTGCATATTGCTATTTACATAGCCTCTTTAGTTCTATAATATGAAACTGAAATACAATTTTATTCTAAGTAAATTTAGTGTTGGGGAATTATTGAGGAATTTTTCAAAACTATCTTGTTTCTGTTACTGCATCATCTTCTCAGGAGACTGTTTTGGTAAGAAATGACATAATTATTTGCAAATGGGCTTTATTAATTCAGCTTCCAAAAAAGCATGGATCTTTTGCTAATTAGATACTGTTTCATTCATGTCATAGCATGAGTTGTATGTAACATTAGTATAGTTTTCATTTATACATGGTCATACCTTAATTACCATGAATTTGTAACCAGCTTTACATTATTATATCTGTACAGTGTACTGTCTTTGCTTATTAAAAAACAGAGGTAATGTTAAATAATATCAGTAAGAGAGATAAAGACTTTTAGTGTTTCATGCACTTTTCTTGGTCTCCGTAGTGAATTCCATCTTACTGCAACTAATACACCCAGTTCACTTTAATAGAAAATCAGAACTTTTTAACATTGTTAAACTTCCTTCTACCATGATTATTAATAGGACTGGCTAATCTTTTTAACAGTTTGCTTCTTCGGATTCAGTTACTTGACTCTCTGTGTTCAAAAATAAGCAGATTTGTTTTCAAAAGTCAGTTAAATTAGAAAGCCTGTTATATTTAAAAATATTTACTTTCCCTATGATTTAAATTGTTGCAGATTACTTCAAAGCTGTAAGTAGTTTCTGTGGAAGCCGCCTTCCTTTTGTTCTCATACCTAACCTTAAAACATTTAGCTCTGATATTTAGCAATACACACCAAATTATAAGGAACCAATTTAACATAAGTGCGAATTCCTTATCAGATATTATATTTCCTGATGAAATATAGATGAGACTGCCTTCTCTCCCAGATAAATACTTCCTGTTTCTCTAGTGCCTGTTGTATCCATGCTGCCTTCTCTGTTTTTCAATACGAATTGCTTAAAATCCTTTCTAGGTTTGTACTGTTCTATTTTAATTTTAGTAAAAGTACTTTACTGTCTTCTTAAAAATTGGTATTGCATTTTCCTCCGTGCCAAAATATTCACCTACATAACCTAATTTAATCCTTAAGGCAGCCCTGGGGGAGAAATAGTCACATTTTTAGATGAGGAAACCAAAGGTGCAGAAACAGAAAGAAATTTCCTTGAGGTCACATAGCTAATAACCCAAGTTTACATGCATAGCTGGCTCTTAAAACACTTACTTTTGCTCTTTTCCATGTCTTCATGCTTTTCCCTGACTCCTGTGCAGTCTTGCTTGTCCTAGCTCTCTCTTCCTTCTGTGGCTGTTAGCAGTCCTTTAGCTACTTACTTAACTGTCCTCTGCAGTTCATCTGGCATAGTTCCCTAATCTGCCTGAGTCCTATTTTTTACTCCTAACGTATTCTGGATGTATCCCCTACCACTCATTTAATCCATTCTATGGTAACAGGTAAGTGTTCTTTGATACCTCTGTGTGTGTGACAGTACTGGGTAGACTACTACGTGGAATAAAACATAGATGAGAATTAATGTTAACCTAAAGGATTGGTTTAACCCTTAGAAATAAATGGTATTTTGGTCATTAATTCTAATGGAAATCTTTTTCATTGCTGTCCTGTGTTCGTATAGGACTATTTCATTAATCCTGTGTTTTGTAGGACTTTTTGGAGTATGTAAAGTTTAAATGACAGAGTTAGGTTTCTTTTAATTTTTCTCTTAGATGGATTTAGAGCTGCCTGTGTAACACCTTTAAAGTATTTTTCTTGTTAAGTATAACTTAAATATAACAAATGTTATTAAAAGCAGCAATTCAAAACCATAAATCTTTTCAAAGGTGCACAGGGTTATTATAAGGTCATTTGATAGTAATGCAGTTATTATCTGTAATGAATGAAATGCTGGGGTGTGGAGGCAGGGTGGCCTTGCTAGGCCTTATATTGACTTCCCAAGTGAGGAAGACACTCTCTCCCCACTTTGCTGGTCTTTAAGCCCAGAGCTTCTCTGGAGCCTGAGAAGGTACAGGTGCACTGTGGCAGCCCTTGCCCATCCTGTGCTTTCTCAGAAGCCTAGAAAACAGGCCTAGGAGGTTTCTGTACCCTCTGGAGCCAGACAGGAAGCTACATATTGGATCCCAGGTCCCACACCTGGGGGGGCGGGGGGGGGGCGGCGGCTAACTTCTCAACCTTTAAAGTGTTTTATTTTATTATTATTTTTAAAAGATTTTATTTATTTATTTGACAGAGAGAGAGATCACAAGTAGGCAGAGAGGCAGGCAGAGAGAGAGCGGGAAGCAGGCTCCCTGCTGAGCAGAGAGCTCGATGCGGGGCTCGATGCGGGGCTCGATGCGGGGCTTGATCCCAGGACTCTGAGTCATGACCTGAGCCAAAGGCAGAGGCTTTAACCCACTGAGCCACCCAGGCGCCCCTAAAGTTATTTTATTTTATTTTATTTTATTTTATTTTATTTTTAAGATTTTATTTATTTATTTGAGAGAGAGAGCACAAGAAGGGGGGGTGGAGTCAGAGGGAGAAGCAGACTCCCTGCTGAGCTGGGAGTCCCATGCGAGACTCGATCCTGGGACTTCAGGATCATGACCTGAGCTGAAGGCAGTCGCTTAACCAACTGAGTCACCCAGGCACCCCAACGACCTTTAAAGTATTTTAAAAGAGAAGTGTTTTATTTGCCTAAATATGGCCATTCAGTTGATATTTCTGAAATCTTTGAAGGGAATTAACTTTAGATGACTTGCTTTCTACTGTTTTGATGTTCTCATCTAGGGAATAACCAAAAAATTAGACATGAGATATCACACAAGAAATCATGTGTCCTTAGAATAAATTTAAAAGACTATAAAATTCTTTTTCTTCTATTTTGATTTCTGGTTCTCTTTCTTTCTACTTGTCACATGTACCCAGTGTTCACTGTGCTTCTTTGTTCCATCTTCCTGTTATCTTTTCCACATTATCACTCGTTTGGGCAGTTCTCGAGTTGTTCATATGTTTAAAGACTTCTCTTATTTTGTCGTTTGGACCTGGACCCTTTGTTTTGTACAACCTGCTGGGTTTTTTGGTTTGGATTTAGACCCAACTCTGTCCTTTGCCTAGAAGATCACCAGCCTATTATGTTGAGAGTGCAAACTTTGCTGTGGTGTGGTTATACATTGTTGGATATATATATATTAGTGTCCACCAAAACTGGATGATCTTAAAGGCTCCGTAAATATTCAGGTTTAATTTCTTTACCAAAACCAACAGAAACTCAGTATGACTGTTTCTTTATGATGTAGAAAAATTACTTAGATGTGTAAGTTAAATTTTTAGTGTAAGTAAATTTTGAGTGTCTTCATTAATATAGTTATCCCATTTTTTAATTGCTGTAATCTATCTATATAATTTTTTAAGTCACCACTTTGAATTGGTCTTATGCCTCTGTGTACAGAGAAAAGAAACGTTTACCATTAAGAATTCTCAAATACTTTATGTGCCATTATTTTGAAGCGACGGAGGCCTGAGCCAATCACAAGACGACAGCATTGTGGGAACAAGGCACTGCAGGCACAGTCTGGCTATAATGCCTATTCCTGGAACACTCTCATCTAGCAGCCCTGATCTCCTGCAGCCGACCACCAGCATGTTGGATTTTTCTAATCCTTCAGGTAATTTTTGTTTGCAATTTCATATAGCCATATTGGTACCAAAGGGACAAATTAGGTGGTTGAGCCTTGTGTATCAAATAGTATATTTACTTAAATGTCTCTTCTCTTATCTCAAGGTTATGACTTACTGCAAAAATCTAAAGAGAACATTGTGTCTTTTTATACAAGCCAGAATGGTGCTTGCTGTAGTATGAAATAAAAGTACATAGAAAAGGGATTATATTTAGGTGTCTTTTCGTAACCCTTAGAGCAGTGGGATGAAAGAAGGGATGCTGCTTCTCAGTCAAGAAGCAAGTTGTCCGGGGTGTGGAAGAGGATAAGGGAATTTGTTATAGTCTCAGCGGCCTCACTTAACTTCCTCCGTGACATACTGAAATGTGTTAGTAATTTTCTGGGAACACTGATTTTTCCCCCAGCACCTGAAGCTAAAGTTGTTTTATTGTCATGTATTGTTAATTAGATATACTATAACATCTTTTCATTTGTGTTCAGATTTGGGGTTTAAACATCATGTGGGACATGAAGTTAATTTTTCCATGTCTATTCATGCCCAGGGGCAGAAATTGTCACTTAACAGTATAATAGAAAACTTCATTACAAGGAAGAAAAGCTTTAAGAATTATTTGTATAGCTGTCTGTCACTTGAAAGGATATGAGATGACTTTCATTTCAAATGAAATGTAAAATAGTATGTAAAAGACACATACAGCTAAAACTGAGATGTGTAATTGGGTCCAAGGAGAAGCGAGAAAAAAGGTACCTCTATAAAAATTGGTGACATTGTGATTCGGCTTCAGTTTTCATGCTGAAGCTCCTAACAGCTAGTGTCAAAAGGTAGGAAACTCAGTTACATGAATCTCAGTATTCGAAAGGAAGGAATGTAAGTGTAATAGTAAAGTTTATGTTTCATTATAGCAACTTGAATAAAAATTGGATGTAACATAAAAAACACAGTTCAATGAAATTCATTCTGTACATTGGTTTTTTTTTTTTTTTAAATTTCAGTTGCCTCTTAACTATTAGCGAGGACTATACCCAGTAATCGGTCTTTGACACATCTTTCTCTCTTCGTGACTACCAATGTTCTTTCTAGAACAAAGATTTTAATGAGTCATTACTTTGCTTTAGGAATTTCTAGCGATTTTTGTATTAGTCAAGGTTTAGTCATAAGATAGAAACCACTCCAGATACTTACTCAGATTTAGTAAAAGGGATCGTTGTTGAGGCATAAAGTTAAGTATTTACCTACAATGGTAAAGAAGCAAGCACTAAGGTATCACAAAGGTAGGAAAAGTGCAAACTGGATTCATCTTCTGGTACAAAAGAAGTGCCACCACAGGGTGAAGTGTTGCTGGTGTAGTACAGGAAGAAAAAGCCCACAAGAAGAAACGTAAAGCAGCAAGTCTTTTTTTCCTTTAACCTAATGGTTGCTTTTCGTGCCCTTTTTTGGCATAACCTAAGAGGTAACCAGTTGCCGAAGAAGAATATAGTTTGCAGAGTCTCAGCCCCATCATGACAAGGCAGAATGGATTTGTAACATTATGACAATATCATAATAATTGTTAATGTCCAGTTTTCACAGCATGATTGTAAACCCCCTTTCTAGCCTGCTGTTCTGCCATTCTCCCCACTCTCACCTCCTGTCTTTACTGAGTGTGGCATGTACCTTCACAACCGTGATTTCTTTGTGCTTTTTGCCACCTTTGGTGATCTCTCCCTGTTTATCCCGCAAACTTTTTCTTGTTCTGTGATACTCAGATGATACTTGTTCTGTGAGCTCAGATGTTACCTTATCTGGAAAGGCAGCCCCTCCTTTCCTAGAAATCTTTAGCACATTTTCATTGTCTTTCTTACATTGCTTTCCAGTAGGAGCATGGGAATTTATTTTCATGTCTGTGTGTGTGTCCTGCCCCAATACGGTCACAAATGAAATATTTTTACACTACCAAAGCACAAACTAAGTATGCATACTTTCATAAGATGGTATGTTATAAAATAAATGATATTTGTGGCTGCATTTTTGTCAGTGGCATATCTAAAAGTAGGAGTGAGGAAATAAGGGATGGTTGTAGAGAGAGGACAGAGAGAGCAGTCATTTGGAGATTTGGCTGGGGCAACAAAGGGAAGAAGTTGGAATTTACTAAAATTTAGAAACTTTAAGCTCCATTGCACTGAAATTCAGATTTTTGAAGAGGAAGTGCTTATCAATTCAGTTGATTGCATAATTCACTCATGGAGACTTTAGAGGCTCTATATTCAAAGAAGGTCCATCTGCAGACTCAGTCTGCAGCCTTTGTCCATACCAGCAATATTAAAAAACACCTATAAGATCGGTATTTAACTTACAAATAATATTTTTAAACCCCCAAATGTGCAACTTTATGAAAGCACTTTAACAGTGCTGCTCATGTTGTATAAAATACTCATTACCAATTGATTCCAAATCAGTCCCTTAAATTACATGTGACAGTGCCAAATTTTAGATTAGTTGTGTATGTCACGTGTATATATTGCAGTACATGTGTGACATCAGTCAAGTCTGATGTGATCTCAGCTATGTTTATGCTGCTTGTGTAAAATTGTTAGAAAGTAGGGTCAAAGCTACAGAACTGTTAAAAGTAGTTTGCTTTTGATTGCTGACTCTTCTGTGATTTTGCTTTGTTTTTGCTGCCTACAGCTGTTGGTTTTTACTGTAAGTATCTTGAAGACTGTGGTATTCCATTGCTAAACTCCTTTGTAGTGTTTCATTATTTTTAAGAAGTCATACGATACAGAATTAAATAAAGTAGGAGCCAGAACTTTTCTGTCCACTCTACAAGCTTGCTAGTGTAAACTGGTGTATATTCTTTTCAACATTTTCTTTGAATACATACATTTTTATAGTTATAGAATTAGAGTATACATGCTGCTCTATAACTTTACATATGTTTTGGAGGAATTTTTGACCTAAATACTACATTAGGCATAAAAGATCTCAGAGTATGGCCAAAAGGATTATAAAACTGGAATTTTTTTTTTTCCGAGTCTGCTTATGGAACTTTTTGCTTACTTCTTTTTCATTAGTAGCACAAACCTTTTATTTGATTTCTTTAATACTTAGTATCAGACTCCGTATTACAAGTCTGAGTTATTTTAACTAATTTTTTATTTTAAAGGAACATAAAATTTTTGAAAAATCAGAGAAAGGATAGAATATAAGTCTTCACTCCCTAGAATTAACTATTATTTATTCATATATCTTTCCAGAAATTTCAGCACACATAAAATGTGTGTACTACTCTCTTCATCCCAAATTATATGCTCTGCTTTTCTTCTAGTTAGCCCATCTCACCTGGCAATATACCTTGAATCCTTTCCTGCTTCAGAATGTGTTGTTCTTCCACAGTTTTCTAAACAGCTGGTAGCATTTTGTTTAACCAGTCCCCTTTTGGTGAGTGTTTACAGTGTTGCCTAAATCTCTGTGTTTATCTTTCCATGTTTTATGTTTGCATTATTGTCAAATACCAAATTTTTGTCAAAGAGTTTGTAGAAATTTATTTTCTCCTTTACTGTGTATGTACCTACAAAATATCATCTATGTTGTCTCTTGTCCAGCAAAGCTTAAAATATTTACTTTCTGGCCCTTTATAGAACAAATGTGCTAATCCTTGGTCTCTACCATTGTACCACTACCTTGTGTTTTCTTAGTGAAACTTCTTACCATGTGGATCGTCTTTCCGTGAACCACCACTCTCTCTAATAAAACCAAATCCCTAAGAGCGGAGACTTTGTCCCATCTCCTTTATTTCTGTATCTTCATCACTTGGAACACTGTGGACACATAACAGGCACTCCCTAAGTACTTACTTGGCAGTTAACAACTTAAAGTATGATCAAGACGCAGTCTTTGGGTATTGTTTTTATCATAACCTTACTTAAATAGTCCCATCTTTATTATTGGGGTGAATACATGCATCCTTCAAGTATGTTATTTCTTTATTTTATTCAGGAGGATTATAGTTAGTATTCTAGAAATTCTGTCCAGATAGTGGAGATTCCTTCTCTTAAATTCATTTACCTGTTACGTAAGATTTTTTTTAATGAAATAGGAATGATAAGACTAATAAATGCTTTTGTCCTCCAAGATTCTTTTTAAATGTCTCTTTTTTCCTTATGGGGTTATATTTTTATGTGCGTTTTAGTTTCATGCCTAAAATTTGAAATGATCATTTTCCTTTGATTCAATTTTATTCTAACGTTATGTCTACCATTCATCTGATCATTTAACATTTGATATCTTCCCTGTGTTAAGTATTATGTTTGACACATATGTCCTTTTAACAACAAACATGTTGAAGAATGTTTTATATGTCACAATTTTAAAACGAAGTTTTACCATGATGCTGCTAACAGTGCAAAGAAATGTTTACCTCAAAGAAATGTTTACCTCCAATGTTCTTCCAAATCATTTTCCAGATTGGTATTTATTAACTTGGCAAATTAATCAGGGGGTAGGTAATAGGGTGCCCTTTGAATAATCCCTTTTATGGATCTATTCTGGGGGTACCCATTCATGATGTCCAGATCCCGCTTACATGATGTGATTATCTAATAGTTTGGCCCTCCCAAGGGAAACAGTATGACTTTATTTTATGCTGTTTTGCAAGATATACAAGTCTGAGTTCCTCCCCAGATGTTAATAGTATTTGAAAGTAAAAGAAGAGAAAATAAAATATGTGCAAATTCCCAATCTGTGAATAAATTTCTCTGGAGAAATTAATAAAAGGGATCAGAGCATCTCCCTTTCCCTCAAGGTTAGCCAGTCCTGCTGGCAAAAACCTAGTAAACCGATCCAGTTCTCGAGCCCCAGACAACTGAGGCCTATTTTTATAAAGAGGGTAGGAACAGTACAGGTAACAGTAGTTAGTTGTTTGGCCTTTTTATACAGAGTTCAAGGGGATAATGAAACCCTTTTGTCTACTATCTTTCTTTTGACAAACTGGAATTTCCCCTCTGCTTGAAAACATTTTCTAGCCAAGAGTAGAGAAGCATCTCTGATTTGGGTGGATCATAAAACAGTCTAACCTTAACCCTTGTAGGTTTAGAGACCTGATGTCATCAGCACCCTAAGGAGTGACTTCCTGCAAAGAAATATGAACAAGAGGCTTTTGGTGACTCAAATTTTTGCATACATCAAGAAAGGCTATTATTTGGCACATACATCTCACGAAAAGGACTTTACTGAATATATGAAGACTTCTGCTTCCAACTTGACAGTGGGCCTAGAACTCTTAAGACTCTGTTTTCCAGGCATTCATATATGCTTAGTCGAATCTTCTAGTCTGGGGAGTCTCTTTTTGTCCCGTGAGCCTCAGAGTAGTACCTTATTCTCTGAAATTATCTTCTGCCGCATCTCTTTCATTATTCTTTTCTTTCCTTTAGCCAGAATTGTACTTGAGATGGCTTTGAGACAAAGTTGTCATTTTTCTAAATCTCTGAAAGTTAATAATGTATGTAGTGCTAATAAGATAGTGCTAGACAAACCATATGTAATTACTTGAGCCACCAAAATCACCCCATCCAGTTATAGTCCTTACCAAAAAACTCACAAATACATTTTTCCTAATTTAAAGAACAAAATTTTTGTAACAATGATTTATTATCAGGAAATTACTAATATTAAATATTAGGGGGAAATATACTCTGTGTTCATGCTGTCAAATTACTTTTTACTTATATTGAATACTATCAAAAATGAGTCCAGGGTCATCATATTGAATGTTGTTTTGAAAGTTTTAGCCGATGCAGTGTAACAAAACAAGGTCTATAGAATGAGGGAGGGAGATAATCGTTACTTGTGCATATCTTGAATTAGGATTTGTCTGCTAATAGCAGAAATCACAAAGAAAAAAACTGAGGTTTACAACATGACTATTTTAAGTTTTCCTGTGTTAAATAAATATTAAAATAGGAAAACATGTGGCACTGTATATAGTAGACTGAATGTTGGTATCTAGTATAATTCAGTAAGAAAAAGCATAAAGAATATCAAAAAGTATTTTTAAAAAGAAGGAATATTAGTCACTCATTAAACAAGCGACTCTCACCAGTAATCAAAGAAATGAAATGTAAGATAATGACATATTTTTAGAGGTAGGAAAAATATAGGGATTTCAAGATGAAAAAAAATAATTGTAATGAACGGTTCGGTAAGAATGTGATTAAAATTGCTCTCTTTATATTCTAGCATTATAAAATATTATAACCTCTCTGGGGAGCATTTCGGCAGTATATTTCAAAAACCTTAAAAATATGCCTGCCTTCCCTCTAACTCAGCAAATCCTCTTTCTCTCTTTCTCCCCTCCTGTTCCACCCCTCTTCTGGATTTTCTCTGAGGAAATAATCAGATTGCCTACAAAGGTTAATCTACCAGGGGAAGGGGTATTAGTCATCACAGTCTTTATTTATTTGAGAGAGAGAGAAAGTGAGAGAGAGCATGAGAGGAGAGAAGGTCAGAGGGATAAGCAGACTCCCCGCAGAGCCGGGAGCCCGATGTGGGACTCGATCCTGGGACTCCGGAATCATGACCTGAGCCGAAGGCAGTCGCTTAACCAACTGAGCCACCCAGGCGCCCCTCACAGTCTTATTATAAAAGATATGCAGCCTAAATGTCTGTCACTAAAGGTTTGGATAATTTAAAAATATAAAATACATATTATGGAGTCCTATGACTCTTTTAAAAATTGTTTTGTTGGGGGGCGTCTGGGTGGCTCAGTCAATTAAGCAGCTGCGGCTGCCTTCGGCTCATGTCATGATCCCAGGGTCCTGGAATCGAGCCCTTCATTGGGCTCCCTGCTTAGCAGAGAGCCTGCTTCTCCCTCTCCGACTGCTGCTCTGCCTACTTGTGCTCTTTCTCTAGCTCTCCCAAATAAATAAAATTATAAAAAAAAATTGTTGAAGAGTAATGACATCAAAATGTTTGTAATAAATAAAAAGATTGTGGCTTCCAAATCATAATGTTTATCTTTTTGTGTATGTTTTTCTGTGAACATATATTAGTATTTTGTCACCTGAAAAGGTAGATACATTCATTTATCAATAAATGCAACAGTGATTTCTGTTAACCTCCTGAAATAGATAGGTATATATCACTGTACAGAGGTATCTTTTTGTTCTAAATTGCTTTTTGAAGAGTTGAATTGTCTTGAAAATAACAAGACACACTTTTGTATTTATATAGATATTCCTGATCAAGTTATAAGAGTTTTCAAAGCAGATCAACAAAGTTGCTACATTATCATCAGTAAAGACACTACAGCTAAAGAAGTTGTTTGTCACGCTGTTCATGAATTTGGTTTGACGGGTGCGTCCGACACATACTCTCTCTGTGAAGTTTCTGTTACTCCTGAGGGTGTCATAAAACAGAGAAGACTTCCGGACCAGTTCTCCAAATTAGCTGATAGAATTCAGCTCAATGGAAGGTGAATGTGCTTATTAGTGAATGTACTTATTTCTAGATTTTTTTTTAATTGTGTAATTAGCTTACATTGGTGTTTTAGTTTCAGGTGTACGACATGTTCAATAGTTCTGTGTTACTCAGTGCTCAGCATGAAAACTAGTCACCATGCAGTGTTATTACAATATTATTGACTATATTTGCTATGCTCTACCTTTCATCTCCATGAGTTATTTATTATATAACTGAAAGTTTGTAAACCCCTTAATCCCCTTTATGTAGATGTGTTTTTGAAGATTGTGTGTAAAAACAGATATTAAGTAGAAACATCATGTCTTAGGGTCACTGAAATTTCTCTAAAATTAAAGTAGGATTTCTCTCTTCTCAGCTCTGTCTCCATAATTATGTAAATGGAATCTCAGAGCGTTAGCACTCATAAGGACTACCTGAAAGTAGGAGAAGGAAAGGAAGGACAATTTGCTAAAATATTTTAGCCCTGCTGCTAAAACAGATTCTTAGCACGACTGGTGTAGTCCATTTTTTAGAGAGGAAACCAAATGATACAGATCTTTATATGTGTCTGAGTATGTATGTGTTAAATTACAAATTTGTTTTTAGTATGACTAAAATGTACTCTGGGCAAAAGAGGGCATAATTTTTACAGTTCTTTTTCTAAGCAGTTTTCCTACTATGAATACAGAATAACATTTAAAAAATTTTTTTAAATGTGCTTTGAATATTATTTGATCAACTAGAATGTGTTTCTAGAGTACATTTGTTGTTAACTCTGGTGATTTTGTCTGAGAATGACATGTTCTTTTTAGTGAGCCTAAATTCATATATAGAGTTAAGATCCTTAGAAACCTTAAAATGACTACCCCTCATGGTTACTGGTAAGAGAGAATGGATGAACTCAGCCTTGCTAGCTATACATAGTGGAGTCAGAGTGCTCAGCAGTCTGGGTAAGTCCCAGCTCTGGCTGTGTGACCGGAGCGAGTTATGTGGTTTCTCTCTGCTTGAGTTTTCTCATTAAAAAAATGGGGATGATAATAGTAAAACCTACCAAATAGGAATGGTAGAAGAATGAATGAGTTAGCCCACCCTATAAATGTTAGATACAATTTTCTTAACTAGGGCCTCAACACATTTATAGCAATCTTTTATATATGTGAATAGTATACACACAGAAGAAAATAAGATGTAGTTCCTTGATAGTCAAAAATAGACATAAACTGAGGCTGGGATCAAGTTGTATATTAGAAAAGAATGAACTAAAAGACACAGATGACAAGTATGTTACCGTTTTTGTCCCCAGCACCAACCCTATACAAGATATTTCCCAGCTGTGAAACTTGTCCTTAACTTTTAAGTGTTACAGAATCGTTGATGTAAAAAGAAGAAAATGAAGGTCTTTTTTATGGTTGCTGATCAGTGCCATTTGCTGGAATGAAGTTTTGTATTTAACAAGGGAGAACTCATTAGTGGAGAGGTTTTTCCTCTTTACTGGTTTTCTTTTTCTTTGCTTCTCTTTGGAATTGAGAAAGAAGAAAATGAGTGTAAGAACAACTTCTGAATAGAAGTGTAAACAGTCTTGATTCAGATGTTCATTCATGCTGTCCACGAACAAATACTGATGCAGTACCTACCGTACATCGGCTTCCTTCATATAGGCCTCTTAGAGCTTTTATCCTCAAGAACACTCACACAGTTTGTTGACGCATTATGTGAATAGTTTCTTAAAATGGTTAAATTCACGGGCACCTGAGTGGCTCAGTGGGTTAAAGCCTCTGCCTTGGGCTCAGGTCATGGTCTCAGGGTCCTGGGATCGAGCCCCACATCAGGCTCTCTGCCCAGCAGGGAGCCTGCTTCCCCCTCTCTCTTCCTGCCTCTCTGCCTACTTGTGATCTCTTTCTCTGTCAAATAAATAAATAAAATCTTAAAAAAAAAAAAAGGTTAAGTTCACAGCATTGTCAACATTATTTTTACTCTTTAATAGATGTCAAACGGTGGAATAACAGGATAACTTCTTTGTCTTCTCATTTACAATGTTAATTTTCCATTTCATCTTTAAATGAATATTCTAATGTTTTTGACAAAATGTTATTAACTGTGTAATGACATTTTGACAACAGTCATAAAGTGCTCTTTATAAATGTGAAATCAGTTATAAAGACAATTTTTTTCTTTTAGGTATTATTTAAAAAATAACATGGAAACAGAAACCTTATGTTCAGATGAAGATGCTCAAGAACTAGTTAAGGAAAGCCAACTCTCCATGCTGCAGCTCAGTACCATTGAGGTGGCCACTCAGCTGTCAATGAGGGACTTCGATTTGTTTCGTAATATTGAGCCTACTGAATACATTGATGACCTTTTTAAGTTAGATTCCAAAACAGGAAATACTCACTTGAAAGAGTTTGAGGACATTGTTAACCAGGAGACATTCTGGGTTGCCTCAGAGATTTTAACTGAATCCAATCAGCTGAAACGAATGAAGATTATTAAGCATTTTATTAAAATTGCTCTTCATTGTCGAGAATGTAAGAACTTCAATTCCATGTTTGCCATAATAAGGTAAGTTTGTACAAATATTTTTGTATAGTTGAGACGTGAAGCTGATTTTTTGCGTGGGTATTAAATGACTAGAAGAAAAGTCCAATTAATAGGCTTTTAAAGTATTGTTAGATTTAATGTATTTTCCATGCTGGTGATAGTGGCTTCTTCACTTTCTCTTTCTGCCATCTTTAAACATTTCTTTTGCTGAAGAGGGTTAATTGCCTTCCCATTTTTCTTCCTTTCTCCCCCTTTGATGGATTATACCCTCCTTGGATGTATGGCCAACAGGTGATCTTTATCATCAGACTCCTGTACTGTGCATCTTTCCATATCTGCCTCACTGTGATTTGGCACTGAAAAATCAGTGTGGTATCACTGCTCCAACCTAAAGTTGCAATTTTGAAACAAAAACAGCAATAAATAATAATAATAATGGCAACCATTTGGTGAGCACTGATTTGTTTATCAAACACTGCATGAGGTATCACTGGATGTGTTGTTGCACAGTAGGCCTTAGAATTTAAAAATTCACAGTCTCTAAGCCCAGGAAGTATGAATGGTTATATGTCCTGGGAACCAACCTTCCCCCCCACCCCCCCACTATGACTTGCTAGATTGGCTAACTTAGGTAATATATTTTCTGATCCTCCCCTAGGATGGTGCTGATCTGTAAAGGGATTCCTCTTAAAGGAAGTCTGATTTTAAGGGTGGAGGGTAGTTGTAGTTTTGTCCATTTATAAGGCCGTGTGCTTGTATATAGCAGCATAGTTACATCTTAATCCCAACTATGTATGACCCCCACAGAATTTAATTATGACCTGTTCTGGACTCACATGAGCTAGAATTGGAATCTTTATAATTGTAAATCTCATGGTAATAAGGAACTCCTTTATGAAGGTAACCAGTGGGTGCTCTTGAATTAGATGCTTTAGAAGGAATTTTTGTTTGTATGGTTTTGTTTATTTGATTTTAGGAGGAGTATTGAACAGAGATTAGCATTAACCTTTAGAACAGCTGCACCTGTGTCTGAGTCCTGCCTCTCCAGTGTAGTAACAGTGTGTCAGTAGAAAATTGAAGAGCTTTTTTTTTTTCACCTATAAAATGCAGGAATCACACCATTTACTTCACAGTTTTTAACAGCTGAGTCTAAAACAATGGACCAAAGATTCCATTGATGAACACTTGAAAGGCCAGAAATTAAAACTGTGTAGGAAGCATAAAGTTAGAATGTGAGAGATGTAGGCTCAGTTTTGGAGTAGTCTGTGGAAAAAAGAAAAACCTGATTAACACCAAGAGAGATCTCTATATAAAAAGAGAATGTAAAAGATAAATGGTAGAGGGTTTAAGAGCCATAACTAGTGACCGTCCTGAGTGTAGGGGTAAAGAAGAGAGTCGAGCCAAAGAGATAGGGGACAATTACAAGAAATAATAGAACAGCACAGTTATGATATTGTCTTTATAGCCAAGGAGAGTGATTCGAAAGAAGGATAGACAGTAGCTCCAAGATGGGTATTTTGGTTAAAGGTTTGTTTTGTTATAAAGAACATTTTATTATACACATTATACATATTCAGTATTTCCTGTAAAATTAATTGCTTTGTTTTCCCATATTTTATATTAAAGTATATCAAAGAAAACTATAGCAGAGATGACACGAATGAATCAATCAGTTCTCTCTGGAATTAGGTAGTAATATTTTATTTCAGTTATTTTTCTTAGTCTAGCTAAAGGTTTGTCAATTTTGTTAATCATTTCAAAAAACCACTTCTTAATTTCATTGATTTTTTTTATTTTTCTGGACTCTATTTGAAACCTTTCTGCTCTGATCTTGGTTATTTCCTTTCATTTCCTAACTTTGGGCTGAGTTTCTTCTTTTGCTAGTTCTTTGGTATGAAAAGCTGGGTAATTTCTATTGCTTAATAAAGAAAATTATTACTAAAATTCTGTCTTGGAAATAGTTTTTGCAGCACCCCATAGGTTTTGTTATGTTATGTATCCATTTTCATTTGTTGAGAGACAGTTATTTCCCTTCTGATTTTTTTTTTTTCCGACCCATTGGTTGTTCAAGGGAGTGTCGTTTAATTTCTCTCTATTGGTAGATTTTTCCCATTTTCTTCTTGTTAATTCCTAGTTTCACAACCTGTGGTCAGAAAAAATACTTGACATGATTTCAGTCTTCTTATATTTTCCAAAACTTGTGTGGTTTATTTTATACTCTCTCCAGGAGAATGTTCCATTTATGCTTGAGAAGAGTGTATATTCTGCTAATGGCGAAAGAACTGTCCTGTATATATCTGTTAGGTCCATTTGGTCTAAAGTATGGTTCAAGTCCATTTATTGATTTTCTGTCTAGGTAATTCATCCATTGCTGAAAGTGGTATATTGTAGTCCCCTACTAATGCATTGTTGTCTGTTTCTCCCTTCAGATATGTTACTCTTTGCTTAATACAGTTACATGCTGAAATGTTGGGCACATAAACATTCATGATTTCTATGTTTTCTGGATGAGTTGGTCCTTTATCATTATATAATGACCTCTTTTGTCTTTTGTTACCATTTTTGGCTTGAAGTCCATTTGGTCTGATAACAAAGCTTCCTCTACTCTCTCCTGGTTTCTATTTGCGTGGATTATCTTTTCCATCCTTTCACTTTGAGCTTGTTTGTGTCCTTTAAGCTGAAGTGAGTCTTCTGTAGGTAGCATATAGTTGGATCTCGTTTTTTTTTTATTCATCCACTCATTCTGTGCCTTTTGATGGGAGAATTCAGTCCATTTAGAATGTTTGCTGGTAAGGACTTTTATTACTGCCGTGTTACTATTTTCTGGCTGTTTGTAGTTCCCTTGTTTCATATTTACTCTCTTGCTGTGTGCTTTTGTGAATTGATGATCATCTGTGCTGAAATGCTCTGATTCCCTTT
The DNA here is from genome assembly GCA_028534135.1 of Potos flavus. Taxonomy (NCBI): domain Eukaryota; kingdom Metazoa; phylum Chordata; class Mammalia; order Carnivora; family Procyonidae; genus Potos; species Potos flavus. The sequence goes on along the minus strand of CM052895.1, from coordinate 18,171,979 downwards.
TGTCTTTCGTGAATCTACAATAGGTATTTGCTTTGAGGTTACCATGAGAGTTACATGAAACATAACTATTTCATGCTAATACCAACTTCAGTCACATCCAGAGCTCTACCCTTTTACTCTCTGCCCTTTTTTGTTTTCAGTGTCAGAATTTGCGTTTTTATATTTTGTATTCCTTGACCTACTATAGTAGCTGTTGTCATTTTGTTGTCCTTTAAGCTTTATTCTCTGAGCGGTTAAAACACCATCATACTGTACTATTAAGAGTTACCTGGGGGCACCTGGGTGGCTCAGTGGGTTAAGCCTCTGCCTTCGGCTCAGGTCATGATCTCAGGGTCCTGGGATCGAGCCCCGCATCGGGCTCTCTGCTCAGCAGGGAGCCTGCTTCCCCCTCTCTCTCTGCCTGCCTCTCTGCCTACTTGTGATCTCTCTCTCTCTCTCTCTCTCTCCCTGTCAAATAAATAAATAAAATCTTAAAAAAAAAAAAAGAAGAGTTATCTGAATTTGGGGCACCTGGGTGGCTCAGCCAGTTAAGGTCTGCCTTCAGCTCAAGTCATGATCTCTCGGGGTCTTGCTATCGAGCCCCACATTGGGCTCCTTGCTCTGTGAGGAGCCTGTTTCTCCCTCTCCCTGCCACTTGTCCCTGCTCTTGCTTGCTTGCTCTCTGTCAAATAAATCAATAACACATTTAAAAAAAAAGTTATCTGAATTTATGCATTTAACTTTATCACAGTGCTGTGTATTTCTATGTTTTCATGTTACTATTTAACATCATTTCATTTCAGTTTGAAGAACTCCTTTCAGTATTTGTTGTAAGGGAGGTGTAATGGTGATAAATTCTCTCAGCTTTTGTTTTCCTGGGAAGGTCCTTCATTTCTCAAGATAATGTTGCCAGATAGTTTCGTCGGTTGACAATTTTTTTCTTTGAGCATTCCAAATATATCATCCCACTCTCTACTGGCCTGTAAGTTTTCTGCCGAGAAAATCTGCTGACAGCCTAATGGATGTTCCTTTGCGGGTTATCATCTTTTTTTCTTTTGCTGCCTTTAGAATTCTCTTTGTCTTTGATTTTTGACAGTTTTATTACAATGTGTCTTAGAGAAAGTTGTTTTGAATTGAAGTAATGGGGTAATTGGTTAGCCTCATAAACTTGAATGTCCAGATCTCTTCTCAGGCTTGGGAAGTTCTCAGCCATATTTCTTTAAATAGGCTTTATGCCTCCTTCTCTGTCTCTTCCTCTTTTGGAATTCTACTAATTCGAATAGTTGGGTGTTTTGGTGGGCCCGTGGACCATGTAGGCTTGTTTCACTCTTGTTCATTATCCCCCTACTCCCCCAACTGGCTTACTTCAAAGTTGCTATTCTTTCTCTCACTGATTCTTCTCTTTCATCTACTCTGATGTTGATGCTCTCCATGACATTTTATTTTGTTCATTGCATTCTTCAGTTCCAAAATATCCCTATGGTTCTTTTTTGTGATTTCTGTATCTTCGTTGAATTTCTCTTTTTGACTATGTATTATTTTCCTGTTTTCATTGAATTGTCTTTCTGAATTTTCTTATAGCTCATTGAATTTCATTAAAACAGCTGTTTTGAATTCTTTATCAGGTAACTTGTAGATCTCCATGTCTTTGGGTTTGGTTACAAGAGGATTATTGTGAACTTTGGTGATGTCATGGTTCCCTGATTTTTTTTTTTTTTTTCATTTGAGGTAGCGTTCATCCTCTCCCAGTTTTTACTAGCAGTCTTTAGAGTGAGGGGAGGAAAAAAACTTTTAGCAGTCTTGCTATAGATTCTAAGGCTTTCTCAGACAGTACATGGATGTACCTGTTCCATGTTTTCTCTCTCTTTTTTTTTAAGATTTATTTATTTGACATGGAGGGAGAGCTTGTGCACACAAGCAGGGGGAGCTGCCAGCAGAGGGAGAGGGAGAAGCAAGGCTCCCTGCCTGACACGGGGCTGGGACTCCATCCCAGGACTCTGGGATCCTGACCTGAGCCGAGGGCGGACACTTAACCAGCTGAGCCACCCAGGCGCCCCTCCCTCTTGTGAGAGAATTCTAAAGTTTATCTTCTCTGTATCCTCCAGTATACCCTGTCATCTGCTGATGGATTCTATTCTGTTTTCCCGAAGGTGGTGCTCCAGTTCAAGTTTGTGTTTCTCCTTTGCCCAGAGACTCTAGCCTGTTTTCTCTGCTCCTTCTTTACCAGAGCTTGTTCTCAGGACCTTGGACAGGGAGCCAGCAGCAGAAGGAAGAGGGATGTGGGGGTATGAGTTGGGTGCATGGTGCAGGGCAGGTGCCGTGGGTCATTTGGGGTCACCTGCAGGTGAGAGGCGAGATGTTCCCTGTGGCTCCTGGGCTGACTCCTGTTGGAGTCCAGAAGCAGTCAGCAGGACCTGTGTCCCTTTAGTGTCCTCTAGGAATCTTACATACTACTCTCCAGTTCTGCTCCCTCACCTCTGTCATGGAGCTCCCACTTTATTAGATGTTCTGGAGCTGAATGATACAAGAGTGAAGTTAGTGTCTTTGATAGCATCCTACACAATTAGGGAAACCAGACATGTACTTATCAGTTCGCCCTCTCCTCTGTGGGAGAAATCACCAGCTGTCTAGTTTAGCTTTCAACTGTGCTGCCTTTGGGGAGGGGTGATGCCAGCAAAATCAAACTATTCTTTTTACCTACTTAAGTGCATCCAGACTCTATTTTTTGTTGTTGTTTTTTTGTTTTACTCCAACCGAGTGCTAGAACTTTTCTTCTGGAAACGTGAACTTCCACAAACACTCTCCTTTTTTTAGGTGACTAAGTCCTTGTTCTGCAGGCATTCCCAGATCACAGTCAGTAAAGGCCAGGACCACTTCACAGTCTCCTGTAGGTTCCAGAACCAGTACTGAAGACTGTCTGCCTATTACCCAGTATACTTAGAGGCAAGGCTTTTTTTCCCCACGTCCCTTCGCATATGGTGCTGGGTCCCACAGCTTCCACAGAGGCACTTTTGTTCATGGATAAGATGCCAGATTTTTGTTACTGGGATGAGGGGGTAAAACAAGAGATGTCTTAGGCTGCTGTGATGCTAACTGTTTAATCAAATCTTGGTCGAAGTTTGTTATCTAGTCATTTCATGAAGAAGGTCTTATGGAAATTATATTTGCTGAATATATTCAAAGTGCCTATTTTTGTCTTGGCTTTTCAGCGACACTCTAGCTTTAAAATTCTTGTCTCATGGGTTATTTCTTGGTAACTTCCTAGACATTGGCTCCATAACTAGCATTTTATCTAGCTGCAAGTTCCTGAGATTATTCCCCATACTCTGTCTTTGTCTCTGAAGTCATTTATCTTTACATCTGTGTTTCTACATCTCTTTCAGTTCTGTATCTGCCTGTCTAGAACTGTGGTGCCTATTCACTATATAGATCGCTTTGTTTCTGTAAGTTTTCTAAAGTTCTTCCTTTGAATAGTTTTTCAGTTCTAATATTTTTTTTCCTTCTTCGAAGATACCAGTTTTTGAACATTTTTTATCTCCTTTGTCTTCCATATCCATTATTTTCTCTCTGATCCTTTCCAGCTCTGTCCATTTCCATTGACTGCTTTTGTTAATCCTCCCCTCAGCATCACTGCACCAGGTTGTAGCAGTGTTTTTTTTTTTTTTTCCCTGCGTAAGTTCTGGGGTGGCCTTCATTTCTGTATTGGTTTTATATTCCATTTCTTTTCTGAACTTTAGTAGTTAACTTCTTTTTACCAATTGCTCCTACCATATTTTCCTTAAGTTCTTTATATCACTCCATTAAGCTCTTTATTTATTTTACTAATTCATTTGAAATCACGGCCAGGTCATTGATTAGTCCCAGTTTTATTTGATTGGTGGCAATATTTTTCTCTGTGTTCTTTTTCCTTATAGCAGCTTATTATAGATTCTGTGTTTATTTTTTTCTTTTTGAATGACATGAGTTTTCCTGTACCAAGTATTTGCAGGAGGTTCATGTGAGAGAGGATCTAGGGCATTATTCCAGGCTAGCAGGAATTGAGCTTTTGAATGTGAATTGTTTACCCTTTATTTCTTCCACCACAGTGAGATTGGCAGCTTTAGTGCTGCCTACCACTCAGAGTTCCTACCTTCTATCAGGTCTCACTGTTAAACTGCTTCTTATCAAGGTACTGTAGCTATATACTTTATCTGGCACTCCCTGGTAAGGAACATGGTCCAGCCCCCACCTAATTCTATCAGCCTATAGATTCCTTTGTATTGTTTCAAAAAGGAGGTTGGTGTTCTTGCCTTCAGGGTGAGTTACCTGTTTTGGAGAACTTTACCAGCTTTCATTGAGACCTTCAGCTACAGAAGTTCTTTTCAAGCATTTGCCATTCTCCTATTTAACCTTGACTATTTTGGGGCAACTTTTTAATGTGTTTGGAAGTCACAGATAACTCTTAGTTGAAGTGGAGATGAAATTTGCTTTTCTGATACTCATTTGGTCATTTGGGATGATTTCTCAGAGGCAAAGGGAACAAAGATATGTTGACTTCAACCTTAAAATCAGAAGTCAAGAGAACATTTTAAGTACAGTGGTGTCCCCGAAAGTCAGGTGGCTAAGTATAAAAGAGGGATTAACTGGTAAGAAAATTGAGGCATTATATATGCACGATTCATTTGGCAGCCTACCTGGGGGGCAGTGGTAGTAGAGACAAAAAGGGATAGGGAGGACCTGCAGCCTAATGGGCATGCATGTTTTTCAAGCTTGGGCTATCTGAGTTTAAAGTGCTGTGAAATGTGTAAGCCTGATGATTCACAGACATGTACCCTGGGGAAAATAATACATTATGTGTTAATTAAAAAAAAAAAATCCTGTAGAAAGAAGACAGTGAATATATGGAGGCCTTGGGGAAACAGGATTAGAACCTAGAGATAGGGAAATATTTGAATCAGGGATGTGAGAGAACAAAATCTCAGGAAAAGAAGCCTGCCTCCGCCCTAGAACTTGCCTCAATTATTATAGCATTTGTGTTTAGCATTACTTAAACCTCTTTCAAATAGATAATGTCTCCATAAAGTTATTTCTAAGTAAAACAAACAAAAACACTGTGGTATTTGAAGGCGCTTTTTTTTTTTTTTTTTTTTTTTTTTTACGTTAAGTGTCTCTTTTATGGAAATACTATGTTTGTCTCATACACACAAGCTGGAAAATAAAGGCTACAGGAATACAACCATAGGCAAGTAATATATATAGTTCCTCTGAAAGAAGTTTTCCTTGTCAGATCAAAGAGTCCCTAGTATTTTTTTCCCCACAGTTCTATTCTGTTCATTTCAACATATTAAAAATATGTCCCTACTTATTTTAGCTTTATTAGAGAAACTTGGTGTATATGCTTTACTGCCCCGAGTCTTCTCTCTCTCCTCCAAGTCCCTTATTAATGTTTTTCTTCTTATCTGTGGCAGTGGCTTGAACCTGGCGTCTGTAGCACGACTCCGAGGTACTTGGGAAAAATTACCAAGCAAGTATGAGAAACACCTCCAAGATCTACAAGACCTTTTTGATCCGTCTCGAAATATGGCAAAATACAGAAATATTCTTAGTAGTCAAAGCATGCAGCCTCCAATTATTCCACTCTTCCCTGTTGTCAAGAAAGATATGACATTTCTCCATGAAGGTATTTGAAAGTTATTTGAAGATTAGTGTGTTTAACTTCAGCTAATTCCACAGAATGGTGCTTTGTTATATTTAATATATTTTGCAGCCTTTTATGTCACTAAAGCTTTACGTAATTTAAATGCAGCAACTTTTATAAATCAAAATCCACATTATTGACAAAAACAAATTTAGGTGTTTACCCTATGCATGCAAACATAAATTTTACTTACACCCAGATCAGACTGTTGGGATCATATTTGTTATTTTGTTTAGTAATATTTGTCCTTCCAACTTTTTTTTTAATTGAATTACTCAACACATACAATACATAAAAGTTCCCCAAATCAGTGAGCAACTAAATGAATTATGACAGAACAACCACGTAACCAACGCCTTGGGCAAAACCAAAATATCCCTTTCTAATTACCACCCGCATTCTCTTCCCCAAAAGTAATGACTGTCCTGACTCCTAGTACTGGGGTTTAGTTTTATCTGTTGTTGATCTTTATATAAAGGGTATTACAGAATATATTTGTTATGTTTTGGTTTGGTTTTGGTTTCTGGCTTACATTGGTCCACCTTAGATTCATCAGATTTTTCCATGCTTTTGACTATAGCTGTACTTGACTTTCAAAACTAGTGTTCTGTTACCTGATGCAGTACAGTGGATTTTTCCATTCTCCTGATAAGCATTTGACAGTTTTCCACTGTTCACCTATTATGATTAATGCTGCCTTGAGTATTCATATCGGTCAAGGTGGCATTTATGGATCTGATATTCATATAATCAACTTTAGAAAAGAGTTGGCATTACGTACTAAAGTGCAATACTGGCAGTGTTATTAGAATTGTCATTGTTCCTCATCAACATCTGGTAAATTCAGACTTCTTATTTTTACCCATTTCAGTAATGGTGTGATTTAATTTGCATTTTCCTAATTACTAATGAAATTGAGTACCCTTTTATATATTTATGTGGGGGTTTTTTGGTCAATTATGAGTTCACATTTCTTGTATATTTTTATCAGGTTTTCTCTTTTGTTTAATACATTTTTAAGTATTTCTTATAAATCCTGGGTATAATATGACTTACTTTTTGAGTCTCTTATCTTTTGTTGAACAGCAGGTTCTTAGCTTTAAAAGCATAACTTAGTGATTTTTTTTTACCGTGTTTTATCTACAATCTTCCAGAGTTAATTTTTGTGTATGGTATTTGTTCTAGTACAGTAACTTACTATATACTCTTTTACCGTTTTTCTCACGTTACAATATCATTAGTACTTTTCTATGTATTGGGCAGTACAAGGAACTTAGATTATTTAAATTTCACTTACTAACCTCCCAGTTTATATGCAGTTGTTGTTAATGCTTTGAACTCCCACATGATACTGTCATTTAGTAGAGTCAGTATTTATATGATGTTTTGTTTTTCTTTCTTTCTGCATTTCAACACTTCTGTGTGGTTGGGTTTTTTTCCTTACTATAGAACACTATTATTTAAGTACAAGTCTGCTGCTGATGGAATATCTTAATTTTGTTTATCTAAAAATATCTTCATATTCATTTTTAAGGCATAATTTTGGTTGGCATTTGTGGTCTTTGAACATTTTAAGAGACCATTCCATTGTGTCCTGGCTTTCATTGTTGATATTGAGACATCATTGTCAGTCTTACTTGCTGTGCCTGTGACTGTATTTTGCCCTTTTTCCAAGCTGCCTTATAATTTTCTCTTTGTCTCTTTTTTTCCTCTGGTTTGGCTATGATGTAACTAGGTGTGGCATAGTCCTGATTTGTTTGTAAGATGTCTTGAAAGCTGTATTTTGATATTTTTTATGAGTTCTGAAAATTCTCATTCATTTTGTCTTCAAATTTTTTACCTTTCCTTTTCTAACTTGTACTTTAGGGATTTTGATTTCACCTCTGTTAGACCTCATGACTTCCTCTGTCGTCTCATTCCCTCTTTTCTCTGTTCCTCATCTTTTTGTCTTACCGGACTTCATTCTGGGTATTTTCTTCTGGTTTATCAGTTTTTCTTCAACTATGTGTAATTTACTATTAAATACATCAGTGAGTTCCTACTTCCGGTTCTTGTGTTATGTGAGGTTTTTTTTCTTTTTGGTCAGGTTTATAATTTACATTTTTTTATCTTTATTATGTTCTCCACCAAAGTTCTGTGTTGTTTTCTGTATCTGCACATATTCGACTTGGTTATTTTAAAGTCTGTGTCTAATAACTCCATCCTTTGTGGGTCCCTTTCTGTTGTCTTTTTCTCCTCCTGCATTTAGTTCATGTTGTCTCTTTTCCTGATAGCCCTGGTTATTTTTGGTCAAATGTATGTTGTTAATAAAAAATTACAGAAATAATCTGAGTTTTTGGATGATGTCCCATTCCTCCAGAGAAATTAAAGCTTGCTTTTGCCAGACAGCTAGGTGTGCTAGCAATCCAAAATCACCTTAATCCATTTTCACATCTTGAGATAATTTAACACTGAATTTATATCCTGGTCACATTTAGTTCATCCTTAATCCCAGGATAGCCCTTCAGGATCCCAACCCAAAGCACTGGAAGTTTGCCAGGACTTAAGTTGATTCTTTCTAATCTCACAGGTTGGGGTGGTACCACTTAGTTTTTTAAGCTCATCGTCTGCCTTTTCTGAATCAGTACATGCCCCTAGGATCAAGCACTGCTACATAGTAAACCTTCCCCAGATATTCATTCCTCTTTAGAATCTCCACTGCCTCAGTAGCTTTTTGATGACTGAAAATATTTGCTTTTTCTGTTTTTGTTCAAATTTTCTAATTATTCTCAGCAGAAGCGTTGTTCTAATTATGTAATCTTACTGCCTCTTCTCTCCTCCCTCCTTTTTCATGAGGAAATACTATGATAGACTTCATATATATTTTTCTGACTTGCTACCTCAAAACATGTTTATGTAACTTGAAAAGTATTTTTGATGATTATTTTGTTACCACCTCACATGTCGAGGCCCTGAACAACTCATATCTTCAATATATAGGTTCTGTTTACTATGAAGAGGGAGAACATGCTGTGTTTCAGACCCATTAGGTTCTTAAACTTGTCTTTGGGACTTGGGAGTTCCACAGAGGCATCTCAGGGGCCTACCACATTAGATAAATGCAGCCACACTAAGTATTGAAGACAGGCGTGAAAAAGAAACACTACTGTAGACAGTCACATTGCCTTTTGAACATACTTTTTTTTTTGCCTTGTAGTCCGAACGTAGTAAGCCATCAAATGGGCTAAGTTTGCTTTCATACCTACTCTCTTCAAAGAAAAGCAGACCATTTTGAAAGTTGTGTGACTTTTTCCTCAGAGTCCACTTATCAGAATAGAAATAAAAATTTATGGAACTTCTAAGCAAGCAAATTTGTGTCAGTTGATGAATGTAAGAATTGTAAATTCAGATTTTGGGTAAAAGAAGGTGAATGGCAATCTAGAAAGTGTTTCCTCTGTGAGCCAGCCACCTCTTAATTTTAACTAATAATTGTGATTTAGGAAAACATACCTACTCATCCTTAATCCCCCACCAGAACCATCCCTTTTTTTTTAAGAACAGTCAGAAGTTTTCAGGGGATATCTTCCACTTGTTAAATGTTGACAACTCATTTCACAATTTCTAAAAGTATTTTAAATCAAAGAAAACTTACTGGATTTATTAAGCCCATAGGTCACTCTTTGTGACCCCTGGCTACAGCCTACAAGTGCTGTACCCTGCTGCCTAAAAGAGCAGGGGCAGGTACCTGCCCCAGAGTGAGCTGAGCATCTGGAGAGTAAGACTTAAGGAGGTGCACATTTTACAGGTGTTCCTGTAATAACACCGTGAAATTGGTTTCAGAAGCTCTGTAGCTTATCACCTTCCAGTATTCATAATCACTGCTCCCATAGGAATAGAATTCCTTCCAGTAGCTCATTACCTGAGAGCAGAGTTGAATCATATATACATTGCTTCTTAAAAATAGAAGTGGCGGGGCGCCTCGGTGGCTCATTCGGTTGACTCTCTGACTCTTGATGTCAGCTCAGTTCATGATCTTAAGGTTGTGGGATCCAGCCCTGCATCAGGCTTGGTGCTGGGTATGGAGCCTGCTTGAGATTCTCTCCCCTCTGCCCCTCTCCACCTCCCTTTCTCTCTCCTCTAAGAAAACAAAACAAAACAAAAAACAAAACAGAAGTGGCAGTTCGATAAAGAAGGTTCTCAATTGTGCTCCCAAGAGAAACTTGACTTCTGCTAACTTTATGTAGGTATTTTTATTTTGAGAATCAAAGAATTGCTTTTATTCCATAGGAAATGACTCCAAAGTAGATGGTTTAGTGAATTTTGAGAAGCTAAGAATGATTGCCAAAGAAATCCGCCAAATTGTTCGAATGACTTCTGCTAACATGGACCCAGCTATGATGTTTCGACAGAGGTATGACATTGAAGTGTGTAAAACTGTTAGAGTGACATTGAGTGATACAACAATAATATTTATCATTTATTAACCATCTCCCATTTGTTATACACACTGTATGAAATGTTTACACAGGTCAGTCATAATAATCATTTGTCTGGTACCCCTTAAAGGTAGGTGGTATGGGGTTTCCTTTTACATTGGAAAAAACCACTGTTCAGAGCAGTTAGGTTATTTGCCCAGTATTATGTAATTTGCTGAGATTTGAACCCTGGTTCTGTACTACTTTTTTGAGTATGTGGATAATTCTGTATTATTGTTATTGTTACGTTAAAGAACTAATATAAGAAAATTGCTGACCCTTAAGTTGTCACAGGGGACGAATGCTTTTATCTCGTTTTCAGCCTAATTTGTAAAGTATTAGTCTGCATATGTCTTCTATTTTTACTGAATTTTTTTTTTACTGAATATTTTTAAGTTCTATTTCTGTTTAAGTCATACTTTATTCTTGTAAAACATATTCTTTTCCTCAAGCCATAGTACTACTGTTTGTATGTAAGTACTTTAACAGAATTGAGAAAGCGTAGATTTAAGCATGTTCTATCATTAATAGAAATGGCAGATGTTATTTGTATTCCATATTCACTTACAAGAATGCTTTTTTAATTCATTTTTTAAAATTCATTTCTAATATAACAAAGTCTTTCTCAGACTATATAAAACTTACAGAACATATGTTGTCAAGCTGTTCTCAGTAATTTTTGTAATTTTCAGGGTAAGTAGATAACTAGGGTTTTAATCTAGGCTACTTACTTTTTTCTGGGCCTATGTGTATAGCTTCAGTAGGTAAGACTTTTCAAAATGAACTATCGACAAAGGCAAGCACAGTTCCTTTGGCTTAAAAAAAAATGTGGTCTGTGAAGGAAACAAAAAACACTTGTTTCTTTAAAAATGAGAGGTGGAATTAGAGTTTTTGTACCCAAAGTGTCAGTGTGTGTGTGTCAGGGTAGGTTTTTTGTTTTGTGTTATTTAAATTACTGTTGAGGGAGGAGTCTTTGTTTTTGTAAGGAGTTGATCTGATGGTTGCTCCTAGTGTAGAAATCTTCATAGTATGGATGAAGGGTTGTGTCAGCTGTCCTCTTCTGTAGCCATCACACTCTACCCTTAAGAATCACTATGTGTAATGAGACATGTCATTGCTCAACGGTTTGGAAGCAGAAAACAGTTAAGAACCAGGGACCAAAGCAAACCTGGAGAAGGGTTTGTTGTTTGTTTCTTTAAGTTTTTGCTTTTGTTGCATGTTTCTGTCCAGTGGTCCCACCACTCCCTGTTGTCTTATGTGGACCTCCATTTATATAGGAGCCTTGTTCCTGAAGACATAATGAATTTGTGCCCCTACCAGGCCAGTAAATAATGAGTACCAGCTGAGTACAAAAAAGAGCAAAGGAGGAAAAACCTAAGGAGGAAATTCGTAAACTTGGCTGTTTTCTGTGGAATGGCCTTAGTTAAGTAGAATATAGTATAAGGGAAAAGGAAACATTTATAATTAGTTTGGACACATAGAAATGGATTGAATTTTCCTGAATCCGTTTTCTTTGTCAGCCAGTACTGAAATGTACTCTTTCTTTAAGCAAGTAATTATCCATTTTGTGGTATAAATTATCTAGTGTGAACAAAGTAACCTCTTTTATTCTAACAGTAATCAGTTTGCTGAATGAAAAACAGAGACCTCAGCCACCTGAATGGAGCTTAGTGGGGTGCAGGCCTGGCACACTGAGGCCGGTGGGGAGCAAAAATAATGGTGGGGAGCAAAAATAAATAGAATCTTTATTCAGTCTAATTGGAGTATAAGGATATGCAGTATCTTATTCCAATGGTATATTTTTACTTAAATTTTAAGTCAATTTTGCTGGTCAACATTTCTTGTAAAGTACATTGTCAGAGAAATTTCTTCCCTTAGAAATGACATAAATCTTTATGTTCCTTGTAATTTCATCCTGTCATTTGAATGAGTGGCCCAAAAATCCTTTCAAAAAGATATTCAAAAATTCTCTTCCTTAATTTAAGGTTTCCTTCCCTAAAAACTTTAAATTCACAAGTTAGAGTAAGTACGTGTTTTTTCTTAAGTTTCTTATTAACATAAGCCTATGATATGGATTTGCTATTAGAAATATAATTAACCTAAAAAAATATTTTAAAGAATATTGTGGGTTTGTTGGCCTTCAGTGCATAATTCATTTTACCCCTCTGCATTCCATTAAAGTCATTTTACTGTTAACTACCATGTTTTCTTGGTAAAATTTTTCTGTTCTATTCTGTCTCCATAGTTTCTCTGACTCTCAACTGTTGTCTTTTTTCTGTGCTTTCCTATTCAAACCCATGCTTCAATGTTTGTGGCTCTTGCTTACAGGAAGAAGAGGTGGCGGAGTCTGGGGTAAGTGTAGAGATGAATGCAACTGAAATGAAGATTGTACGACTCTTAACATATACTGCATCCTGTTTATTAATGCACGCACATAAAATAGCATGCGTTCTATTAACCCTGTCAACCTACATTCCTGACAAATGCCTTTTGCTAACAAGGTGAAAAGTGATGGAACTAGCTTTTGTTTTTCCCTTTACTTTGCCATTGTTGACGTCCCATAAGTCCCTTACAGATTTTAATTTAGCAGGGGCAGTTTAATGATGATGATGATGATAGTAAATATTTGGTGTGTGCTTGCTATGTGCCATATATTTTTCTAAGCACTTTAAATGAATTGCTAAATTCTCCATCCACCCTGGGAGATAAATACTGTTATTCCCATGTTGCAGACAGGGAAGATAGACTGGTCTAAAATCTTATAGCTCACTAATAGTGGATCGAGACCCAAGTAGTTTGATTCCAGAGTCCATGCCATTTTCTTATTCTCAAATGCCAAATTTTGGGGTGCCTGGCTGGTTCAGTCAGTAGAGCATGTGACTCTTGATCTCACAGTCATGAGTTCAATCCCCACGTTGGACGTGGAGCCTACTGTTAACAAAAAGTTTCTTCAAATGACATATTTTAAGAAATATGTAATAATATAAAAATGGATGACTTTTGTTTATAAAGGTTCTGTTTCCATTAGTTTTCCAAGAAGAGGCAGCCCTTATCCAAACTATACTATAAAATTCAGTTAGTAAACAATGAATCTTGGAATGCTACATCAAAAACTAATGATGTCTTGTATGGTGACTAACATAACACAATAAAAAATTTAAAAATTTAAAAAATCCAGTTAGTAAATAATTGAAATCAAAGATGATTTTAATTCATCAGATCCACTAATACCGTGAGATGTAATATAACATTGATAGAAATTTAAACAACTTATTGTTTCTTAATATTTCTTATTTTTTAATGAGAGACTCCCTTACCTCTCTTAAAACTGTAATACAATCAGGCATGCCTAGCCAGCTCAGTCTGTAGAACATACACCTCTTGATCTTGAAGTCGTGAGTTGAAGCCCAAGTTGGGGGTAGGGTTGACCTTAAAAAAAAAAAAAAAGAACTAATACAATCAGAAACTGCCACCTTTTGTTGTTCAGGTATGTTCAGATCTTTGCTTTTGCATAGATACTATTTAGAATCATAGAGTGTTTAGGACCTTATAAATCATCTATGTAGCCCTTTCTTTTTTAGATGAAGAAAGAAATGGTTTTTGTGAATGAAGGATTTTATTTTAAGACTATAGTGAATCATGAAGTTAGATGCCCTTATTACGTGACAGAAGGATTTTTTGTGAGCCACTTAACTTGAACTTGAGTCTCGTCTTATTTGTGATCTTGTTTTCTGTTGAAGTTTGGCGAACTTGAATTTCCTTCTCCGTTCGTTCTTCTCTTTGTGTTTGTCATGTGTTTCCTGTATTCCACCTTTATGTCTTGGTCTTTTCTGGTTCTTCTCCCTGAAAATAGAAATTGATTCCTGGCATTACTGTTATGAAGAAAAATATTTGGTCAGTACATCCTAGTGGGAATTTGGGGTGTTGAATGACTTAACATATTCACTGTTTGGTTTTAGGGTTGCATTCTCTGATGCTTTAGCAGATGCTAGGTGTTTTTATTCTTATATCATGGTAGTTTTCTGTTCTGGAAGTAGTTTAGAAGACATTTTATGGTCATTTATTACAATGTTTTTAGTTATTAGAATTTTGTGCGTATCCTAGATTTGTAGAAACCTTTTTATTTTTATCGGATACCAGCGAAGGAAAATTTATTAAAATATTTGTATTAAAATTTGCTCCTAAATGTTGGCACTTGATTTCACTGCATTTATTTGAATCTAAGATATCTTCAGTTGTTGGACACAGCATTATCTGATGTACCACTAAGAAAAATCACTTCACTGCCTTCTTACCCCTGAGTGTTTTTTACTTTATGCTTATTTAAAAGAGCTCTTGTGTAAACTTAGGTATGTATTTTTACCACATAACACCTTTTGCATTCATTAAAAGAAAAATGTGAGCAAATTAAATTGGTTTATTTAGATCTCAGACTTCATATTTAGAATATGAATCTTCTGAGTGACTAGTTTCTGGGAGGTTTTTTTTTTCCCTGCACAGTAGTATCTTTTGTGCCATCCAGTGTGTTGGTAATGCAGTATTTCTTAAAACAAGCTATTAGAGAAGTAAAAGCTGTTGGTGCTGGAGTCTTGGCTTGGGTTTGCAGATACTTAGAGCTAGCCTCCTTTTGACTGCTGCTTTGGGAATGTTGTTGAACTTGTCAGATTCACTCCCTTCTTAAAATCATTTGGTTACTGGAGATTGAAAGAGTAATTCACTAATGTCACTGGATTTTCTTCCCAACCCTTCTGTACATTTTGATATTTCTGTGTGTGAAACTAATGATAACCATGTCACAGTTTCTGCCTGACCAGTAGCAATTGAAAGTTGATTTCGAATGTAAGGCACATCCTATTTAAAAGACCTTAAAACTACTGAAAGAAAAAAAATACTGTAACACTTTAACAATTTGTTTCACTTAATTTACAAAGAAAACATTAGGATTCTAGTGTCTGTTTTAAATAGTATGTAAGCACTGAAGAAGAAATTGTTCTATGATTCTGGTCTATTTAGAATATTTGGGGATAAAAATGAGGGTAATTTAATAAACCCATAGATAGCTTTATTATTTTGGAATAGGAACTTCATTTAAAATAAAAATCATTTAAGAATCTTGCGTTTCTAGCCTTATTAGAAAGGACAAATAACGTAGCATTTCCTATTCCATTGGTTCTAGATGTGGTCATTCTAGAATGAAGTTTGCCAAAAAGAGGAGAGTTGGGAGAGGCTTTAGCTTGTTTGAACTATAGTTAATTCTACCTCGCTTGCAGTTCTATCACGGAGGCATTGCAAAGAAAGGTCGCCAGTCACAGATAGTCCTAGAACCACATATTGCCTAATTAATTTGTGTGTGAGTGGAAGACTGAGTAACTTTCTCTTCTACTTCTGGTCTCTAACTATATTGAATTGAGTATAAATGCTTATTTTTCCTTTTGGTTGTTGTCTTTGAATTGTGGCCAAGATCTGCTTACTGGTAAAATTGGCTAGCATACTCAGAGTGGTTCTGCTGTAGACAGGAATGATGATGGCTATGGCATGCCCAAAGCAGCACAAACAAGCAGAGCTGCTCTAGAAGTTCCTGGTGCAGAGATCTGGCTAAGGATCCACTTGCTGTGACCCAGGCTCTTGCCATATCTTCAGAGTGTGGATGGCCTCTGGGCCAGTTTACTTGTCATAGTTTTGCCATGGGTTGCGTAGGCACAAACACAGACCTAATGGAATTCGTTGCTTTGAGTAGGGAGGGAGGAGGTTGTTATCTTATTCGTTTGAATTCTACACTTTGCCGAATCTTAGAACTCAGAGCATAGCCATGTGTGCCATATTACTTTGCATTAATGCTCTTCATCTTTTAACTCATTTGCATCAGCATGCAATAGCATTAACAGAACAAAATTCTTTTAATCTTCAGTCTGCCGTGTGTAATTGTCATCTTTACTGCTCCTCATTGTGCTATCTCCCTACAGGTCACTGAGTCAAGGCAGCACGAACTCGAACATGCTGGATGTTCAAGGAGGTGCACACAAAAAAAGGGCACGTCGCAGCTCCCTACTCAACGCCAAGAAGCTATACGAGGATGCCCAAATGGCAAGAAAAGTGAAGCAGTATCTTTCCAGTCTGGATGTAGACACAGATGAGGAAAAGTTTCAGATGATGTCATTGCAGTGGGAACCTGCCTATGGTACCTGTAAGTACAAGTTTTCACTTAATGTAAAAGAGAACAGAATAGAAATTTATTTCTCTAGAGTTAAGCTGAAGTCCCATGAAAATTAACTTTCACTCAAAAAAGATTTCTGATATACCCCAAGCATCGAGTGATCCTCTTAACCAGATACTGAATACCATCCATTCTTAACGATTACCCTTTGCAGGAAGTTGAGAGATAAAGAGTTCTTCTTTAAAATTCATTATAAAGTCTTCTTACAAAAACTGGAACATTATAGAGGAGCCCTTCTGTTTGAGAACATTTTTACCTTCACCACTAAATGAAGAATAAAAATAAGTGAAATTTTTTACCTTTTTTAAATCTCACAGATAGTATTACTTATCAACTAGGAAATCCAAGAAATTTAATTGAAACCCTTAGTGGGGGGTCCCTGGGTAGCTCACTCAGTTAAGTATCTGCCTTTGTCTCAGGTCATGAACCCGGGGTCCTGGGATCAAGCCCTGCATCAGGCTCCCGGCTCAGTGGGGAGCCTGCTTCTCTTTCTCCTGCGCCCCTTGCTTATGTGTATACATGCTTTCTCTCCCTCCCTCTCTCTCAGATAAGTAAAATTAAAAAAACAAACAAACAAACAAAAAGAAACCTTAGAGATCGTAGGTGTCCGTAACTAAGGTAAAACAAGAAAAGTCAGGCACATTCTGTTGATGTGATAGACAAAAGAAGAGCCTAGTCTCTTTTTTTTTTTTTTAATTACATGCAGGTTTCCCCCACTATTCCTAACTAAAGCGTTCCTATGAAACCTTTTGTAAGCCAAAATGACATAAAGGGAAGAAGCAATTACCGTGAAGTTACATGAAAGAAAATTTGAGTGTTTCCAAACCCAAAAAAATAACCTCTTTTAGGTTTTTCTGATACCTTAAGACATACCTTGCTAATGAGTGCACAAAATAAATCAAGATAAAGTACAGATACACACAGACCCGGTTGAAAGCTATGACAGTTTGTTAATCAGATGCTGAATATAGTTTCTGAGAAAATAGCTTGTTGATTCTCCTCTGACTGATTGGGGTTCACACTGCGTCTATAAGCAAGAATCCTCTTCAGATTTCTCGTGGCTAGTGAAAACTGATATTGACATAAAACCAAAATGGCATAACGCAAACTTCGAAAAGCTGACGATACCTGTACAACAGAGTGTGTCCGGGTCAAGGAAATGATGAGTTACAAAAGCAGAACTCAAAAATGGTAAAGCCATTGTGTTGTGACAGTCAAAAAAAGATGATTAAATTATAAATGGATGTTATTTTATGCATTATATATAATTAAATGTTAAACTAATAAAAATTCCAATAGGATGTCTAGACTTGATAAACTATTGACAGAATATGGTTAGGGGAAGTTCAGACTTTCTGTTTCTGTATTCCTGATTGATAGGAGGAAATGGTAGTCATCATGGGCTGACCCTGAGATTAACAAATTGCATATAATAGAAACTGTGAACAGAGTAGAAAAGAGAAAGTGGACATACAACCACACACTGATTTAAAAATTTCAAATACAACAGTGGATTTTAACGTACAAAGTAATAAGCCATTCGGTAAATGTTGTTATAAAAATGATACCTTGGACCCTTCTACCCATAGAAGTATGATGGAGCAAACACCTTCTGAAGGATGAAGACAGAGTTTGAGTGTCATTTATTACTTTTTGAGCAAGGTTCTCTTCATCCTAGTTCTCTGTTTGCCCAAGCATGTAAAACTTAAGGATTGACAGTATATTTTTTCTCTGTGATTCTTTCTACATCAATCCTATTAAATTAGGAGAAAGAAATAATAAAACCTAACAACTATTGAGAGCTTTCTATATGCAGCAACCGTGCTAGGCACTTCACAGACGTTGCCATTTACTCCTTACAGCTACCTGTTAGGTGTCCAGTATTGGGATTGTTATTCCTTTGAGATAATGCACCCAAAATCTGTTTATATAAAGATGTTGCAGAATGTATTCTGATGAAAAAGAAATCCTGCAGATAAGGAAATGCTAGGGAATAGTCAAGCACACTGTTTCCTTATCAATACAAGGAATAGTACGTGGCCATTAAAAATAATAAACATATATAGACTTTGAAGATATCTAGTAAATTTTTTTACTACCTGTGACCTATTAAGAATAGTGTCAGCTGGGGCGCCTGGTTGGCTCAGTGGGTTAATAAGCCTCTGCCTTTGGCTCAGGACATGATCTCAGGGTCCTGGGATCGAGCTCCACATCGGGCTCTCTGGTCAGTAGGGAGCCTGCTTCCCCCTCTCCCTCTGCCTGCCTCTCTGCCTACTTGTGATCTCTTTCTCTCTGTCAAATAAATAAATAAAATCTTTAAAAAAAAAGAAAAAGTGTCAGCCATGTGAAAATGGTACATGTTAAGGAGTAAAGACTGGAAAAGTGTACAGAATCTTAAGATTTATTCACATTTTACGGTTCAAAGCCCGTATCCATAATTAATTTATTAATGTACTCTGACCCTGCTTTGCATGATCATCAAAATTATTTTTTCCCCAAGTAATTCAACATAGACCCTCATCATCTTACAGTTATGGAACACAGTTTAACCTTTTATCAGATAAAAACAGAAACAATATTTTATCTTTTGTTTTCATTATCTGCTTTTTTTGTTCCCTAAATCTGATTTGAGATATTTAAGAGCATAAAAATCTCTTCTATGCCTGGCTCATTGTTAAAATGGGGGCCCAGAACGATTCCACATACCTACTCTGCATCCATTCTCTCTCTCCCGTCCTCCCCCCCTCACACCCACACCTGCACACTTTTCTTACACCCATGTAGACTTACCTGTCTTTCCTTATAACACTAAATGGTGTCCTTTACTACATATTTAATACTGACTTAAAATGAGTAAACCTGTGGGACCTTCTTTAAAATAAGTTTTGTGATAGTTTAATTCATTGTGTATTCCTTCAATTTGGTTTGAGAGTCTTTACTTGATTTCTGTTGCATAAATTATTTTTAAGCATTTAAATATTTTTTATTTTTAATCACTTTTCAAGTGATTTTTAAATCGCAAGCCTATGCAGTAGTTGATTGCTGAGCATTTTAGAATTTGGTTCTTCCTAATAAATCAGTATGTATTTAGCTGGGTTTGGGCAGTCATCTCTATTTAAAGTGGTCTCTTGATTTTTTTTCTTCTTTGTACTACAGCAGGTAAAATAAGATGTGAGTTGATAATTGATTAGTATTGACAGAAAGGGGAAGGTGTATTTCGTGGCTTTAACCCAAAAGTGAGATAATTGCTTAGATTCAAGCAGTTGAGGAGCCACTGCACATTATCCCACAGAAGTCCCTTTGTTTTGACTTCTGAGATGTGTCCTAATTCTTAACACTCAAAACACTCTGTAGGCCTTCATAATAAAAGCATGGTAGATAACTATTATAGCTGTGCCGAGACTGGTTAAACATGCTAGTTTGGCTTTTATCTTGATGTTAAAAACAAATACATCCTGGAGTACTGAGATTGGACCTGTGTTGAAACCACCCTGAATAACTAAAGGATTAAAAGTTCTTTCCTCTGGACTAGCGTATTCATTTTATACAAAGGCGGGAGCTTTTTGTTTCTTTAGTCAGAGCTCTCAGTTTTTAATTCTTTTTTTTTTTTTTAAGATTTTATTTATTTATTTGACAGAGAGATCACAAGTAGGCAGAGAGGCAGGCAGAGATAGAGGGGAAGCAGACTCCCCGATGAGCAGAGAGCCCGATGCGGGGCTCAATCCCAGGACCCTGAGATCATGACCTGAGCTGAAGGGAGAGGCCTTAACCCACTGAGCCACCCAGGCGCCCCTCAGTTTTTAATTCTGACATTTATTGTCAAATACTCTAATCATGAATTTAGAAAACAATTCTCTCGTAGTCCTGTATATAATTATTGAAATAATTCCAGTTCAGCAAATACCCATTAAGCATCTTTTTTGTATCAGTCACTGCATATACATGGGGATATATAGTAGTGAGCAAGATAGGCAATCCTTACTCTCATGTTCTTTAAGAACCTGGTCAGGGGGACACATTAATTGGTGAATCGCACAGGTGATTGAATTGTTAGAAACAATTACTAGTGCTGTGAAGAAAAGATACAGGATGACTTGAGAAAATAAGGGTTCTAGTTGCTGCAGAGTATATGGTATTAGGGAGGCGAATACTGGCCTGATGCTAATCATGTGGGGCCTAATAGGCCATAATACTTACATGAAGTTATTTTTAGGAAGATTAATCTGTTGTATTTTTTGTGTTAAAAAATAGATGGTTTTAATGCAATCATTTATTATTGTCACTGATAATAACCTTGCCTTAAAAAGCACACAATTACATATTTCTTACTCTATTCTATTAGTGACCAAGAATTTAAGTGAGAAAAGATCAGCCAAATCATCAGAAATGTCTCCAGTGCCTATGAGATCTGCAGGCCAAACAGCTAAAGCACATTTGCATCAGCCCCACAGAGTAAGCCAGGTGCTCCAAGTGCCAGCTGTTAATTTGCACCCCATCAGGAAAAAGGGCCAAGTCAAAGACCCTGCCATATTGAGTGAGTATTCACAATTATTATTGCATTGATTTAATTAAAATTTCCAGGGGAGTTAGACTGAAATATAATTACCAATGTAAATGCTCAGGAGATGAGCTAGTATAGTTTGTATAATTTAATCATCACTAATGAATTTAAAGAAGTTTCAGTTTGTAGGTATGTATTGACAGCATACATATTATAAATGCTGCTTTTGAAATTTCTGTGGTTATAACAGAAAACTTGCAGCACTACACTGAGGCTCCAAGAGTTTACTGCATTCAGAGGTGCATAAAACAGTTATCTAATGTCCATGCACCCTGTGAGAATGAGATTGCTTGTTCTAAAAATGTATATTGTTTTTTCACTAATGATCACTTCTGAAAAATCTAGTTAGGAGACAAGAAAAGATTGTAAAGTATATAAAGAATAGCCCATGCTTTTTCCCCGCCCCTCTCTCAGGCCATTTGGAAGGGAAGCTAGATTCGATTTGGTTCCTAACATTATTACCTAGCCCATGTATTATATTTAGGACATACTCAGTAGACGTTTGTGAATTCGATTTTGTTTTAGATCCAAAGTTGAATAAGAAGGGACCCCTGCCCTTGCCAGATTTTCACTCTGGTGCTATAGACACACAAACTGGTAACTCAAGTATAATGTGTTTGCTTTTACGCCAGGGGTATGTGCATATAAAAATGTACTAAAAAAAAAAAAAAAGTTTTTAGGACACACAGAGCTAACTATAAAGTAGAGCGTCAGAGGTGACTTTTTAGAGGTAATGCCTAAGCAGAGTCTCAAGGGTTGATTAGGAAGGAGGTAATTAGGCAAAGATGGCAGAGAAATTGCTTCAGGCAGAAGAAAACTTTGGGTTTCTACAGGGTGCTGTGGGCATTGTGCTGCCTGTGATGCAGAGCTGCAGAAAGAGTATTTGTTGAGAGACAATGATGATTAAAGCTGCTACCTACAGAGTACCCCCTGAATGCCAGGCACAATTGAGTGTTTTACTAGGTTTGTTATATTCATTTAATCTTCACAGTAACCGTGTAAGATACCTAATACTCTCATTCTACAGAGGAAACATAGAGGGTCTCAGTAATTTAGACACTACCAGGGAGTAATGGAGCTGGGAGTTGGGCCCAGGCTAACTGGCTCTGAAGTCCTTGCTTTGAACCAGCGTACTAAACAGCCTCCCAGGATGACGAGAAGTGAAGTCCAAAGCATGCTTAAATTATACTATGGAGTGCCAAAGGGGAGTTGGCAGTGGGTAGCTGTTGCAGAGATTTGAGCAGGGGAAGGTTATGGTCTATGTTATACTGGAGAAGGACTATAGCAGGGAGAGCAGTGAGACTGCAGAGAGTCCAAATGGAAAGCTAATGTAATAATTAACTGGGTGTTGCTCAGAGCCTGAATTAGTTTGATGGTTATGGAAATGAAGAGGTAATTAGATGCAAAATTGGTGAAGTCGATCAAGTTGTCAGGAGTACGAAATGAGACCAGTCCTGATCTGGCTTCTTACTTGGATGTCATCACCCAAAAGGTAGTATTACTTGTTCCGAGTAGCCCTTTTTTCCGCATGTTGTACTATGGCTGTTATTTATATGATAAATACATTTATATTAAAAAAGCACTTAATTCAGAGTAGTGTGAGTATCCTGTGATTTAAAGGTCTTCAGTGTGAAAGGGCTGCTTGGTACTATGACAAAGGCCCATCAAGGTTGGGCTCACGTTACTGATTAAAGAGTGTCAGCTCTTGGATATTTCCTAAAGAAGATAAATACAAAAGTGTCAGTATGGTGAAACCATTGCTGAGTGTGACCCACACTAAACAGGACCAGCTGTTGGACAAGAGTAGAGATAGAACTTTGCAACTTGTTTCCGGGGGGATTCCATAATACTATTTTTCCATAAATTCATGATTGTTTCTGTTGTCTACTTTTCTCCTATAGTGTGAATTTAGCGCTCTTCTTGAAAAAGGCGGGACTGGCAGCCCTGCACCCCCTTCCCCCCACAGCACAGCTGCACCACAGGTAGTGACAGGGCCAACATCCCCACACTGCCCCCGCCACGTGCCTCACCCTGCCCTGGAGAGGCCACCTCTAGAGGGGAGAGAGGAGTTGGAATCCATCCCTTCTCTGTTAAGACTCCCCTCAAAACAAGTGTGTCTTTTGTGGGGGCTGAGACACTATACTCAGACCATTAACTCGGTTTCCCTGACATCACAACACAAACAACAAAGAACTATTATTATCTGGTTCGTGCTGACTAGCTGAATTGGAGCAAACAACCTGGAGGTGAGAATCTCTGTATGCCATTAGCCAGTCATTTAGTCCTGTTCGTCATTTAGACATTTCAGTTGACCTGCACTAGCCACTGTGTGTCATGGCTTCAGTTACGTAGTACTTAAGGCTACTACAGACATTTTAATTGTGAAGTGATGGTTATTTGCTTCTTGGGTTTTATTTTTAGATACAAATTTACCTCAGAAAGTTTTAGGAACAACTGAAGAAATTAGTAAGAAACATCCAGAAGATACTATCTCTGTAGCATCTTCTTTACAGTCTAGTCCTCCTGCATCTCCTCAAGGTTCCCCTCGCAAAGGTAAGACATAACAGTCTAAGCTCATCCTTATTACGCCAAATAGCACTTGGTGGCACATGATTTGTTTTTCAATCTATAGTGATAATAGAAAGTGAAGAAACATGTAAGAAAAGAAATAACATGTAAGAAAATGTAATAGAAAGTGAAGAAACATGTAACTTCCAATACTTTCTCGACTTTCATGTTTTAGATTGAATTATTCAGATGCTTTCCAGGTATTGTTCATCATATAACCAGGACCCTTATATTCGAAGTATAGCCCTTTGTCAGTGGACAAGCATAGATAACAGTGAAGGCAGAAGTCACAGTGGTTTCATTCTGTGCATTCTTGATGTTGTACACAAATTTCCAATTAAACGTTTCTATGGAGTATTTTAAAAAAGAATTTCTATAAGAAACTGGTTTTAACCAACTACAGAATTGAGGGAAAGAAACATTTAGGTTGATACATTGCTTTTTTTAATAATGGAGTATTATTACGTTTACTACTCAGCATTTAAAATAACCTACACCCTATGGATTTTATATCCTACGTAGGACCTTTTGAGGTAAAATACCTGAAATCTGTCTTGCTCATTGACCTATATTTTAATCGTTCAGAATGAAGCCTTTTTTTTTGTCTTGACTAGCCTGGGTAGTATGCATGCAAATGCCATTTCATGGTAGCTTGCACATGTAGCATTTTAAAGGGTGTGTATAATTCTTACATTGGCCCGTCCACACTTTTTGTTAACCTGGTAAAAAACAAAACAAAACAAAAAAACTCCTTAGTTCTGGCCTCATCTTCACAGATGTAAAAAAAAAATAAAATTAATGTGTTAAAATAATCACAGGCTCATGGGGTTGGGCTTCGAAGACAACCTTATGAATTTGAGCAGGAAGGAGAAGCTTCCAAAGCTTTCCTTAGCTCCCATGTTCTAAGTTTCATCTCAGTTTTGACGGTTCCTTTTTATTAGCTGCCACGTATGTGGCAGCTCTGTGGTAAGGGATGTCAGACCCGAATGTGAATTTTGACTGTCTTACCCACTATAGCCGTTAACTCTGCCCATACTGATTTCTGAGGTCGGGTTTCCTGTCCATAAGATGGAACAAAGACCAACTCTTTTAGAGGCCTCATACAAAGTTAAAGGAAATAATACTTATAAAACCTGATAGATGATAAGTGTTTATTAAATTGAGATGTGTTGTCTTTTTAAACCCTGCTGCCACCTTAGGGTAACATAGCTTCATTGCTAACCTGCTCTATCCCCTTTCACATAGCTGAGACTAGCTAGAATTTTCATTCAGATTTTACTAAGAAAAGAGTAGTTGAAATTAAATAGGAACAGAAGCAGTATATATTAACAGGTATGATTATATAACACAGGTTTCTGACCTTGTGGTAGGTAGTTCATAATATGATTTTGTGAAGCATGCAGATCCTGTTTCATCTCTTTACTGTCTGCATGGTCCTGTCTGAAGTCCCCCTTACCAGATCTCAAAGAGGGGGATCCCGTCACACACATGGTCCTGATAACAGTGGCCGCATGCTCTTAGCACTCTTTCAAGAACAACTTTACACCCTCCTTTTGGAGGGTTTTCAGAGGTCCCATTATAGACAGTCCTTTAACCAGGAAACTAGTTGAATTAGATACAGTTTTCTTGCCTGAATGTGTCTTGTGGGAAGATGAATTTCCCCATTGCTCTCATTCCCAAAAGAAAATCTGCTCTCACCACTAGAATCGAGAAGCCTTTTTGCCATTTTGACTTTCATCATGTGGTCAGCAATTGACCTTGACATTCATAGCTTTAGGAGACTGTCATAAGCATGTTTAGGATCCTTAGAAACCTAAAGAAATTATTTTCTTTAAAACTTTTTTATTGCTCTTACATATGTTCTATCAAAACCCCACCAGTTACTATATTTCCTTTTATTTCCGTAGACATGTTTTTGCCGGTAATCTATAACTGAACAAAAATATTATTAAACTAAGAGTACATTATTAGATTCTTGCTAAACTTTGGAATTCCTAGTTCTTGGTTCTTGCTTAACTTTGGAATTAGTTGTTTCCTAACATTAACTAGGAAATCAGCCTGTCTTCATGTTTTTCATAAGGGGAATTTAAGCAAGAACTTTTTTTTTCTTTAGTAAGAAAGATCTTTTAAAAAATGAGACACCAGGTAGCCTTCACCTTCATTTTCCCCTGTGCTAATGGAAGGCAACCTTTCTACCTTGGAGATAAACAGGATCAGAAATCATGATTTATAAATATTTACACTGTATTTACTATTTATGGTCCCATCTGGTTTTTACCAAGCTTTTTCTTAGTAGAATCTGCCTGAAAATTCTAGACATAGTTATTTGTGAGAAATAACTCTGGTTACCTCATACTCTTGTCATATTTTTCTTTATGACAAGCTTTGCTTACTTTGAACAATATTTTATTACCAGCCTATTCTGATTAAGGTAATTTTTCTCCTGCATTCTGTCTCGCAATGACTGCAGTGTTTATGCTATATAGTAGAAGCTCTGTGTTTTAAAAAATACGTTACTAGATTTCAGTTTTTCCAATATTGTCAAAATGTTTGAATTTTTTAATAGTGAAATGTTCTGTAATAGAAACCAGGCTAATTGTGATTAACTGGAAAAAATTAATTGACCATGACAGGGTTTTTGCATCTCTCCCTCCAGTTGGCAGTATCCTATCTGATCTCAGCATCCTGCTGCGCCTCTCAGGGCCTTCCTCATCCCCTCCCCGTGAGTCCAGCAACAAGATCAGTGGCCAGAACTGCCCCGGAATAGGTGGGGTTTACTTGCAAAAGAAAATCCTTCAGATTACCAGGAGCACAGCCAAAAGAACAGACAGGACCGAGAAGGCCACTGAGGAGAATAGAGACAGGACAAGTTGTGAGAACGCAGCCAAAAAAAGAATGACATCCCCGTTTAGAAGATTTAGGGAAAGAACTCTTTCAAGGGAGAGACTAGCCAACAGCAAAAAAGAGGACGCAGATCACCATCAAGCTACAGAAAGCTGTGAGAAAGTGAAGGATGTTAGAAGCAACATCACTGAGAAAGGGAGTGACATCTTCAATTCAAATAGCGGAGGCAACCGTAACACTTTAAACTGCTTCTATACGCGATTCAAGTCTAAAAGGAGAAAGACAATCTGACGGAGTTCCTTACTTAATTTTAGTGTTAAACTTGTTTTCATTTATAAATGTAAATGTAGCTTAAATTATTTATCAAACAAAGTTTAGGCAGAACAACTTAGTGTAAGATACGATTTATAGGCATTTCATGATTAGTGTTAAAGGTACTCTAGCCACAAAGTCATATTTATTTAAAGTGCCTTATTTGTACATGTTATTTTACTAATGTGAGTAAAATTTATACTCTTGTTTTCTGTAGTTGGCTTTATTTCCTGCTGGTAGCAACTGGGTCTGTGAATGAAATAAGTAGAGGTACTTTCTAGAAATCAGTATTTACTTTTGCATTAGAACCCCTAGTAATGATCTTATCACTACCTTTGCTTCAGAGAATTTTACTGCTCTTATTACTGCAACTACTTTACAAGCTAAAGGAAAAAGAAGGCAAGAAACTATCTTGTATGTGGATACACTTCTTATTTCATTTGCTTTTCATCTAAATCTCTGATCCAGACAGGAAAAGAAGATAGTCTGACATAGCAAGTGAAAAATCATTTGGAAACTTGTTAAAAATACAGTTACTGTGTCCTGCTCCAAACCTCATAAATACGAATTGCCAGAAAGAGGCCCAAGAATATGTATATTAATAACCTTTCCAGGTCATTCGTAGAATTGATTGTCTATGAGAAACACTGATCTAACAGGGCATAGGGATATAATTCTAAAACAGTAAAGCAAGTGAATCCTCCAGGATAAAAGAGCAATGATTTTTTCCTTTCAAGGAAGAATTTTTATATTTTATTTGGATGGGGTTTTGGGGTTTTTGTTTTTGTTTTTCTAATTTACCAAATCCATTTTCTTGGTCCTCTTGAAAATTGACCAGTCACTTCCTAAAGAGCACTGAGAAATGGCAGTGTTGAGAATATCGGAAGCCTAGCTTATCTCAGCTTGTCCTGTGCCTCGTGGCCCCATAAGCCACAGAGAAATCACCCCTATTCTGGGTCTTCATTTTTTTCTCTGAAATAATTACTGAAACTACTTAATATGGTTAGTGTTCCAACAAATTTTAAGTTATATGTATATAAAGCCTATATTTTTTCTCAATGAGATTTTTCCGGATTGTCCTTGAAGGTCATGTACCTTTTGAACCTCATTTTTCCAGTAAAAAGGAAAATAATTGTTTGCTTCTTTGAGACCTACTCGTTGTTGGGATTACTATGGCATTTACTCTTATTTCTAAATAAGTTTGTTTACTTTTCTAACAGCTACCAAAACAGACATTATGTACCTTTAACTGTCATGCTGCAGATTTATTTTAAGATGCTTCTACTTCATTCCATCTCCACCCATTTATTCCAGAGAATGGAAGAGAAAATCTCTCTTGCTGTATCTGCTGTGCAGTAAACCACAGAACAATTTAAAATAGGCAGATGCTGTTATTTTTGTAACACATTTTGATGAATGTGTCAGTTCTGTTGAATGCAATATTCTGTAAAATTGGTGAAGAAAAAGGAAAACGGGTATAAGATCAAATCCATAGCTAACACAATTTATTTAAAAATATGAAAATAATTGCTCTGAACTTGGGGTAAGACTCCTTAGTTGACATAAGCAGACTATCTAGGGTAAGTATATGTAGTTTAAAAAGCAAAAATATAACTCTTCCTCTTGAGTCTTGACGCCCCTCACCCACCCTTTACCTCAAGGTGGTATTCTAAGACCCTCAGATCAAGCCATGAAATATTTGTTAATCAAAGAAGGGGACACAGGGTTAAAAAAGTGGAGAAACTCAAGATGTCTGCTTTTTGATATTTTGAAATACATCTAACGCCTTCTTATTTTATTAAATGCTTGTAGCTTTGTGAGAGCCCAGGGCAGATAGACATTTGGACTAGTTTCCTCAGTAATACTGGATTTCGACTTCGTGTTTCTTGAATTTGGAGTCAGGTTGGTACAGTGTAGGTAGGTAGATGAGTGGCTATGTAGGGGAATGTGTGTAAGAAATTAGCATCATTACATCTACACAGATGGAAACTGAGATTGCTTACTCTGTCTTTTGTTGTTCTTGTTTTTCTTCAACTTCTCCCTGACCACATACCCCCTCCCTGTTTCCTTGTTTTGTAGTTTAATCACTTGTTTTCTCTCATTTAGGTTATACACTTACACCGTCAGCTAAATCTGACAACTTGTCTGACTCCAGCCATAGTGAAATTTCTTCACGATCCAGCATCGTGAGCAATTGTTCTGTTGACTCCATGTCTACAGCTCTGCAGGAGGAACGGTGTTCTTCACAGGCTGCGGCAGTCCCTGAATCCACCGGGCCTTTGGAGAAGACAGAACACTCCTCAGGGATAGGCGATCATACTCAACTTGGCCCTGGGTAAATATAGCTGCCCGTGTTCATACCACAATACCTAAGCCCAGTGGCCATTGCAAGCAGTGCTCCCCAACTTGCCCTTAGATGATACCCCTGTCCCTGTGGGGTGGTTGCAAGGGGATCCGTAAAATAATATGAGGGCCAAGCATGTATCTTCTATCTTGAATATTCAAATAAGTACTATTTTGAAAGAATGGGTGCTCATTTTTAAGTGTTTTCTGAATTTAAGTAACTTTCTGTCACATATGTTTCAATAAGAGCTCGCAGTGAATCTGCTATGGATTGGGGGATGTGGTTCTTGTATTGTGGCTATTAAGTTAGAGAATCCTCAGAGAGACTGTGTAATGGGAGATGGTCCCAGTGCTGTACCCATTATAGACAGGTTGGAGGGGAGTAGGGTCAGTCCTTGATCTGAAAGTATGATTTGGGGAGTAAGACTTATCAGTAGAAGTCCAGAAATTTTTTTGGTTTTTGTTTTTTTATTTTTCTTAAAGTTAGCTGTAAATTTCTATTTAGAACCAGGCAATATGGAAATCTCGGAGAAAATATTGAGAAAGTTGATTCTAAACTGATTATTAAATCCGGTATTCTTTAATATGAAAAAAATTAGAGTGAAGCGTTAGCATATTCATAAAGGTTTTTAAACTCTGATTTTCTAGACCAAGGGTCAGCCAGTGTCTCTGTAAAAGTTGAATACTAAATAATATCAAGACTTTGCAGGTCATGAATTCTGTGTTGCGACTGCTCAACCCTGCCATTTTTGCTCCGGAATAGCCTTAGACGATACAATTCGTAAACAAGTGGGCATGCTGTGTCCCGATAAAACTTTATTTACAAAAATAGGCTAAGGATTAGATTTGGCTTTGGGCTGTAGTTTGCCCACACCTGCTCTGTACTGTGAATGAAGGGTTCACAAGCTTTTTTTGTTGGGGGTGGCGGCTGGCGGGGGACGAGGAGGGTAAAGGGCCTGATTGTAAACATTTCAGGCTTTGTGGACTCCATTTTTCTCTCTCTTGAATTCTTTGGAATGTTTTTGTTTTGTTTAAACTCTTTAAAATGTAAAATACCATGGTTTGCTCCAGACCATACATGCCACTGCTCCAAAACATGCCATTGGCTGAATTTGGTCCCTGAGCCCTAACTTGGGGACCCGTGCTGTAAATAACAGTATACATTTTACAGTTAATGGCTGGAGAAGTTACTCCTTACTTGGCACTGTATTAGGCTAACCTCAGAGTTACGTTGAAAAACCAAACATAGCTGAGAACATATAGTTGAGTATTCTTTATTCTGTATCCACACAGAGAGTCTAGCATTATGTTGACCAAAAATGAAAATGTATACTTAATTTTATTCATTTCAAACCTCATTTTTCATTTCCATTTAAAATCAATTCAAGAAAAATTTCTGAGGTAACTTTGCTAAGTATTTGAGCTTCTTCCAAGTATGTTTCTAGGTAAGTGTGAATATTAATGGGTATAGAGATTAAGTGATGATTGATTACAGTGTCATTTTTTTTCACGAGATTATTTTGGCATTGAACACATATGATGCATGTTTGGTAGTCTTTTGTAGGCAGTCATACTTGGATTGGACAGAAGAAGGTTTTTCCAGTAAGCCAGTAAATTACTTTTAATGGTGTATCCCCAATTTTTTAGGTGGGCGTTGTCCAAGCCATCTCTCGTCAAGAGTTTAGCTGTCTCCTCTTCTATGAGTAATGAAGAGATTTCCCATGAGCACGTCATTTTAGAAGCGGCAGATAGTGGTCGTGGAAGTTGGACTTCCTGTTCAAGCAGCTCCCATGACAACTTCCAAAGCCTTCCAAACCCAAAAGGGTGGGATTTTTTGAACTCTTATCGACATACCCATTTGGATGGCCCCATTGCTGAAGTTGAACCCCCTGACTGTGAGCCCTATTCCTGCCCTAAAGGCTGCTCTAGAACTTGTGGTCAGTGTAAAGGAAACCCAGAGACTAATCAGATGAGACAGAGTTGGGCCGCCTCCAGCTCTCTGTCTGACACATACGAACCAAACTATGGGACAGTTAAACGGAGAGTGTTGGACAGCATCGCACCTGAGTCCTCTGAGTCCTTGGACTCCAAGGATGGCGCTGACCCAGTTTACAAAACTGTTACTTCAAGTACAGAAAAGGGCCTGATTGGTAAGTTCTGTGTTCTTTGTCGCATCTGTGGCATTTAGAGATTAAGTGGCAAAACGTGGCATTGGGATATCTTGGCCCAAAATTTTACTGCTGGAAATATTTCTTTTCACTCCAGCCTCTCTTCTGGCCTTCTACAAACAAATTATTTTCAAAAAGTTGATAATTTCTCAAGGGTTTTGGGGCAGGTATTCAAGCCTGTTAAAATCAGAGGGCTGGAGTGAAGGTAATTAATGAAGCTGACAGTTTCGTTTGTGTTTTGTTTTTGAGATCTGTGGTTTCATTGAGGAAAGATTGTATTACTATGCAGCCCTAACAAAGGGATTATTCTCTTTGTCACCTCATAAATTGTTTGGACCACAATTGATGTGTATACATGGTAGAAACTTTGAATCTGATATTATTTTTGAGTAATGAAAGTGGGGAGAATTGTGATAAGGAAGTCCAAACTATTTTTAGGTATACCCTCCTAGCACACGTCATGGCCGTGCCAACTCCTGTTGCGGGTTCCATCAGACCACACACAGCTTTTTTGTTGTATGTGTTCGTTTAGTATTTAGCCATCAAGCACATTTTTCTTAATTTCTTCACTGAATTACATAAATACTTAGATATAATAGCCCCTGCTTTTCTATTTATATGGCATGACTATACTTTGAATCAACTTATATTAATGAAGTCTATTTAAATTACTAAAAATGTGAAAGATGTGCTGATGTTTATAGCACAATGTGTGGTACATTTTTACCTTTCAGACTGCATTATAGATTGGGGCTTTTAGCATGTTTTTTTCCCAGGGATTTTTTTCTTAAATTTTTTTGGGTAACTGCTATGTGGATATCTAAACATGCGTGTGCAAGGATATAAAATGAATCTCCTGTCCATTTAGGAAACTAGATTTTTAAAACTGTTGTATTGTATTTCTAGATGACTCTGGGCTTAAATTCTTTATTCTTGTCTTACTGGTCTTGCTGACTTCTCCACCCCTTTCCTCCCTGCCCCATCCCCTCAGGTGGGAATGGAAATCCTTTAAGAACTTGATGCTACATGCAGATTTCGCTGGTACAGTTGTAGAAATTTCAGTATGGAAAAACCTGATTGTCTAAAAGAGCAGTTAACATTAGAATTATCAATGGTCCTTCTTAACTTACTCTACCTACACGTAGGCAGTGTTTGTGTTTTAAAAGTTACATCAGCAAGGTCGTCAGAGCGGTTTGTCTCTTAGGTCCTGTGAATTGGTCTTAATAAAACGGAACTTCCTCTTTCTTTAACCTATTTCTGAAGCTTTTTGAAACTTTGCCTTTGTCCCATGGTCTACAGACTTAGGGAAAAGGTTTTTAAGTTACGTTTTTTTTTTTTTTTTTAAGTCACAGTTATTTTGATTGTGCTCTGAAAATCACAGAAACTTAGTAAGATGGATTTCCTAAAATTATGGCCTTTTTTTTTTTTTCTTTCTTTCTTTTTCACTTAGTCACAAATCAGAAGTTAGCAGTAAGGTCCCTGAAGGAATTAGGTCCTCTGTACCCGGGAAGTTCAAGTCGTTAATAGGCCAGGACTGACTGATAGTTTCCGCAGGAGCGCCGCTAAGCGGTGGTTCGTGCCTCAGGACGGGGTGGACAGCCCTGAAATGGAGGGTCCAGACGTCATGTCTGCGAAAATCCTCCCAATCAGCAAAGCATAGATACTCATGTTAAACCACTGAGTGGTTCTGACTGTGTCGTACCCGGGGCTGGCGTCCGGGAAGAGCCAGGCGGCCGTCTCTGAATTGGGGGGTTAGAGGGGGTGGGGGCTCCACTGCAGAGGAGGGCTTGTCACTACATCACTTCTTTCAACTCTCTGTCACTCTGGTTTTGTTTATAAGACCTCATGTGATTTATGTGTTTGAAAAACAGGTTCAAATATTAAGTTTTAAATATTATGTTTTTAATCTGCTATTACTGTATTAAAATATATTCAGTCTATTTTTGCATTTTGTTTTGTCACTGTAATAAGTTTCAGTATGTTTTTTTTCTTTCATTTCTTAGATTTTTCATTAACATTTCCATTGCTTGTTTCTCATGCCAGTGTACTGTGTCACCTCACCCAAGAAGGAGGATAGGTATAGGGAGCCACCTCCCACTCCTCCAGGATACATGGGGATTTCTTTAGCGGACCTAAAGGAAGGACCCTACCTACACCTAAAACCTCCAGATTATAGTGTGGCAGTGCAGAGGTCAAAGATGATGCATGACAGCCTCTCTAGACTGCCACCAGCCTCACTCGGTAGCAGCCCCGTGGCCTGTGTTCCGTCGAAGATTGTAACTCAGCCTCAGAGGCAGATTTTGCAGCCGTCCCATCCTAAACTAGCAGATGTGACTGATGCAGATAGCGAAGCAGATGGTATGTTGACAGACTACCTTAATGGGTCTCAAATGAATTGCTGAATACATGAATCGATCTTTGCTCTGTGATTTCACGTAGTCATTAATGTTTACTTTTAAATGCTGTAGCAATCTCTGTGGTGGTGTATTTTTTGAATGAAGTAACCGTATGTTTCTGTGTGCCCAGTACCTCCTTCCTGCTCAGATAGGGTATTCTTATATCTGACCAACAGCAGCTCAGTCTGATAGGATCATTTTGAGATGAGGCACTTGACCTTAGTGGAGCTATATCTTCTTACATTAATGCATGAAAACCTGAAAGTGCCTCATTACCTGAAATCGTGCTGTTGGTGTAGTTCCTCTTACCAGCAGAACTCTTGACTGACTGCAGCTGGGGCAGCATCTTGCAAAATGATCTACTTTCTTAAAAATAAATGAAATTCTGTCCCTTCAAGCAGTAGAGTAACGAAGCGATGAAGAAGCGGTTAGTTAGGGCAGTGCCATCTGTCAGCCCGCAGTGCAAGCAGCACTGACAGTGTCGTCGTAATAAAAGCTGGGCCTTGATGAGATTATTTGAGAGGACTTCTTGGATGAAAGTGATTAGTTTTCTAAACCGGTGACTAGATTGTAAGTTGATCGTCATTACTGTGCGTCATCTACCACCTA
This sequence comes from Potos flavus, assembly GCA_028534135.1. NCBI lineage: Eukaryota > Metazoa > Chordata > Mammalia > Carnivora > Procyonidae > Potos > Potos flavus. Next base: position 18,137,854 of record CM052895.1, on the reverse strand, counting down.
ATGGTGTCTTTACTATTTTCAGAAAATGAACAGGTCTCAGCAGTGTAGCCTTTGGAGGACCCGTTGGAAGTGTCCCGGAAGCCGTCCAGGAAGGAGTGGGCAGAACCACCTCGTGATTCCGCAGGCCGTTGTCGCCAACGAACAGCTTGCTGCTGCTGCTGCTAACCCAGAGGTCTCGTGCCCTGTCCTCTGAGCGATGACCTAGCCCTGAATCATGCTTCCTTTTATTGAATCCTTGCAGATGCAGAGTTTCCTCAGCTATGGATGTTGTGCCTGGAAACCAGTCTTCACTTCGCATACCAGACCTGCCTTGGGACCACAGTTACTAGAACAGATGCAAACACAGAGTCCTCCCTGTGTATAGCAGTATACATTTTTCTTTAACCAAGTTATTTTTAAGATAGTAGTTTAGTAGTATTTCCAAGCCGTAGCTTGGGTTAACGGACAAATTCGAAATGTCTGCCAATACCAAGGATATTCTTGTGTATTTGAAAAGTAACTTATTATTTGAAGTTTTGTGGTTTTCTTCGTTTTGAGGAGCTGTCATTAGCGGATGTTTATGTTTGAGGCCATAAAACTGTCTCTGGTCTGACCAAACTGAAGTCATCTTTACAGGATGATATGCTTAATCTAGACAGAGATGAACTTGATCTGTAGCACCAGTGCAATGTAGGGTCTTCATTCGAGTGCGGTAAGAAGCCCTTTGTGGCGGGGATGTTAGGAAGATACTGCCCTCGGCTGATTTAGAAGGCCAGACGCAAAGCTGCCACAGGGTTTCTTCTCAGTCCTTTGGGACAGGGAGGCTGTGATTGGGCGGGTAGCCACCCGCCTCTCCAAAGAATGAAATTTTTTCTTAAAAAAACATGTATATCAGTCCTTTCTGAAGTGAAAGTCATGCTGCATCTAACTAAAAGTATAAATCCGTTAAGTAGAGAATGGGTTCAGTATAGTTCTGCAGAAACTCAAAACAAAAATTTTTGACTGCTCAAATGTGGAGTTCTTCTTTTAAAAGGAAATGTAATCGTTGGTCTGTAACCACAGAGATGAATTCAGCTGCATGTATGTTCTGCAGCCGCCCCTGCACCCCATCTCAGCATGAGGCTGTGTTCGACCCTGACCAGCACTGCAGCCCCCAGAGTCCTGCGAGAAAGCTCATGAGAACACTGAGGTGATAAGTGGTTGAAAATTTTAGGGGGGGACAGAAGAGCTAGAATTGTGGAAATGATTCTCTTTTGGTTCTCAGTTTAGCCCTTGAGAGGAAAGAGATACATATTTTTTTAATAGCCTGTTGGGCATGGCGCTCCTAAGTATTTAATTAAAATTTCAGTAATTGTTTACTGAACGATCTAGACTTTCCACATTTTTACTAATTAAATACAGTGTTTTCTATATCTTAAGTTTAAATTTTATCATTTGTTTTTTAATGTAAACGTGAGAGCTTAATAAACTTCTGTGATGACTACCAAAAAAAAAAAGAAAAAAAAGAAAAGAAAAAAAAGCCAAAGCCATTCGTGTGCACCACTACCCAGATTAACATGAAGCCAAAATGGGTTTACTTCTGAGTGGTTGTCCACATGTGAATTTATAGGATTTAGCTGGTTTGTGATTTCCCCTTTTAAGAGTTCTTATTTTTCCATAGCTATCTCTTCCCTCTCTCACTGTCTCACAGTCCCCTTTTTTTTTTTTTTAATAGTAAGCTCCACAGCCTGCCATGGGGCTTGAACTTGTGACCCTGAGATAGAGTCACGTGCTCTACCGACTGAGCCACCTAGGTGCCCATCCTACCTCCCCCCATCCCCTTCATTTTGAAATCATAATTCATTTCCAAAGTGGTCAATGGAAGTAGTCTATCTTTTCCTTCAAAATGACTGTCTCTTCATTTTAGGAAAAATAGCTTATCTGAAAAATTCCTTTGGGCAAAAAAAAACATGAATTTGAAACTTAAAGCCTTAAAAATCTACCCCCCAAGTGTGTTAGAAAAAGGCTAATTGACTGTAGCTTTCTTGTTCCATTGACGTGGAAAGTGACCTGGATCAAAAATCCTGGTTTGAAAGTCACACTGTTGTGATTTAACCTATAAACGCTTGTCCTCTGATCACAAAAAATGTCCCTTCATTGATTTACATAGTAGTGTTTTCATATCCAGGGCAAAACGAAGATGAAAGATACTTCTCTTACAGTTCTCTTTCTGTCAAGTTTGGTTATGTATTCTCACTATTTATATCCATTACTCCAGAAAAAATGTGCTGTTTGCACAATATCTGTTTATTTGCAGGTGTTTGAAATCAAACTGGAGCCTTACCTGTCTTCGTCTTTAATGGTGTTGAGAATATCTTGCACAGAGAGTCAGAGGCTGTAATTTTGACTGCACTTTGTAGCTGCCTTTGTTTTCATCTAGCTCCAACTGTGAGTGTTGGGGTCAGCCGATCACAGTGAGCAGGAACTAAAGCCAAATGCATTGTGTTTTGATCTGTGTGTATCCCCTAAAAATTCGTGGAGTTGTGATTTTTATATTTTAATTCTAATTTAAGATACATTTCTGCCTTCTCTTAGTTTGTTACATGACTAGAACAAGAGAAGCCTTAACCTGTATTTGCTCCGATTCTAAACCCCCATTTTTGTTTTTGTTTTTATTTTATAAATTTGTAACTTTAATGAAGACATGAGTGCCCTCATCTCCCCTCAGCTCTGAATCTGTCAGGACTTCCTGAAGCAGTAAATCTACAGGGCAAAGTTTTGCCAAATACGTTTCAACAAAACAGTTTGTTCATAATGAAAGATTTGGTCAATTAGTAAATCCGCTATATACTTCCATAAAGATTTATTTTAAGTAGTAGGTTCTTCCTCCAAATGATTACTTTGAATCTGATCTTTGGGGAGAAAAAGCTTATTAACTGGTTTCTCGTGAGGGTGGTAAGTCACACTGTGGTCATCGGTATAACCTCCTGAGCGTCTCCCAGGCCGGAAATGTGGCAGTAATCATGAGGATTTCCAAGAACAAACCTAATTTTTATTAAGTGTTCTCTTCCCTGTGAAAAGAGAGGAGAAAGAATTTCCTTGTATATTTAAAACAATGATAATGATTGGTATTCTGCTATATATTTTGTTTCTAAAAAATGTGATATTAAAGTAGATGTATCCCTTTAGCATTACCTTAACGGCTAGAGCAGAGGGATGAATCTTCAAAAAAGTGTCACAGTACATTTTCAAATTTAAACTTGAACCCCGGTTCATCTTTAGCTAATGTTGTGCTTTTTTAAGGCTTCTTTATTTTTGATACACAGAATGCAGTCGTACTTGATCTTTTAAAATTGAAACGTGAGCTTATCAGAAAAAGACAAAACTGCACAGTTCTAATAATCAGATGCAATTATACTGCACAATTCAGTGATTGTAAAGTATCCTGTAACGAGCAATGTTTGTCTCCTATTTTTTGATACCTCTTAAACTTATGTCTTTTAGAAAGACAGTGCCTCTGTATGCTTTTTGTATTTTTACTGAGTGTAAATATTTGTTATATTTTTGGTTAAGAGAATGTAAAAGTCCATTTATTATTATCATATCTACTAATACATTGGTGGAATCAATAAAGAATCTACATTAAACTTCTCTGCTCTTTATTTCATACACAGATAAAATAATGACACCCAGTCACTCAAGAGGGCCAGTGTGGGGCTAGCATTGGTGTGAAGGCCTTATTTTTTAGATCCCCAGAGAAATTGGAATGATCCACTTATTGTTGACTTGGTGGTGTCTATAAAATACCTATCTCTTTTTTGGGTTTTAAAAAGCGTGTTTGATGACAAACCAAATAACTGGTTAATCCCCATTTGGGCTTGTTTCTCAGAACAGGAAAGCCCAGGGCTAATGGGATGAGTACACGGGGCTCTTGGGGACTCAGGGCCCGGCATTTACACTGCTCGACATCACCTGTGCGTCACAGGAAGGGCGGAGACGTAAAGGTGCCAATGTGTGTCCCTTTTTATAGCAAAACGGCAGCTTTTCCAGAACCTGCACTTGATATTTCTGCTTTTATCTCACTAGTCAGAAGTGGGTCCCATGACCAGCGGCTGCAAGAAACTCGGGAAATGAACTTTCTTAGCTGAGCCATCAACGGCCCCAAATCAAAGTCGGATTCCTTTTAGTGAAGAAGGAAAGAATGGACGTTGAGTGGGCACCTGGCTCGATCTGCCACAGCACTCCTCGTGAGGCAAGAAACGCAGCAGTTTCTTTCAGGGGATCAGATCCGAGAACCTCGGTGAAGAAGGAGGAAATTTTGCTCTACCATTCCTTCCTGAAATTTTCCCAGTCTTCATTCTGTACCTAGGGAATATTACTACCATGATAGTCAGGCTTCTCCCTCCTCCCAGTTAACTCCCTCTCAGCACACGCACCAGCTTTCCCCCAGGGCATTCCTTCCCCTGACCATCTCTGACAAGTGTCCCTAATTCATTCCTTTACCTAGAAACATTACACACAAAAGTAGGTTGAGTGCTGGCTACTAAAAACAACTAGCCCTAATTCCTAGAATTTGTAAATGTTACTGTACTTGAGAGAAGGGTCTTTGCAGAAGTAATGAAACATTTTGAGATGAGATTACATTGGATTATCTGGATGAGCCCTCAGCGCCAAGACAAGAGTTTTCTAAGGGAGAGAGGAAGGAGGATAAAACAGACCTAGTGGAGAAGGCAGTGTGAAGACGGCAGAAAGGCGAAGCCACAAGTGCAAGAATGCCAGTGGCCTCCAGGAACTGGAAGAGACAAGATTCTTCCTCCACACCTCTGGACGACTCCCTGATTTGGACTTCTGGCCTGTTTAATATAGGAACCCGAGTCCTGCTGATCTGTTACGGCAGCCCTAGGAAACTACTACACGTTACTCTCTTTGTCTGATGTTGGTGACTCGGGACCGGTAACTAAAGGAAGTCTGCAAGGACGCCAGCGGACCACCTCCTCCCACCCCCAGAAGCATCTGATAAACGGAGACACGGATTAGCCACCCCAGAGGCATCCCCTGCAGCAGCCTAGTAAGCCTGTCGTTTTTCCAGTGTTTACAGAAGGGACACTCCTCTCAGTCTTGCCAAACGTAATGTTTTCCATTTTTCTCATTTCAGGCATTGTGACGAATATGTACTGGTGCCCTACTGTGGTTTTCATTTTAATTTCCACAATGATAACGCGAGTAAACGGATCATTTGGATATCTCTGGGGTGAAGTATCTTTTTAAGTTCTTTTTTGAAATGTGTGCTAGAGTATTGAAACATATAATGACCTTATATCTAGCAATCTTAATTCATTTATTCTAGGTTTGTGATTCTTTTGGGTTTTTCTAGATACTCCTATCCTGTGATCATAATGACTTTTATTTATCTCCAGTCATTTTGTGTTTCGTTTCTCACCTCCCTGCCCTGGTCACGGTGCTAGTTACCATGTTGTAATAGTCAACTATGGTAACTAGTACCATGTTGAATAGAAGTGGTCGGGGTGAGATACACCTTTCTTTGTTCCTCATGTAAGGGGGAAAACCTCCCTATTCACCATTGATTGTAATGATTGCTGTAGGGTTTTTTAAGTATTCTTTATGAATTTAAAGATGTTTCATTTAGAATTTGATAAGTATGTGTGATGGATTGAGTTATCAAATGCTTTTCTTGCATCTGCTGAGAAGATCGAATTATTTTTCTTGGATCCACAAGTGTTAACGATAGATTTCCTACTGTTAGCCACTTCCTGCCCCACTCCTGCTCCCCACTTCTCCTTCCTCTTCGCTAGAATAAATACCACTTGGTTATGATAGGTAATTGTTACATATTTGTGGATTTATTTTGTAGTGTTTTGTTGAGGATGTTATATCTATGTCCAAGAAAGAGATGGTCTATAATATCCCTTTCTTGTAATAGCCTTGTTAGGTTTTGATATTGATGTTAAACTGGACTCCTGGAAAGAGCTGGAAAGTATCCTCTGTGTCTGTCGTCAAAGTTTCTGGAAGATTGAATGCTAGCCACTTGCACCTCTGGACTCTCACCAGTCTCTTTGGCTCCGGAACGCTGATGAGTTCCTCCCCAGTTTACCCGTCCTTGCATCATGGCCTGGAAATTTTCTTTAGGTGGTAAACTGGGGCAGTGGTAAGGCTCTGGTCTTCTTTCTTTTGCTTTTAAGGATTAATGTCCTTCAGTGCTTGATGTCCAGTGTCTTAAATGGCATTGTTTTGTATGTTTTGTGTAGTTTTTTAGTGACTAGAGGCATGAAGTTGAAGTGCCAGTTAGTGCCTCTTGAGCAGAAGCGGAAGTCCACATAGAAAAATTGAAGGTAACTCTCAGTAAATAACAGAAACAGACACACACATACCCTTCCCCCACCAAAAAAAAAAAAAAAATCGCTAAGGATATAGAAGACGAGAACACCACATACAAATGTAATAATCTAATGAACTCTAGAACACGGAGTCATTAACTGCAAAGTATATATTATTTCTAGGTGAACATGAGCATTGATCAAAGTTGGCTCTGTTAAGCCCTAAAGAAACTAACAAATTGCAAAATTTGAACTTGTGTAGAGAAGTTTCTCTGTACAGAATTAAATAAGAAATTAGTAACAAGAACTATAAAAATTGGACGTTAAGAAATATTTCCCCCAATAACCCAGTGGAAAGTAGAAAGTTTTTTTAACTGAATGAAAATGGAAATAGGAATATCAAAACCTTTTGGTTTGAAGTTAAAGCCATACTTAAAGGGGACGTTTATAGCCCTAAATGCATATATTAGAAAAGTAGAAAGGCTAAAAATGAATTAAACATTCTTCTCAAGAAACCAGAATAGTAACAGCAAATTAAATTCAAATAAATGGAATAAAATAATGAAGAATTAATAACAAGGTGGTGAAATAAGTAAGATGCCCCAAAAAAGGATCAAGAAAACACTAAGTTCTTTAAAAAGACTAGTAAAATTGCTAATCTCTTGGAATGACCAAGAAAAAAGAAAAATAGCAAAACTATCATTAGGAGTGATAAAGAATGAATATGATTAATGTCATTAAAGACATGAGACACTCTTAGTAACTAAAATGTAGATGAAATAAATTCACAGAAAAAAACAACTTCGCAAAACTGTAACAAGAAGGAAAATTCAGTAGTCCTATAGATATTAAAGGAGTGGAACCTCATTTTACAAGCCTTCCCTCAAAACTGGAGGCCTCGGTGGCTTTATCAAGAAGTTGTACCAAATGCTTACAGAAGAAATACTGCTGATCTTAACAAAATCTCCAAAGTGGGAAGGATTTTTTAAAATAAGATCCTCGTGAAGACAACTCTAAAGGAAATTGCAGGTTTATCTTAAAATACGAATTAAGAAAAGAGAAGGCCATAGAGTTGGAAAATACAGTGTAATTCTCTATATCCTTCAAAGGACCGTTATCCAGAATACATAAAGTACTTCTGTGTGCAAAGAAAAAGAGCATTCAGTAGGAAAACGGGCAAGACTTAAACATTACATAAAAGAGGGGAAGTTGTCCATTAAACATGGAAAGTTGCTCGATCCCATTATGAAAAACTACAAAGGTTGGGATTGATGACGTGGAAGTGTTAGCTCTGCTGGCTCTACTTGGACTGAGGCAGCAGGTGATCATGGGCAGAAACCCTTTTCTTTTGCAAGAGCAAAAACAGGAGGAAAAAAAAACAATTAACAGGGAGCTGTGGTAAAATACGGTGGGGCCACCAGATGGCGCCACACTACCATGTGTCCCTTGTGGTTTTTGTCTTTGGAAAGGTAAGAGCAAGGTAATTTTTTTTTTTTTTGGTAAGATTTTATTTATTCGAGAAAGAGAGTGCTCGAGCAGGAGAGGGGGGAGGGAAGGGGCACAGGGAGAAGTATACTCTCCACTGAGCAGGGACCCTGCCATGGAGCTTGATCCCAGGACCCCAGGATCATGACGGGAGCTGAAGGCAGATGATTAACCCACTGAGCCACCCAGGCGCCCCTAATTTCTTGGCCATCTTTCCAGATATGTCTGCATTCTGCAGTGAAATTTTTTGAGAGAGTTCCCCTCCACAGAGGTTATGAAACTGAAACATTTCTAACCAGAAAATAATTTTAGACAGACTATAGTTGGATGAAGTTTGAACACTCATGAGTGGACAGTGTGGATACAGCTATTTCCGTATACATCATTTGTGCATTTGGACATAGGATCTGGAATACTTAACGAGTGTTGGTCTTTTCCAGGGCTGCTAAGGGAAATCTTCCAGAAAACACAAATGGTCCAGCTCTGAACAGGAATGAAAAGCAGGTAATAAACACAAGAACCAGTCTGACTTCTACAGTCCACACTGAGCAGCTGCCTCCTCCATGGACTCCTGGCAGCTTTCCATCTCATTCTGACACCACCTGGTATTTTTGGTGTTTTTTAATTTTGGCCATTTTGGTAGATATATAATGGTATTTTACTATGGTTCTAGTTTCACTTCCCTGGTTATTAGTGGGGTTGAGCTCCTTTTCATATTTATGTGGGTCATTTGATTTCTGCTTTTATGAAGTGCCTTTTTGAGTCTTTTCCACTTTTATCAATTTGTAGACATTTTTTAATGCAATCAGGATATGACTCTTTGTCACTTAGGTCTGTGGCAAATAACTTTTCTCACTCGGTGGCATGTGTGGTCATAATGAAGAGAAGTTCTTAATGTTAAACTAGAGAAGTTTATTACTCCTTTCCTTTATTGTTAGTGCTTTCTTTGTGATCTAAGAAGTGTTTTCCTCGTCCACATTCAGTAACATATTTGTGTTCTCTTTCAAATTACTTCAATATTATGCCTTCTAAATGTAGCTCTACATATATCTGGAATAGAATTTTGTGCATAGTGTAAGGTGGAGTCAGGTTTCAGTCTCCCACCCATTGATTGTTCCTGGACCACTTGTTGAAAAGATAAATCCTTTGTTCCACTGCCCTGTGGTGCTATCTCTGCTGTGAGCCATAGTATGTGTGAGTTTATTCGGGGGGTCTGTATACTGTTTTATCAGCCTATTCTTCCATTCCTTAATACCACACTGTTTTAAATGCTCTAGCATTACACTAAATACTGATACCTGGTAGAGAAAGGTGGCTGACCCTCTTCTTTTTCAAGAATACATTAGTAGTTGTCATATCATTTGTATTTCCAGATGAATTTAATGATGAGCTTATCAACTTACACAGAGTTGCAATTTTGAATGAGATTTTCTTGAGATTATAGAACTTGAAGGGAATTAACATTTCTGTAAAATTTATTCTTCTAGTCTATGAGCCCAGCGTATGTCTTCATTTATGTAGATTCTCTATTGCTTTGGTTTCATTGTTTTGGTTTAAGGGCTTTAATATATTTCATATAAGATGTATGTTTGTAAGTGTCTGATGGTTTGGGGGTTCCCCCCTCCCACTTTATTGAGGTGTATATACTTGACAAATAATAATTGTATATATTTGAATTGTATGTCTTAGTCCATTTGGGCTGCTGTAACAAAATACCACAGGCTAGCTGGCTTATAAAGAGCACAATTTATTTCTCACAGTTGTGAAAGCTGGGAAGTTCCAGATCAAGGTGCCAGTAGATTCACTGTTGTTTGAGGGCCCGTGTCCTGGTTCATGGATGGTGCCTTCCTGTAGTGTCTTCACAGAGAAGGGGCTTCTTTTATAAGGGTGGTCATCCCACTCACCAGGGCTCTTCACCCAATCACTTGCCACACAGCCCTCACTCCTAATACCGTCACATTTAGGGATTCGGATTTCAACCCATGAATGGGGGTGGGGCATAACCCTTCAGTGCATGGCGGCTTACAGGGGTACGACATGCTGATGTGATTGATGTATGTATACACTGCGAAACGGTTACCGCAATTAAGCTGGTGCATGTATCTGTTACTTCACAGACTTAAAATTTGCGTGCGGTAAGAACACTTAAAATCACCTACCGTAGCCCACTTCATGTATGCCATCTAGTATTACTGACTATAGTCAGTATGCTGTACAAAATCACTCCAGAGCTTATTTATCCTACATAAATCTTTGTACCTTTTGATCAACATCTCCCCACCCTCAACCCCTGGCAACCACTGCCTTCCACATACAAGGGAGATCACATGATAGCGGTCCTTCCGTGTGCGGCTTACTTTGCTTAGCATGATGTTCTTCAGCTTCCTCCATGTTGTCGAGAAAGGCTAGATTTCTTTTTTCTTCTTCAAGGCTGAATAATACTGTGTGCATACCACATTTTGCTTATCCGGTCATCAACAGACGGTTGTTTTCAAATCCTGGCAAGTGCAAATAATCCTGCGGTGAATGTGGACGTGCAGACGTCTTTAGCCAACAGCCTGCAAGGTGGAACCTGCCGTTCCTTAGAGAATGAATTTTCCCAAAATCTCAGTGAGTTTGGAAGTGGCTTCTTCCCTTGCGAAGCCTCCGGAAGAGAGCACAGCCCAGCTGACACTTTCAACTTCCGACTTGTGAGACCCTGAGTAGATGACGCAGCCAACCTGGGCCCAAACTTCTGACCCACTGAACTTGTGCTATTTTGAGCCACTGAGTTTGTGATAATTTACAGCAACAGAGAACTAAATATATTCTGTATTAGCTATATATTCCCTGTGTTCTCTTAAACAGGTTACCAACAATAACTATCTCATTTTTACTGCTGCTCTGAGGATGAAGTGAGTTAATCCACCTGTAATCCCTGGGCGGTGCCCAGCCACCTGGCAAACTATAGGCTGGGTTATTACAATGCCTCCCCTCTCTCTCCCCTTGCCTCTTTCCCCTCCTCACACTTCTGTAGTTCTGTACCTTAATTGTTCCATTTCATCTTCTTTTCCGGAATTTCATTTCTCTGCGCAGTAGTCTTTTTTTTTTTTTTTTTTTTGCACAGTAGAGTCTTAGCTGGCCCACACCTCCTTTTTCTGTGGTCATTTATCTGACAACTGCAACTATTCAAAATATAATCCAGATGCTCCCAAAACTAAAATCAATTGCATGTAGCAAATACACTAACATTCTATTTTTGACTTGTTGGTGAGACTGAGCGCTTCCTTGTTTCCTAAGTTAAAACATAGTAGGAGTGGAAAACTAGGAGGAGACCCACTTGTAGCGAGAAGAATGTGAGGAAGACCCCATGAGAGGGAAGGGGCCTGAACACAAAGGCACAGAAGAGCTTGCCAAACAAGGAAAGGCGGGGCAGGCTGTGTTTTGGGGATCCGTGGGGGTGTCATTCAGCAGACCCAGGGTCAGGGTGGCTAAGACACTCATCCTCAGTGTATTTTCACACTTGAAGTATATATAGTATTTTTAAAGCTTTATATTTATTAAATAAAAGATACCTTGTTCAACTGCAACAAAGACAATTTAAAAATGGGCAAAGGACCTAAAAGACAGTTCTCCACAAAAGATACACAAATGGCCAATAAGTGCATGACTAGATGCACAACATCAACCATGAGGGAAAAGCAAATCAAAATCATGACGGCATATCACACGGCAACCATTAAAATGGCTACTATTTAAAAAAAAGTTTTGGTGGAAAGGTTTAGAAATGGGAACACTGTGTCGTGAAGGTTGCTCAAAAAAATAATACCATACAATCCAGCAATTTCACTTGCAGGTGGATATCCCAAGGAATTGAGAGCGGAGTCTCACAGAGGTATTTGTCCACCCCCTGTATTATTCACAGTAGCCAAGAGGTGGGAGAGATGCAAATGTGGTGTGTACATGAAGTGGATGGAATATTATTCAACCTTTGGAAGGAAGGAAATTGTGACAGCTGCTACGACATGAATGAACTTTGAGAAAAGATATTAGGCTTAATAAATGAAGCCAGTGGGGCACGTGGGTGGCTCAGTGAGTTAAAGCCTCTGCCTTCGACTCAGGTCATGATCTCAGAGTCCTGGGATCGAGCCCCGTGTCGGGCTCTCTGCTCAGTGGGGAGCCTGCTTCCCCCTCTCTCTCTCTGCCTGCCTCTCTGCCTACTTGTGATCTCTCTCCTCTCTGTCAAATAAATAAATAAAGTCTTAAAAAAAAAATGAAGCCAGTAACAAAAAGATAAATAATGTTCGATTTTGCTGATGTGAGGTAACTAGTAGAGTTGAGTTCATAGGCAAAGGAAGTAGAACGGTTTCCAGCGGCGGGGCAGGAGGGAGAAATGGAGAGCTGTAGTTTAATGGGGTAGAGAATTTCCAGTTTGCAAGATGAAGTTTTGGAGATGGGTTGTACAATAATGCAGAAGTATGTAACACTCCTGAAATGTACACTTAAAAATGGTTAGGCTGGTTGCCTTTGTGTTTGTGTATTTTACGATTTTTCCAAACCAAGAAAGATGAACAGATGAAATACTTGTGGTGGGCTGCAGCTCGAAAGGGCACGGAATCAGTAGGCAATGATGGAGGTCCTGTGAGACCAGAAGTATGTGTAGGGCAGTTGCACATACTTAGTAAACCCATCTTCAAATGATCCCGGCTCCTGTGTCTCATCCATAAAAATCCCCTAGGGCCCGAGAGGTCAAGTAGCTAGTCTAGTCAGCACTGAGACTGCAGCAAGGGCAAGTAGTCACAGGGAAACTTGACCTAGGGTTTTAACCACAGCTTGTCAAGCACTTCATTTTGCTAAAACTCTAGGGCTTCATCATGCTAATAAGCAAAGAAGCTTTAAAAGTAGTTACTCTGTCATCACCAAGGTTAGACTTTTTTTTTTTAAAGATTTTATGTAGTTTGTCAGGGTGCATGTGTGAGTGAGCACAAGGAGGGGGAGCGGCAGAGGCAGAGGGAGAGAAGTAGTCTCCCCACTGAGCAGGGAGCCCGAGCTCCATCCCAGGATCCCAACCTGAGCTGCAGACAGCTGCTTAACGACTGAGCCACCCAGGCTCCCCAGTGTTTTTTTCAAAAGTTGTGTAGTGTGCGCTTTTTGTTGTTTAAAGATTCCACTCATTTGTCAGAGAGAGAGAAAGCACAAGCAGGGAGAGAGGCAGGCAGAGCAGGCACAGGGTTGGCTCCCCATGCTGAGCAAGGAGCCTGATGCGGGACTCGATCCCAGGACCCTGAGATCACGACCTGAGCTGAAGGCAGACACTTAACCTTAGACTCAGCCACCCACACATTCCCTGTAGTTTGAGGTCTTACATTTACGTCTTTAATCCACTTCGATTTTGGTATATTGTGTAAAGATCTGCTATGGTCTGAGTGTTTGTGTGCCCCCCACACCCCCTCACCCCCGCACGATATGTTGAAATGCCCTTTTTGATGGTATTAGTAGGTGGAGCCTTTGGGAAGTGCTTAAGTCAGGAGGGCAGAGCCCTCATAAATAGAATTACTGCCTTAGAGACTCCAGAGAGATCCCTTGTGCCCTTTCACCATGTGAGGACACAGCAAGAAGGTACTGGTTCTAAACTAGGAAGAGGGCCAGTCAGAAGCAACCATGCTGGTACTATAACCTTGAGCTTCTCAGCCTCCAGAACTGTGAGAAAGAAATTTCTGTTGTTTATAAGCTACCCAGTCTGTGGCATTTTGTTATAGTAGCCCAAGCAGACTATGACAAGATCCAGCTTTATTCTTTTGCATGTTTATATTCAATTTTCCAGCAGCATTTTTTAAAAGACTGGCCTTAATCTGTTGAGTCGTCTTGGCATCGTTGTTGAATATCTCTTGATAAGTATGTTGAACATTCATGGCAGAGATATTTTGGGGATCTCTGTTCTATTCTATTGGATTCTGTGGCTGTGTATGCCAGTCCCCCATGGACTAAGTACTGCAGTAAGTTTTGAAATCAAGTATGAGAACTCCAGTTTGTCCTTTTTCAAGACTGGCTCTTTAGGGTCTCTTGAGATTCCATATGAATATTAGGATGGGTATTCTTATTTATGAATAAATGCCATTGGGATTGTGGTAGATTGCATTAAATGTGTAGACCAACTTGTATAGTACTGACATCTTAACACTATTAAGTCTTACAGTCCATGAGCACAGGATGCCCTTCCCTCTTTTGTGTCTATAATTTCTTTCACTAATGTTTTACAGTTTTCAATGCACAAGTCTTTGACCGTCTTGGTTAAATTTATTCCTAAATATTTTATTCTAGTCTTTTTTCTTTTTTTTTTTTTAAGATTTTATTTATTTATTTGACAGAGAGAGAGATCACAAGTAGGCAGAGAGGCAGGCAGAGAGAGGGAGGGAAGCAGGCTCCCTGCTGAGCAGAGAGCCCGATGCGGGGCTCGATCCCAGGACCCTGAGATCATGACCTGAGCCGAAGGCAGAGGCTTTAACCCACTGAGCCACCCAGGCGCCCCTTATTCTAGTCTTAATACTATTGTAAACAGAATTGTTTTCTTAATTTCCTTTTGAATGGTTAGTATTAGTATATAGAAACATAACTGATTTTTGTGTGTTGATTTTGAATTTGCAGTTTGCGGAGTTTAACATTTTTTTTTCTTTCGGTTAGTGGAATCTTTAGGAATTTCTACGTAACAGATCATGTTGTCTGTGGTCAGAGCTAATTTTACCTCTTCCTTTCTAGTATGGATGCCTTCATTTCCTTTCCTTGCCATTAACTGCTGTGGCTAGGAATTCCAGTATTTTATTCAATAGAAGGGTGAAAGTAGGCAACGAAGTCTTGTTCCTGATCCTAGAGAAAGAGCTTTCAGTCTTTCACCACTGAGTATGTTAGCTGTCGACTTTCCATCTACAGCATTCATTTTGTTCAAATAGTTTCTGTTAATAGTTTGTTGAATATTTTCATTGTGAAACTGTTGAATTTTGTCAGATGCTTTTTTCTGTACTTTCATCCTGCTGGTTTTTCCTCCATCATTCTGTAAATGTGGTGTTATTACACTGATTTTCTTATATTGAACCATTCTTGCATTCTAGGAATGCATCTCCCCTGGTCATCCTGCATAATCCTTTACAGTGCAATTGAATTCTAGTTGGTATTTTGTTGAGAATTTTTTGCATTGCTTTCCTCTTGCTGCCTTTAAGGTTCCCTTTCTTTGGCTTTTGATAATTTCATTATATAGTTTACCCTTGAACAACGTGGCGGTTAGGGGTGCTGACCCCAACCCCCACCCCATGTAGTCAGAAGTCCACATACAACTTTTGACTCCCCCAAAACTTAACTCCTAATAGCCTATTGTTGACCAGAAGCCTTACCAACAACATGAACAGTCAACTAAAACACATTTTGTTATATATATTCTATACTGTATTCTTACAATAAAGTAAGCTAGAGAAAAGAAAATGCTATTAAAATCACCAGGAAGAGAAAATACATATTTGTTCACGTTCCTATAGCTCACTGAGCATACTTAAGACCCTTGTTGTAAATTCGTCATCAAGTCAGAGGTCAGCATTTTTTAAAGATTGATTTCTAGAGATTATTTTGTTCCTTTGAATGAGCCATGTTTTGTTATTTCTGTGGTTTGTGATCCTTTGCTAAGTTTGGACATTTGAAAAATCAGCTACCTCTCCCACTCTTCAGAGACTGGGTTCATGCAGGGGAAGACCTTCTCTCCTCAGCCCAACCTAAAGGCTCATGGTCCTCTAAGATCTTTGCTGAGGATGCATCTTGCCTGGGACTGCATGTGGACCTCTGTTCCAGGTCCCCAC
The DNA here is from genome assembly GCA_028534135.1 of Potos flavus. Taxonomy (NCBI): domain Eukaryota; kingdom Metazoa; phylum Chordata; class Mammalia; order Carnivora; family Procyonidae; genus Potos; species Potos flavus. Next base: position 18,122,256 of record CM052895.1, on the reverse strand, counting down.
ATACCAGCTGCTTTTACATGGTTTCATTTCCGTAAGAGTCTCATTCCTGCCCATTCTCAGGAGGCTTGAATTTCTCTTTCTATTCCTTTGCCTGTGATTTCTTGTCCGCAGATGTCCGTGGGTCTTCAGACCACCTGCAGCTCTAACCTGCTACTGCACCCGTGCCTGAGGTCAGCAGCCGCCAGCCTGCCTTCCACCCAATGCCACCATTTCCAGCAACGTTCTGAGTCAGGCAAGACAAACCAGTCCCTAGGCAAGTCAGGAAGTTACAAGCAAGTTTCATTCTTTGAGTCCCGAGGGAGAAACAGGATTGGGTCGTTTCCTCACAACCGAGGTGTACTGCAGCAGCACGAGGGTGGGACAGGGATGCCTCAAAATTTCTGACCATTTTGAGTGTGGCCTCTGTTCGGTGTTCACTTGGTTGCTGCAGCTTAACTGATCACTAGCATTCTCACAAAGCTATTTTGGTCCGTATATTATTTGGTGTGTCTGGGGGGAGCAAGGCCCTGGAGCTTCCTACTCTGCCATCCCACTGAAGAAATCTCTCTAATATTCGCTTAAAATGTAATGTTATTTTGTTTTATATTAATAAAAAATTGGCAGTATAAAGAAAATGAAATCCAGACAGGATAGACTGGAAGTACATGAAAAATGGAAGTCTCCATGTCCACTTCTAACATTCTGTTTCTACTTACAGGCCTTTACGTTTTGAATTCTGCAGGTCACCTCCTTAACTGTAAGTAATTTGGCATAGTTTCATTTCGTCACTCATCAACTTTGCTACAAATGATTTTATGCAACAAAAGAGGAGGCTTGCAATAGATGTCCTTTTCCCTCATTCCACTTATGGTTTCATTTCTACATTTAAGTTTCTCTGTTGTTGATGTTGTTTTTTAAGTAAGCTCTACACCCAACATGGGGCTCGAACTCATGACCCCAAGATCAAGAGTTGCATGCTTTAGCAATGGGGCCAGCCAGGTGCCCCTCATTCGTTACTTTTAGAATTTAATTTCTTCCTAGTTGTAAGATACAATTGACATGAAACACTTGTTTATAACCGTAAGGGAGTAAATACTTGACGCACTCCCGGTACGTATGTGAAGGAGAGTAGCACTCACGCTCTCCATGTCTTTCCCCGCCACCATCTTCTGAATGTGGTCTCCAGTTTTCTAAACTGTACTTTATGTTCTGTGGAAGTAGTTGTCTTTTATGGTTTGATTTTAAAAGATTTGAATCCTGTGATGATGTACCTGTGGGCCCTGAAAGACAGGCAACTATTTGCCACTAAACCTGTATCTCTTAAATGAGTTTTCTTAAATTTCATTCAGAACTTACTTTATTTGCATGGTTGATGCTATTCTAGGAGCCTGAGTTACACGCATCATTCACTCAAAATCATGTCTTACCTTTGGACAGGTAAGAATAGAATACCGAGAATTGTTGTTTTTGCTTCTTGACAGTACGTTTTTTGTCACCATTTACTAAGATCGTCTCAGTTTTATACTGTGGTCTCAGCACAGTGATGTTTTAAAATGCAACTCTTTTCCAGTATCCCCAGCTGTTTGTTCAGACCACTTCTCAATTTCTGACCTCTTATAGAACTTACTTGTTTGGCTTCGTGTCCATCTGTCTGCACCCCCAACACTAGAATGAAAGCTCCTAGAGGGTAAAGGAATTTGGTTTGCTCACTGCTGTACCCCCAGTGCGTAAACAGCATGTTGGGCACATAATGCGCAATAAAGATTTGTGAATGCGCAAATCTTGCAGCTGATAAATGGTATCTATTTAATTATGCTTCTTAGGACCAATTTTCCTAAAATCTTCCCAATGTTCTTATTTGGATAGATTGCTGTCTAGGTCAGCCTCAGATGTCCAAGTCCTGAGATACCTTTAAATCATACTACTAAGTGTGTTCTGCTGGTTCTTGCAGAGCATACTTTCCAAGATGTATTTTTAGAAAGGGTGTGTGGCAAAGTTTCTGACTGCTTGCTTGCCTATTCATCTTTATTTTGCCCTCTCACCTCCTCGACAGTTTGGTCTAGATAGAATATATATACTCGTTGAGAATAATTTTCTCTCACCAGTATGCGTAAAGTGCTCCATTATATTCGAGAGCTCACTGTTGCTACTCAGAAATCTGATAATTCTCAGAAGAAATGATCAGAGAAATAATTTCCCAGAGCTGGACACATGTCTTCCGAACGAAAGGTTTATTGAACAGACTGTGAAGTGGGAAAGTGTAAATGATAAAGGTTTTTGAAATTTCAAAACACAAAGCAGGCAGAGAGCATTTCTTTTTGATATTCCCTCCCCTTCAGAGCATTTTCCTTGCTCAGCACAGGTTGGATCGCTGGAATCCTCCGTTTCCTTTACCTTCTCATCCCTCAGATGACCTCACAGGCTGGGTTTTTTTCTGAAATGTCTACCTGTCATGTTAGTGCCTTAAGGAGGATCAGAATGGTGGATGGGAGGAGAAAGGACAGCTTGTTTTTCTTTCTCTGTTGCAGTAGTACCTGGCCCCGACAGGCTCCCGCCTGCAGCCTTAGCTCCGCGGTGCACACGCGCATCTCCCGACGGGCAGTTGCAGTCACTCACCTCCCGTAGCTGCGTGCTGTGGTCTGAGTGTGTGTGTCCCCACAGTTCATGATGAAATCCTAACTCCCCAAGGTGACAGTATCATGAGCACATCACTCATGAAGTGATGCCGTATGAGGAGATTCCTAGCCCTTTCAGCACATGAAGATCTGAGGAGTCTGCAACCTGGAAGAGGCCGCCCCTCCCGAGACCACACTGGCTCCCTGATCGTGGACTTCCAGCCTCCAGAACTGTAAGAAGTCAACTTCTCTCCTTTATAAGCTATGTGGTCTGGCGTATTTTGTCAGAAGAGCCCCCCCACAAAACCACTAGCCAAGCAGCAAAAATTAGATATAAGCAAAACCTGCAGAAATTTGTGAAAATGTTCATGTGACAAAATAGACATTATTGAAAACTCAAGAATTTCAGTGTTTGGAATTTGAACTCTGGGTGCTTGTGCTTAAAGCAGCGATAACGATTCTTAACCTCGTTTGCGCTGTTTCTGAGCAACGAAACGATGATGTTTAAAGACACCCAGAAATCTCAACTAAAATGTCTGTGGACAGTGCCTGAGCGCGCTGCTGCACAGAATCGGGATCCAACATAAAGAATCGGCCGGCTCAAATATTTGAAAGGCCCAGATGGTATAAAGGAGATATGTGTTGAGGCAGGTAAAATTAGTAAGTGAAGAAAAAGGTGACCAGGTGAAGCTCTGAGGAATTCTAAATAATAATCTTACTTGCTGGTCCTTGAAAAGACCAAAACCAAACATAAAAACCCTTGCTTGAGAGTCTCTTCTGGGCCCCCAAAGCAGGCCCTCAGTGCATTTACCGATCCAAAGCTTCCACACACGGTGAGTTGTAAGTAAGTAAAGGCTCCCGTGGAGTGTGGGTTAGAGTTGGTCCGTGTCTTCGCTCTGCGGCTGTCACCTTCCTGTCAGGCTCCCATCACCCAGCCTTCAACACCAGGAATGCCCCCTTCCTCACTGCTGGTGAGGCTCCAGATCAAACATCAGGGTCTCCTTATTCTGGTACTAACTTCCTTCCTTTGGGCATCAATGGGCAGACAGAAACTGTTACGATGATGAGATTGAAGGATATGGGTTGGGGTCGCAAGCAACCCAGAGGCTGTAGCTACCTGGGGAAGCATCAAAAACATCAAAAAAATGAAAAGTGAATATGCTAAAATAGAAAGTCAGATCAACATGAGTTGTTTAGGGGCGCCTGGGTGGCTCAGTGGGTTAAAGCGTCTGCCTTCACCTCAGGTCATGATCTCAGGGTCCTGGGATCGAGCCCCGCATCGGGCTCTCTGCTCAGCAGGGAGCCTGCTTCCCCCTCTCTGCCTGCTTGTGATCTCTCTGTCAAATAAACAAAAAAAAATCTTTAAAAAACAAAACAAAACAAAACATGAGTTGTTTAATGGTTTAAGTTTTCTTATTAGCCCGTGAGGAATGGAGACCAGAAACTGAAGGTAACCTTTGAATTGTTTTATTTGTAATGTGCTCAGAGAATTTTAAGCAGAGGTAAATAATTTCCTGTCAGTCAGTTTTGTAGATTTTTTGCATTTCTGCAAGCTTTAGCAAATTCCCGACTATGTCTCTAAAGCACAAAAAGTAGGATAGAGCTATAAAAAGTTTATCTTATGAACCTTTGTGCATTTTACTCATGTCCTTAGAAAATGTGCTCAAAATAGAATCCTGATAAACCACCGTCAGTTTCTTCAGATACTTTAATTAATCAGGAAGCCTTATTGTTACGATTTTGTCAATTGTGGAAAGAACTTCATCTTAACCCAATTACCTCAGCCTTAGGCCATGAAATGACAAATGTTATGAAAGTTTTTTGAAATCTTAGTATTTTTCCCATTGATTTTTCTACTTTAGAACCAACCTTACTTGGCCCGTCTCCTGATACAGCCAAACCCAACGGACCTATGCACAAGGTCCCACGCAGTGAGGAGTTTCTAACTGGACGTACTTGGTGAGTATATACGTATTCTTTGTCCTGAGCCAGGGCTTCTCAACTGTGGCACTATGACATTTGGGGCTGGGTAAGTCTCTGGGGAGGGGAGGGTGCTGTCCCCTGTACCACAGATGGTTAGCAGCCCCTCCTGCTGCCTACCCCCACCAGCCAGCACCCCTGCCTCAAGCTGTGACAACCCAAACTGCCTCCAGATATTGGGAAGTTTTTCCTGGGGAGCAAACTGTCACCTGCCTCCAAACTTGCTGTCGTGCTGGAAACGGTCCTTAAGTTAACAATACAGTAGCTCCTACCTTTTAGAAAGGGGTGGTTTTTGCATGACATTAATCTTAACTGAAAATGTAAGAATGCTAAAAATACCCTCTAAGTGAATTCTAGTTGACATGAACTAAGAAAGGAAAAACCAAGGCAGGATGGAAAGAAAACATTTATTGAATCAAAATCAATACTTTCTTTTAATATCTACAAGCCAACACTGAATGAACACAATGTACAAAAAAAGTATGCTTATATTATAAAAATATGTCAATTTTATCTTCTGGGTGCTGAGCAGAAGTCATTTTAAACAAAATCAAGGCAAACTTGCTCTCTATAATGAAACTGCTATAATTTAATAACAAAAGTGAAAGCTAATATATACTCACAAAATATCTTTAAAGGCCCACTTTAAAGGCGATAATGCTGCATTGAAAATCTTGAACCCAATCACCAGAGTGAACATTTCTTATTGGCACCACTTCTGCCTACATCATGGGAAAGCACCTCGTGTAGCAAATGCAGATCACTGACTGAATCCATGGCACTGGTTAAACCTTTAGTTTCCCGTGCGCTAAATGTTAGCATGTATTTCAGCAAAGTACTAACAGTCGATCCTAATTTTTTAGGTTCAATTTTAAAATGAGACACATGGCCCAAAATTAGAATCCCACTGATGATAGGAATTTGCCACCCTTCACTATCATCTTCAAGCCTCCTTAAAAAAAAAATGTGTGTCCAGGGTTACTACGTTAAAATTTGTCATTTCTTCTTTGAATTTATTGGCACCTTCCTTGGCATATGTTCTTGCCCACAGTGTGGCTACTGCAGGTCAGTTAGTTACACACTCAAGAGCGTAGCCTCGGGGTTACCGTGGAGATACACTCTGGTACTTAGTGAAGTATTTGGTCCACACAGAAGATCTCAATTAGAAAAAAAAGGAGTAAAAGCAAATCAGGAGTTCAGGACAAAGGAGCAGGGCTCCCTGTATTGTGAATCCCAGAGTTAATGGACAAGTACAAAAGTTCTACTAATCTTTAAAGTCAAAATAGACTAAAGAGCATCACTATGGACAAGGCCTGGAAAATCCACTCTGTCTTGTCGGGCCTTGGACAAAGCAGTGTCCCTAGCAGGACACAGACTCTGGCTGAGAAAAACAACGTGGGACCTGAGCAAATCCCAGAACGCAGTACACACACCGTAAATTAAACTGCAAACGGCCTGTTTTTATTTCTAAGCATGGTTTCCTTGACAGATTCTCTCTGGGACTGACATCTATGAAGCCTACAACTGTAGAAATACAAGCACTGAGGAATCCAGCGCCCCACCGCACAGGTCAGTTCTATTCAGAAGCACTGCTTTCCTGGTTTGCCTTATATTATATAAGCTGAGTATTTATCCAGTTACCTGGTTCATAAGAACCTGGGACTAAGATGCAAAGAAAACAAATTACTCACCTAATTTCTTAGCTCTCTACATTTTCACCTCAGTCCCATTTGCTGCATAAAAAATTAATCCTACTAAATGTAGTCAGTCAGGACTGCACTGGACATAGGATTTCAACGAGAATACATACACCATGCCCTCGTGGAGAAGGGAGAATACTTACAGAAATATCTGAAATACACATAATTTATGAAAAAGAAAGATTGTGGAGCCCGAGCAATGGTTTCTCACCAGTGTCCTAACAAATCACCATACAGATTTCTTCACTGGAAACAATTCGGCCAAGTCACTCTATTGCTCTGGGTTAACTTCCACTGCCCCAAAACAGGTTTGAATATGGAAAGGCCACTAACACCGCAGTTAGTAGTACCAGCCAGGACTTAACAGTTAGTGGAAACACATAGATCATCATACTAAAATAAGTCAAAACAGAATGAGTACACAATGAGACTAGATGAAGGCCTCACCACCATCCTCTGACACACAACCACACCTGTTCACAAATCACAGATCCTCACTCAAAATAAATATATCGAACATTTACAACCGAATGAACACCTTATGAATGCCAGATTTTAATCATAAAGTAAGCTACAGATTACCTTTGTGTGTGAAACTGACGTGACTCGGTGCCACAGCTAACCTCTAACAGCAGCAGTTACCCTCAGCCCACAGCAGCAAAGAAACACTCATTTCTGGCCTCCCATGGGCTCCCAGACGAAGCAACTTCATAAAGCATGCGGATATCTATTCTGCTCAAGTTTCAAACGAATAAAAATGATCATTGTGCTTATGGATGTCATACCTTCCAAAATATACAGAAACAGTGACAAATTAACAATAGCAGATCCTACCTTACCAACAGACTCATAAGGCAGAGGGCTGGAGACGGAAATAGAAACGTTTAAAATGGGGGGGAGGGGGGAGGATGCCAAATAGTGCTAGCGTTCACAGAAGAGATCATGCTAAGTTCAGATCCATAATTGATAAAAATGAAGCCACACTCCAAAGTCCGTGAGTCCAAAGGCATGCATGCCAGCTGAAGGAAATGCAAGGTTCATCTGACAACAGCTTCTTCAGAGCAGAACAAGAACGTCTCACTGGAGAAATCACAACAGGGTAAACAAGATGCCATCACACTTCTTTTTTGTATTTGAAAAGGAATCACAACAACAACAAAAAATTAGAGTGAAAAGAGAAAACACAAATTCACAATGACCTATAAAACCAAAAGAAAAATCCAAATTTTTTACACTTTAAGTTGTCTTAATTTGTAAAGTTTATCATCAAAGATTTCTCAATCATGCAGTCTAAAACATCAAGGTACTTCACTACACATGACATTCCCCAAAGTATCAATACTCAAAATAGTAATTTCATTCATGTTTAAAGGACACTATCTGTCCAAGCCTCCTCCCCACCTGGCTGTCTTATAGCACTTAGTACTGGTCCTGAGGAAAAGAACAACCGAAAACAACTACTCAAAATGCCTACAACCAGCCCGTGAAACCCTTAGCAGGCTCAAATCCTTTGGCCGTTCCCAGCGTATGACGCAGATACTCACGGGAGACAGGACTCGGGGCTATCCAGCCTTCGTATCCACAAGCTGCATCTGCACACTGGCAGACATCCCACCCCCGTAGCCCCCCTTGGACTGCATCTGGTTCTGAATGGAGCTAACCTAAAATGAGACAAAAACAGAACCAAGTCAAGAACTAAGGACAACGCAACTGATCCTGGTCTCAAAGTTTTAGCTAAGCCGTTTTGAGAAGGATGCTTTCTATAGAAAATTTCTGATTGCCCTTAGGGAAATGGTGAGGCTACTAAAAACATTTCAGGCTTCAGCTCCCTCTCCCCACTTAGCAGTAACAAAATACCTGGTTTGTAGTTCACAATATATTTAGTAACACTTCAAAAACAGAAGCACACAGAGCAACTCCCGTTCTTAATTTACAGACACCTCATTCACATAGGTGATCACTGCACTTACTGAGAATCGAACAAAAATAAATACAAATGAAATTAGATAAATTTTCAAAGTCCCATGTAATAAAATTTACATACCTGATACAGCCTTCAAGAATCCAAAGACTTGGATGGTAGTCCAAATTTATTCATTGTCATTGTAACCTAGGTTAAGTATTTATCCTTTCTAAAGACCTGTTAAATAGTTAACGTGATAATCTCTCCTCCCCACCAAACAGGGCTATTTTCTGATGGACTGCAGGATACATGACTGCTGGGTTCTTCTCTTACTTGGTGGAAACAAAGGCAAATGAACTTATCAGCAAGCTTAGAAGTGTCCGTAGTGCACCAAAACTATTCCAATCTTAGTTCACACCAACCGGCGGCAGATGGTAAGTACAGAAGAAGAGAATCAGGCTAGAATGCTAGAAATGGAGCTAGAAAAAGGAGCAGTGAAAAGGTGCCGGAGCTGCAGACTTAACAGTGCTGAGTCTGAGCAGGGGCCATCTGCTCCCAGGGCCCCTCACCTGTCCGTGGTTCCCTTGGGGGACAGCGGATGGGAAAACATCCATTAATTAATCTACTTATCAAATATTTACTGAGCGCTTGATAGAAAACATGCCCTGTGAGGTGTTTTCAATGGTGATCCTGAGTCAGTACGTTTAAGTAAAGGAGGTAAGATCTGCCTATTTTCTGAGCAAAGCAGGTTTAAATATATTCTAGTAGAAAAGCAAAATATAAAATGCATACCTTCTTTAGATCCAGAAGGGTTTCACTGAGAAAATCTTATTTGGAACATCTTAATCTAGTGATATCACATATAATTATGGCCTTATCAATATTCACATTACTCAAATGACCACTTCAGTTATTAATATTTAAAAAAACAAACCCTGAAATCTATAGGTCTATTTATTTTTAGTAACCTCGCTCAGTCTGAGAAGGCTACAAACAGAAGCTATCCGTTCAAAGTCCTTTCCTGTTCCCTTCAGGTAACCAGTTTTGTGGCACGAACATGATTCTATCCAAGTACCAAAAATTTCCCCACCTAACGTGTTACCTTTTCCAGGTATTTCAGGGCTATGTATAAAAAAGGCACATTTTTGTGTTTTTACATAGTGCATTCATAATGTCATGCTGATTCTAAGCAAGAAAATGGTTTTCCTCCAAAAGTCAGTTCAATTTCAAACAATACAATTTGGATGTTCTAATGGATTATTTTTGGCTGTGTATACATTGCATTTTAACACAGTAAGACTCTATTATTAAAAGAGTCATGGGATCCATTTCTAGGAAGAAGTTAGTATGAAAGGTAATCTTGGGAAGAATAGTGTGTTTAGAGGAAAAGAGACACTCCCAAGTCACCTGCCCCTTCAGGAATCCAGTGTGGCCAGGCCGTCCCATTTGCATCAAGCCAAGCACCTCATCTGTGCTGCTTAGTTTCTTCAGATAAAACACATTTATGGTTTTGTCTCACTCAGTGCAATACTATTGTTGTATAGAAGAAGAGTTCTCTCACCAAATCAGGCTCATATCAGTGCCATCTCTCCACTGATCTCACCTGCAGGAACTCGGGGATTCCGTAACACTGACCCTAACACAACCGCCTCAAGCAGCAGCCCGGGGCCGCGTGAGTCAGAGGCTGTGTGTCACAGCACAGACAGAAAACCTCTCGGAGACACAGTGGGTTCAAACGAGCTCAAACCCTTCATAAAAACACCTATTCCGTAAGCAGAGCAGGCTGTCTGGATCCAGCTCTCAGCTGAAGACGCAGACAGGGATGCCCTACGAGACCGTCCTCAAGCTCTAGCTAAGCTGCTGGCAACAAGCGTCCCCTACATCCATGACAGGCTTGTAGTGCAGACAAAATGCCAAACAGGAATTTTTAAAGAAATCCTGAAATGTACACAAACAGTATTTAAAAAGTTAAATACCATCATGAGCTAAAAATTTCATTCTGGAGCTTTTAAAAAACGTATAATGGGGAAGAACACATTTGTTAAGAAAATAAAATTCATCATGGATAATAAATTTGAAGCCATTCGCTCTAGTTGTGTGTATTATAATAATCCTATTAACAAAAGTCATAGGTTCTCATTTGGTCTTTTCATTTCATGCTGATCCAGGAAACAAAGCTACTGAACTGTATTTTGACAGCAACCTGACACCTCTTACATTTCCACAAAAGCAGTTGAACAAAACAAAGTACTTTTCCTACAGATTTAAAACAAACAAGCTGTTTCCTTTCAGGAAGCTACACATGTTATTCCTTTGCTTACCTAGTAACTGATGTGACAAACTTCTTTGCTGTATCCAGGATATACCATCTACCTATTTTAGAAGTCTTTGAGCTCTTGTTAAGAAGTCTTTTGTTAATTCTGTCCAGTAAATAAGTATACGATGGATAATTCTGTATTTATACAAGCCTTACTGACTTTCTGGTTCTAAACAAACACTTTAGAGATCATTTAGACACATCTGTTTACTTTAGATTTGGGGGAAAGAGGCTCTCGATACTTTGTAACTTATTACTTTTGGGCAAAAAAGACGCAGAACGCTGACACACCCCCTGACTCAGCAGTGCTTCTATTAGCGAGCACTGTTTTGTTAGACGAACATTAAGGAGTAAACGAGTTCAAGTGAGTAAATCTAAAGTGTTTTGAAAGTCACTGAAATCTCTATAAAAGATAGGAAATACACACAAGTATTTACATTAATTGTGAATAAATCACATTCTAAGATCAAGAAAAGGCTAGTCTTATTTATAAGGTAAATGCAATAAACATGTTTGCAAAAGGCAACCTAATCGAGGAGAGAAGAAATTAAATATTACTAAAAGGCTGACATCCACGTTCCTTTGCAAGGAGGCAGGAGAGCCAAAGGGCTAGTAACTATCATTGTAAACTCCTTTTAAGTATTTTTTCAGGACCAAGGTAGAAATAAACGCATAATTTAGCAAGTTAGAGGGGAGATTAGTTTTCCATTGCTCATTTTCTTCTTTGCTCACATCATGTATTTATATTCAGTGTCTACAAATTCACTGAGCACTGTATAACCTTTAAGAATGGATGTAGCTGTCATACAGGTGACCTAGGTCTACGCCCCAGCACCCCATCTGCATCTTCCACCAATACACTTACTGAATTCATTCCACTGAATAGGTCTCCTGATCCCACATGAGCCGTGTGCACAAAATTTGTTGGCTCTCCAATCATACTTCGGTCAATCCGCCGGCGCCTTTTCTAAAATACAGGAAAGAATGTGTTGAGAAATGTTTTTATTAACAACATGCTTACTCTGTTGGATTTATTTACTACGGATGAATGATTTTAATGACCATAATACAATTTCCCCAGGACATCAGGATCCCGACATCTTGGGAGTATCAGGATTATCTCGAGAGATACATATGCACACACACATACAAAATGATTGGTAAAGCAAAACAACAGGTTATTATTTAGAACTTAAAATACATTATTTCGCCTAGCTTTGGCCACTGAATTATTTGTATAATAACTATTTAGGTTTTATTGTTTTAAAAGACATAACTAAAATTATCACCAGTGACCCTTATCGTTAGCAAAAAATACTGTGATTTGAGTATAACACTGATTTTAACATCACTTTCTAGCTTTCATCATTAACTGACATTATTTTGATGATTTTTACTTAGCTTATACCCCCACAACCATTCCACACTGAAATGAATCAGCTGCTCTGTTTGGAGGAGATGAACAGTCTGTTCACTCTTCCCTGATCTGAGCTGGCTGGGAATGAAACCCTATCCAAACTCAGTCTACTAGGCTGGGGCTTAGTGACCCCTCCTAATTTCTGACGACCACCTCTTACAGGGTACAGAATCCTGTGTCACAATAACTTCTGCTTCTAGCTGTAATCCTTGCCCACCAATATGCCCATTCTCATTAGAGGGAGTTCCTTACCCTGCTGTTTCATTGATCGTGAGAGCTTTCCCAAGACGAAGGTTATCTTAAATCAGTCCCACGTTTTCCATGACCCCTCAGATACCGTAATCTCACTGACAGGGGACACTGCACAGCTGGCTCAGTGTCCTAACAGCAGTGCTGCTTCTCCCCTTTTACTTCCCTTTGAACAATACACTCCAGAAATTACGCTGTGTCTACCTCTACTGAAATGCTGGTATAAGCCTGATAAATCCTAAAAACTTACCGAGACAGACCCAAGTGACAGCACCTCAGGATTAAAAACAATTTTCTACAAAGCCATAAAAATGAAGAGTTCATATATTAATTTCAGAAGCCAGCATACATTGTTTGGCCGCCCTCTAGCTTTATGGCTGCAGTTTAGAATCCCTTAAGAAGCCCAAGGTTTTCCTCAGAAATATTTATGTTCATCCTCACAGCTCAAGTTTGCTGGTTTCTCCATCCAGTGCTTCCTCTGGCAGGTGGGGTCCTTGTCTATCTGAACACAGGTGTTCCTACATCTTGGAGTAGTTTTCTTCTATTATGTTTTTATAACGTTCGTTGTGTTCCTTTGTGCATTTGTTTCACTGTTAGGTGAACAGTGGATTGTATCTGTGTGTGAGAAAGTGTGTGTGTATGTGTGTGTGTGTGTATAATCTTCCAATTTTCTGGTATTTTTATCTAATATTTTTATTTCTCCTTCTAGTTTTGCTGTATTGAAAACTAACTTTAGGCGCCTGGGTGGCTCAGCAGGTTAAAGCCTCTGCCTTCAGCTCGGGTCATGATCTCAGGGTCCTGGGATGGAGGCCCGCGTCGGGCTCTGTGCTCAGCGGGGAGCCTGCTTCCCCCTCTCTCTCTGCCTGCCTCTCTGTCCACTTGTGATCTCTCTCCTGTCAAATAAATAAATAAATAAATAAATAAAGTCTTTAAAAAAAAATTAAAAAAAAAACTAACTTTAGTTGATCTTCTTCAGAAATCCACAAATTTTTTCTTACAGACCAAGACGTAAATAGGCCATTCCGTGTGTCATAGCTTCAACGGCACTGTGGTCCTTGCAGCATGGAAGCCGCTACAGACAATGCATAAACAAAGCAAGGAGAGCTCCATTCGGGGAACATGTCCTCACGGACACAGGGAGCCGACCCCAACTCTAGAACAGTTATTTTTTTCAGTAGGAGCTACATCAGACTATTTTTCAATTACGGTTACTTTTCAGAAGCTCTGTTATGAAATGACATCATACAGAATTTGTATTACAGGTTTCCATTTTCCCTCTCAAAATGCTTGACTGTATGAATTAGTCTGTAACCGTAGGAGTAAAATATTCTCATTTCCTTCAAGCCCCTTTTTCAAGGGTTGATAAGAAATTCATCCTTTTGGGGCCCTGCTCCCTAGGATTATAGAAAAATTTCAGGTTAAGAAAGTGTCAGAAAACCGAGAGGATCCAGAACTTTAGTCTATGTTCTTCAATTTTTCTATTTGTCAGCACAAGGCACGGATTTCTTGCTATCTTTATCTTACTCGTTGCTACTTTGGGTGCCCTAAAGGTCCCTCCCACAGACTCCACGCCCCTCAGCACTGACTTGACACCCACAGGATCCTTTAACTGGGGACGCCCATACCAGCAGTGTACTGCTTCCCCCAGACTCTCAGTGTATCTATTTCTACCCAGTCCATTCAATGTACTTCCCCTTCACACTATTCTCTTCTAGGATAACACAGCATAAATGCGCCATAAGAAGCAAAGCTACCTTCTCTTTTCTAGGAGTAAGGTAAGGAAAGAAGATGCCAATAGTTTTGTGCCTATTTTCTTCTTGGCTATACTGTTACATGCCACTGAATCTGCTTTGTTAGAAAGTTGTGTGTCCAGGCACATCCAAATGTCATCTTCGCCATCAAAATATAAGAATTTTCTCAATACCTGGGCCAAATTGTTGGGCTTTCTCCCCCAGTAAGGCCCTTGACTGACAGACTTCTAGCTTCTTGGCCCTCTCCACACAGCAGGAAGGGGTGGACGGCTCCAGTTGAAGAAAAAGGACAGCAGTGAAGTTCCAGGGCATATTGGCAGCTATGGGCCTGCAGACGTTTCCTCCTAAGGCTTCCTGCAACCCACTTACAGGTGCGACAGCTCCGCAGGGCTCAGCTGGAGGGCCCTCTCATACAGGTTAAGGGATGGGCACATTTCAAAGAGTAAGATCTACTTCTAGCACACTGGGAGTCTTGACTATCCCTTACCCTGTGAACACAAAGGAGCAACTTCTCAAGTTCTAACTTAATAATTTCCTCTGGAATGGTGTGTTCAGGGCTTAGCAAAAGGCTACACTTGGCCCATATCTCCACATTCAATGATTTATTCTAACAATTCAATTACTGAAGGAAGATTCTGGGAGAGAAATCACCACAGGGCACTTAGGCCACCACCCAACTCCCTAAAATGTTTCTGGAAAGCAATTAATGCATGGATCAGGTTGTTAGTCAAAATCAAAGACTATAACAAACATTCTGAAATACGGAGGAAAAATGTTCAACAGACTACTCTCATACTGAAAAGTAAAGGACATAATTAATTTGTAAATCTGAAAACAGTGAATACATTAACTTCAACTTTACGGAGTTGGGGGTCAGGTTTTCCCCTTTGATTTTGGAAGGTTTCTTCATGCTATTAATCTGACATCAATCTAAAGTACAGAGGTTGAAGCTCTCAGTCCTTTCTTCCCTAATGACATGACAGGTTTTTGTTGTTTTTAAGATTTATGAGAGAGAGAGGGAGGGAGGGAGGAGGGGGGGGAGAGAGAGAGAGAAGGAATGCAGGAGGGGCAGAGGGAGAGGGAAAAGCAGACTTCCTGCTGAGTGGGGAGCCCAATGTAAGGCTTGACCCCAGGACTCTGAGATCAGGACCTGAGCTGAAGTCAGATGCTTAACAGACTGAGCCACCCAGGTGCCCCATGAGAAGTTGATTTTACAGTCCAGTCCACAAGAGCTACAGCTGGCAGGAAGGCTGAAGGAGCCAAAGAAGTCATTACAGTAATGTTGGTGGAAAGAGATTACTTGGATTCAACTACAGCAGCTGAGGTGGAAAGAACTAGGTAGATTTAAGAGGTATTCAGTGGGTAAAATCAATAGCATTCGGTTGTTGATTGGATTTGAGAAGTAAGGAGCAGCAGAAGTTAAGAAAGATGCACAGATTTCCCATCTGAGAAGAATGTACACAATTCACAGGGGCAGGTAATACTGGAAGAGGGCCAGGCTTTAGGAAGAAGATGAAAGAGTTTAAGACGCACTGACTTTGAGTTATGTCTGAGACAGCCAAGTGAAGTTATCAAGAGGGCAAGGTGGATACATGGATATAGGATCCTGACAAAAGAAATCAAGTCTCACCAGCACAATAAAGAAGGAAAGTGCACCCTTACCATCGGGTGGAGAAAAATAAGCCGGAGGCTAAAAAGAAAATGCCTGAAGGGAAGGAGGGAAATCAGGTGTGTGTCCTCTTCAAGGTGTCACAGAAGGGTCAGGCAAACACAACTGAAAGCGGGTGTGAGGTCAGATAAAGACTGAAAAGAGTGCCTGTGGAGGGGTAAGAGTGGAGGACTTCTGAGGGGCCAGACGAGTGTGCAAGAGGCAGGAAATGGAACACTGACCACAACTGGACACAGTTTGGCCATCTACCTGGATAAGGACAAGAAAGAATGGGCTGAGCTGAAAGAACAGGAAAAGAGGACTGAATTTTTCCCATTAGGATGAGAAAGACTTGATTTAAGCCTAACTTCTGGTAATATCCAGTGAAAGAGTCTGAAAGTAAAGTAATCATCAACATGGCAACATTCCAGGGAGGGTATGAAGGACAGATCCAGATACAGGTTGAGATGTTCTTTGGGTTTGTATTGTAACATTCTTAACCTAGATGCTAAGTATAATTACATATTTCAAAATACAAAAATGTCCTATTTTTCAGTCACTATGGACACTTAAAGAATAGGACACTTCTGTGGTGTGCTGTATTAAGAATACAAGACAGAGACAAGATTTAAATCATGGGCAAACAAGGGGAATTCCAGAGTTGGGCCTCTGCAAAGAAAAACAGGAAATGGTGCACTCACTCTGATGCGTATTAACTGTTGTCAGTAGCAGAGTCATCGTTTTTCCTGGAAACATACTCTTTATAGGGTACTCTATTAAGACTGTCGACCTTCTGAATAATTCTTGCCATCCTTGAAATACTGTTATTCTGCATAAGGTCAAGGATTATAGTTGTGTTAGGGAGTAGATTAGGGAAAATGTCTCTTCATATTTACTCAATGTCAACGATCCCTCATTAAAGTGGTTTAATCTTAGAGATACATATTGAAATGTAGTTTTTTTTTTTAGATATCATTTTTAAGTAATCTCTATACTCAACACGGGGCTCGAACTCATGACCCAGAAATCAAGAGTTGCGGGCTCTACCCACAGAGCCTGCTAGGTGCCCCATACTGAAGTATTTTGGGATGAAATGTCCACAATTTGCTTAAAATTTTCCAACTAGGGGAAGGGGTTCACAGGTACAACAGGATGCCGCCCCCCACTGACAACCTCTGAAGCTGGGTGCTACATACATGGGGGGGAGGGTTCTCTTCCCTCTATTTCTGTGTATATTTGTTAATTTTCCTAAAAAGTTTTTCAAAGTTTAAGTTTTTTAAGAAGATCAGTTTTCTCCTACTCTTACACCTTAACACAAAAACCTAATAGGTATTGCTTACTAGTAAAAACTGTGTGACACGAGAATGAATATAATCAACACTTCATCTCTTCTCTGATTTCCACCAGAACTAAGTTTTGTCCTCATTCTTTCTGATACAATTCTAAAATCATTCCCTATCTACTTCCTGTCTTCCTCCCAAAAGTATTAGGAGATATATTTTAAATTTTGAAAACGATGGTGCAGAGCTACCGTATAATATCTGGCTAGCAGCTGCAACATCGATTTAGTTTGTGCTGTTCATTTGCATCATTCATGCACTCCCATCGCATGTTTTCTCTCTGAAAATAAAATTACAACTGAAAAACAAAAATGGCTTAAGTAAGACCCTGTGGCAAGGTGTTGGGTGTACTCAGAGCTTCCACAGGGTTTCTCTACATTGTTCTCAGCTCTGCCCTCCTGTCAGTTTCAGTCTCAGGCTAGTAGCCAACAGAGTTGCAGCAATCTAAGGCCTTCCATCTGTGTTTAAAGAGAGAGAGAAAAATAGCGCTTTATCAAAAACAAGGCCAATTTCCCCTGAGGTCTCCACAAAACTTCCTCTGGCATCTGAGTTCTGAGCCCTGTCTTGAACCAACCCCTCTCATCCAGAGAATGTCTTCCCTGAGCCAAACTCTTGAACCCAATCACTGCTGAAGGACGGCAGTCTCTGAGCAGCAGCACAGACCTGATCAGGGGTCACCAAGAGCAGGGGGTCAGCAGCTCCAACCATATATGGCTCCTGTATCACAGAGGAGGGGGAGAACGGCTGCTGGGCTTGTAATGATAATATCCATCTAGGTATCTGTTATGAAACCTTAAAATTACTAGCCAAATATTTAATTCAAAAAGCGGGAAGGGCACCTGAATGGCTCAGTCCGTTAAACATCAGACTCTTGATTTCAGCTCAGGTCATGAAATCGAGCCCCATGGCGGGCTCGGCGAGCTCAGGGGGAAGTGTGCTTGAGATTCTTTCCCTCTGTCCTTCCCCCGGCACACACACGCACTCTCTTTCTAAAATAAATAAATCTTAAAAAAAAAAAAAAAAAATCAAAAAACAAACACCCTGGAACATACCATTTAGAGAAACGATTACTCTGAGATTCTCCTTCCAACATCCCTCTTCTCTGGTTTCTCACTTCTCTCTCCTGTCTCCTACTTCCATCTCTGTGCTATTGTTTATCTTGTGTAAACCAACATTCTCCAGAATATCCTCTCTTTTCTTCCCTCTTGGACATCTTATTAAGGCTATGCTGATGACTACTGAGCCTATTATCTACTTTTCTGGGCTTGAGGCTGTACATTCAACTGCTTACTGACAAATCCAGAGGACCTGCAAGCTTCCCAAGTCCAACACTGAACACATAACCTTCGTGAAGCCCATCGCCCTTCTCCAGTCCCTGTTTGGTAAACAACATTTCTGCCAGCATTTCCGGCCAGGTTGGAGGGCTGTCCCTCAGTGCTCCTTCCCCCCCAGGCATGATCACATCCAATTAGCGAAACATCCTGTGGAGTTAGCCCACTTTGTCTCCTGGTCCCCACATTAGTGTCACAGCCTGATTTCAGGCCCCTAAGCCTCTCACCTGCATCCCTGCGCGAGCCCCTCACTTACTTGCTTCCAACCTCCTTTCCCCTTCCAATACGCTTCACCCTAAATCTAGACATAGCTTTCTCAGGTACAAAACTGATCATGTTACTCACCCATTTCAAATCACTCAATGGCCCAGGAGAAATTCAAAACTCCAGAGCCTATGGAAATCCTGTCTTTCTCGCCAACCATCTTTAACTACATTCCTTCAAGCATTCTAAACTTTCATCTGCTATTTCAAGTTCCCTCCATACACTGTGCTCTTCCAGAGCTCCTACTGCCTTTAATTTCACTCACTCAGGCCTGCCTCCCTTATACCCTCGAGTCCGGGGTTATGCACCCTCAGTATTCCCGGACTGCATGTTCACCTACCAAGGTAAAATTGACATCTCACATTCAATTTAAACTGTCCCCTGGATGGGAGATGCACTGCTATACAGGTAGCCACACAAAATGTGAATCCACAAGGGCCAGAACCCTACATGGTGCACAGCGATTCATCAAAAACTTTAGGTATGAATAAATTTATGAAGTAATAGTATTAACAGTGTGGAGCCCAACACAGGACATGAATTCATGACCCTGAGATCAAGACATGACTTGATATCAAGAGTTGGACACTCAACCAAGCCACCTAAGTGCCTCAACAATTCGTGTTCTTAAGGCATAATTTTTCAAACACATTTCTGCAGTAATATAAATGCTCCCCACCAAAAAAATAAATTCGCCAACTCCCTCAGATTTCTTGAATATTAACTAAGTAGAGCTTCTAGAAAAACAGTGATTACTTTATCACTTAAGTGATCACTTTAAAGTTCAAACTTCCTCTAGGACTACTGTCTGGGCAATTTAGTGTGCAAACACATGCCACTGAGGAACAATTTAGGGCCAGGTTCCACAGGCTAACAGGAGGCTTTAGGTAAGAGCACAGGTAGGTACTTCTAGAAATGGACACAGTGAATAGAAAATGATTGTGCCAGGGTGCCTGGCAGGCTCAAAGAGCATGTGACTTGATCTTAGGGTCATGAGTTTTGAGTCACACATTGAGTGTCAAGATCACAAAAAACAATAAACTTAAAAGAAAAATTAATGTGCCTGCCATTTGCGGCAGTGAAAGAAGCTGGTACCTTCAGGCTATAAGACAGCAACCACTTACTGGTGACCTAGACAAAGTATATCCCCGCCTATGTATTTTATCAAATAAACCCATGATTCCCAGCAAACATCCACAGACCCCACACGGTATTTTCAGTTTGAGGGAAACACAATGATACTCAACTTATGTATGACACTGTGTGAACTAGTAAAGCAAGATAATTCAAAATTTCAACATTATGAAAGAGAACTTCAGCTACCTCCATAGTGACTTCAGTGAGTACTTTCTAATTGCTTAAGTTCTTTCCAGCTTATCTCTTAACTCAAGCAAAAGACCATGAGGAACCGAAACTACTCCCTCAAGCAATAAGGACTGCCCTGAACAGGCAAGACATGCGTGACGACTGCAAGACGATGATCAACTTGACCTTCACTGCCCACCTGCACGCACTCAACAACCTTTGTCCCACATTTTCCTTATACAAACCTGGAGGCATTTTCGGGACTCTGGACAGTCTTTGAGATATTAGTCCATAGTCTTCCCAGTGTTGGGGCTCACTGAAATAAATTCCTTTTACCACCACTCTTCTAGCTGTCTTTGGAGTTTGTCAGCGGCAAATGGCCAGACCCGGTCCGCTCGGGACTGCTGGAGCCAGGTGCTCACGTAGCCTCCACTCCAGCTACAATGACAGCATCCACTCTTTAATGGCACATCCCTGCAATGCAGTGCTTTCTGGAGTGCTGTGGTAAGAGCCCAATCACTGTACAAAAGATAACATGGAACCAGAAGAGAGGGCAGTGGTCTTCATTCTGATTCCATGGTTTGAGGAGTTGTGTAATACCTAACAGGCCCACGGATCTTGTATGTCATCGTGATTTTATGAGAAGGAAAAAAAAATTTTATTTTTTCTTTTATTTTTTTAAAGTTGACCAAGACGTTAGGACATAAATGTTTATTACGTTTTCTGCACAAAACTAGTTACCGAATCTGTGAAGAATTTCTCTTGGCCTAGAGGTGCCATGAAAAATGTTACTCAAGTGTTAAGGGCACCAAAAACAAACTTTGGGAGCCTCTGAAGTAAGTTTATTTTTTTTTTAAATATGGACAGTATAACTAGGCAACAGGCATTTCTAAAGCAAATAGTTATTTTTTTCTATGAGACTATTAATAGTGATTCCCTGGATACATGAGGTGCCTCTGAGGGGCCTCCAACTGTTCAACCAGTTCATATAACAGAACAAAACAGAATAACGAAAGCTATAAAAATGGATTTGACATTCTTTGTAGAAAAGGAAAAGTGGGTCTTTACTCACACAAAAAACGAAAATGATTTTCACAGTAGTAATGTCACCTATGCCCTCACCCCAAACCTATTCCCACTTAGCAACTGGCTCTCACTTCTTAAGACCCAGCTCAAACTCAATCTTATAAGTTGTGGTCACTCGTTATTCCTTGATCTGAGCACTCAGAGAACAAGGCTCCTATTTCTGTTACAGCACTTAAGACACCATAATAGTTAACTTATACTTTGATATTCCTACCATAGTAAGCATTCTTCTAGGACCATAGCTTTGACTAACAAAAACTAGACAATAAATGACTGCTGTATGAATGAATAAAAGGCTTGTAAAGAAACAATGTCAGCTCAGTTCTCCAAAACCTATTGGTCTTATCCAGTATCCAGACTAAGTATTATTATGGAAGATGTTTAAGGGGGCTGGGGGGTGATGCAAATTCTAGAGGAGTTTAATTTCTGCACAAAAAATCCCTCAATTGATGGCTTTTTCCCCCCTCTGCCTCACAGTAATGCTGTGTCCTACAGAGCTCGACTGGCATCACTATTTTGGTTTTAGATTGGGTAGAACCTCAAAAGCAGTTGCTCTCAAACTCTGCGTCCACCAGAATTCCTGGAGAGTTTGTTAAAATGCAGGCTGCAGAGCTCTACTTGCAGAATTTTAAATCCAGCAGGGTTGGGGAAGGGCCAGGAATCTGCGTGTCTAACAATAGTCCAAGTGATGCTGATGGCTCAATGGTTTAGAAATAGTGGCTCTAAAGGCTTACAGCTGCATATTTTAAAATGAATAATGGCTAATAAAAGCCTTACTACATGCCACGCCCATTTCTAAGCACTTTAAACACAAGAACTCAATTGCTAATACCTTGAATAGCAGTATGTGATGTTTTAATATTGCCTTCAAATCTCAGTGCCTTTGGCAAACTCTCACTTAGTATCCTGACCTTTGCTCAAGTCTATGCATTATATTCTCACTTGTTCACCTGTTAGACACCCTCAATAAAATATTACAATTTTTGTTTTTTTATATTTAATTACTTAGAAAGCCATTAGGTTGAATGGTTTTCCTCATTAAAAATAAACAACTTTGTAAAGCCTCTGCCTTCAGCTCAGGTCATGATCTCGGGGTCCTGGGATCGAGCCCCACATCGGGCTCTCTGCTCGGCAGGGAGCCTGCCTCCTCCTCTCTCTGCCTGCCTCTCTGCCTACTTGTGATCTCTCTCTCTCTGTTAAATGAATAAATAAAAATCTTAAAATAAACAAACAAACAAACAAACAACTTTGGGGTGCCTGGGTGGCTCAGTGGGTAAAGCCTCTGCCTTCGGCTCAGGTCACGATCTCAGGGTCCTGGGATCGAGCCCCGCATCGGGCTCTCTGCTCAGCAGGGACCCTGCTTCCCCTCTGTCTCTGCCTGCCTCTCTGCCCACTTGTGATCTCTCTCTGTCAAATAAATAAATAAAATCTTAAAAAAAAAAATAAACAACTTTACAGCAACCATGCCACCATTTTCTTTTTTAATCGATAATTATTATCAAACAGAAGAGGCTAGGGGCCCCTGGCTGGCTCAGTCAGTAGAGCATGGGCTCTTCATCTCAGGGCCCTTAGGTTGAGTCCCACATTGGGTGTAGTGATGATTAAAACAGTAAGTAAATACATATAAAAGAGAAGAGCATAATCACTGTAGTAACACTGAAACACTTCTGAACCAGCTGTAAATACCTTCGGGCTCAGCATAGAGGCGGCAGACACAAACTCCCTTCTCCCAGGTCCTTCCCGGAAAGAGACCTATTTGCATACTTTTAAAGCTCTGGTCTAAGTATCTGGCTACTAATGAGGCCCCATCTAGGTGCTAAGATACTCCCCTTTAGGACACTAAAGGACAGGTCTTGGCACATTCTGAAGGACTAGGAACTACTAACAAATACACACATGATATATATCGCAAGGTTTGAGAGAGAACCAAGAACTTGGGCCAGGCTGAAAGGATAACCTTCAACTCCTACACAAGACCAGTCCTTTATGACTGGGAGACATGGCTCTTTTACATAAGGGACAGAAATCAACAGCAAGTCAACGGAAATGAGAAAAGAGAAGAATATGTTGCCAACAAAAGAACATGATACAACTTTGGAAACATACCTTAATAAAATGGAGATCGGTGACTTCCCTGAAATTACCAAGATTTCAAAATAACGGTGATAAAGATGCTCATTAAGGTCAGGAGAGCAACACATAAAAAGAGAAACAATTTCAAAAAGGAGAAAAAAAAAATAGAAAATATACCAAAGAGAAACCACAAAGCTAAGGAACAAAGTAACAATCGGAAAATTCAACAGAGTTCAATAAAAAACTAGCTCAACTGGAAAAGAGGATCCATGTTCATGGATCAGAAGAATACTGTTAAATCCCTATTATCCAAAGCAATCTCCAGATTCAACACAATCCTCATCCAAATTCCAGTAGCATTTTTCTCATAAATAGGACAAAGCATCTAAAGTTTGTATGGAATCCAAAAAAGAACCCCGGGCAGCCAGAGCAATCATGAAAAAGAACAAAGTTGGAGGCACCACACTTGCTGATTTTATACTATATTACAAAGCTACAGTAATCAAAACAGCACAGTATTGGCATAAAAACAAATACAAACATCAATGGAACACGAAAGCCCCCAAGTAATCCAAATTCCATACATGGTCAATTTATTTACAACAAAGGAGCCAAGAATACAGAAAAGGGAAAGAACACTGTCTTCAATAAACAGTGCTGGGAAAACTGGACAGCTAGCCACATGCAAAAGAATAATACTGGATCCCTAGCTTCTTATCATACCTAAAATTCAACTCAAATGAAGACTTGAACGTAAGACCTGAAACCATAAAACTCCTAGAGGAAAACATAGGGGATAAGCTCTTGGAAATTGGTCTTAGCAGTAATTTTTTGCATTTGACACCAAAAGCAAAAACAACAAAAATAAAAATAAGTGGGACTGCATGAAACCAAAAAGCCTTTGCACAGCAAAGGACACTATCAACAAAATGAAATGGCAACCTACAGAATGAAACAAATTATTTGCAAATTACATATATAAGGGGTTAGTATACAAAATACATAAATAACTCATACAACAGCCATAAAACAAACAACCTGACTAAAAATTGTGTGGAGAATCTGAACAGATACTTCTCCAAACGAGACATATAGATGACCAACAAGTACATGGTAAGGTACTCAACATCAGGAATTATCAGGGAAATGCAATTCAAACCACAGTAAGGTATCACCTCATGCCTCTTAGAATGTCTACCATCAAAAAGATAAGAAATAGCACATGTTTGCAAGAATGGAGAGAAAAGGAAACCCTAGCACACTACTGGTGAGAATGTAAACTGGTGTAGCTGCTACAGAAAACAGTTTAGAGGTTCCTTAAAAAAATTAAAACTACCACGCGATCCAGCAATTCTACTTCTGGGATACAGTATCACTAGCTCAAAAAGATATGTGCCCTCATGTTCACTGCAATATATTTATAATAGCCAAAAGGCATGGAAACAACCTAAGCATTCACTGATGAAGGGACAGAATACAAAAATGTACTATGCATACACATGAATATTACTCTGCCATTAAAAAAGGAAGGAAATCCTACCATTCACAACAACATGGGTAAACCTGGAAGGAAGGCATGCTAAATGAAGTTAAGTTAGAAAAAGACAAATACTTTATGATCTCACTTATATGAGCAATCTTAAAAAAAAAACAACTCACAGAACCAGAGATCATCCCAGTTTTTCAGAGGCAGCCAGTTGGGGTATAGGGGAAATGGGTAAAAGTGGTCAAAAGGTACAAACTCTCAGTTATAAGATACTGAGTTCTGGAGATGTACTATAGAGCAGCAAGGCAGACGATCCAGGGTACAGCACAGTTAACGATACTGTGTATTTGACTGTTGCTGAAACAGTAGATATTAAAAATTCTCACCATAGGAAATGAACATCTGTAGCTAATGTTAGGTGATGGGTATTAGCTGGACTTATTATGGTAATCATTTTGCCATACAGCAGACCCTTGATTAACAGGAGGTTTGAACTGTGCAGGTCCACTTATATGTGGAGATTGTCCGATAAATACAGTATAGTACTATCAATGCATTTTCTCTTCCTAAAGATTTTCTTAATATTTTCTCTCTATTGTAAAGATACAATATATAATACAGATAACACACAAAGTATGTGTTAACTCTTTATGTTATCAGTAAGGCTTCTGATCAATAGTAGACTATTAGCAGTTAAGCTTTAAGGGAGTCAAAAGTCATACATGGATTTTTCAATGTGGGGGATCAGCCTCTATCTCTGCACTCACTGTTCGAGGGCCAACTGCATAAACATACATCAAATCCATGACATTGTATACCTTAAACAAATATAATGTTATATGTCAATTATATCTCAAAATTGTAGGGGAAGAGAAGAGCCTATTCCTACCTCACAGACTGGAAATAATCAGCTCCATTGTTCCCTCATAAGAATTACCTCTAACCATTTTCATTCCTTACTTGTGGACCCTAACCGAGTTTTCTACAACACACTTCGAGTGTGAGTCATGGTTTTATTTGAATAATAATTTGATAAATCATAAGCATACTAGGATGATTATAGAGAGGTCATATATACCTATTTACAGGTATTAGTAATGATTTGATCTACCCAATCTACTATCTCCCATCTCTGTCCATGAGCCCTTTTACTGATAAGTCAGACCAACTTGGAAGATAGTCTGTAAATGATAGTATGTTATACTCTATTAATAGTAAGGAAAACATTAACAGAGCAAGAAAAGTTTTTCCGCTAATCAGACATAAAAAAGCAACCTTGGAAAAATAAGCACTGTTATCATGACTTAAAATATATAAAAATACGTAATTCATCACAAGGTTTTATTACCTATTAATCAATCAACATGTATCTAATGAGTTTTAATACACTGCTCAAAATGACACACTTACAAATTTAAAGGGGGTGAAAACCATATGAATATGAAAACCATATGAAACTGTAAGATAATATAGGAATCCTCTACCTTCTGTTATCTTTCATACCAAATTTAATTAATAGGGCACAAAAGTCAAAAGGGCTTACCAGACCTTAGCTTTGCTAAAACCTGGCCAAAGATATATAACTAGCATTAGGTCTTTAGCCTTCTTTTACTTTTTCACTTCAGTTATTCTGTCAATGTAAAATAGTCCCTAAGTTTATTTCAGTATTTGGTAAACAGATACAAGTTTCTGACAGTAAAGCTATCATTTACCAAAAGATAAAGAGTTATGTTTACAATTCCATACCCTTAGCTCCTATTCTACTGATTTGGGTAACTTCTTTTTTTCATATAGTAGCTCAGGGTATTCCAGACTTAGAATAATAATTTTTTTATTGCTCTTAAATGATTTGAAGCAGTTTTTTAACATGTTTACCAGAATGAGTAATAGACATCCAAAGTGACCAAGTGAGATTTATCCTTGTACAGAAATAGATATAAATCTTCATAGTGGACACATGCCATTTCTTTCTACATACTTTTTGTTCTGGAAACACCAGTCTCCTTCCTTTCCTTTCGGGAAGTCACCTCTTCCCAAACCCAACCATATGATTTTGATAGGCTGCCAATGACAACAGTCCACAACCCTGATTCCAAGGGTGCGCCTATGACACAAACTGCGCCAGAATCCTTCACTGGGGAGGACTAACGCAGGCAGAAGCCTTTTGTTCCTCATGGTTGTTAAATTGAGATGATGAACCTGAAGCTGAGGGCAACCATGCTTCCTATGAAGAAAAACACTCATCTCCAGTCAGAAAGTAAGAAGCCAATGTGCCAAGAATCAAGAAAGCAACAGAGGGGAATCAGAAGAGTGCCCCAGGCCTGGGGTACAGAAGTTTAAGAAGCCAGATCCAGCTTTCCCATGACTAGTAATATAGCTGATAGAACCACCTGTGGAAGTCTGATAAGATCATAACCCCCCCCCCCCAATTAATAGGTTAAGGTACAAAGTGAAGAGAAACCAAGAGTGAGATACTGCAGAGACTGAAAAAAAAATCTGCTCTTCAATAACTAGTAGCTTACTTTAAATTCCATATTCTTATATTTAGGTCAAAACTTCCAAAAATAGTAAAATTTTCAGTATACCAACTCATACTGTATCTTGTACTCTGTACTCCGGGGCCAATAAATGATAATTCTGTTCCTCTGGTTTCTAGGTCTTGGTACACTCACTGGAATGCCAGCAGTAGCCCTCAGGTCAATAATAAGGAACCATTTCAATAAAAGATGAGAGCCACACTACATATCACCCAACTAGAGTTACAAGCAAGGGAGTCTTTCAGGGTACTGAAAGGCAGAATATTTCATGCTAGAAATATTTACCAATGTGGGTTACTGAAAATGCACTCAAAATCCAAACATAAGTAGAGACCTCTTTATTTTGCCCTTTAGAGTTTAATAGATAACTAAGCTTTCTCCCTTTCACTATAAATTTTGCAGTTGCTAACAGATGAGAGGTTTGCAGGAGGCCCCAAAATTTGTTTTTCAAAGCAATCTCTAAGCAAGTTTATAGTGACCTTCCAAGGGCGAAACTGCTAAAAGCAAAACTGAAAGAACTAGCTGTTCTCATCTTTCGGTGAGAAACCTGAAGTGAACATGGGGAGTTCTTTTTCTCCTTCTATTTAAAGTTAGTATCTGGATTAAAGTGACACATTGCAAGTATGAAAAACTGAAGCACAAAACAGGTTTAAAAAAAATAATCTGAAATTGGTTTTCTAAGTACTAATGACAGAGTTTTCAGAGCTTTTGAGTATAAAAGCCTTTACAACACGAGAGATTTCTGCCACCACAGGTCCACCTGAGACTGTTTCTGTACATGGCATGTGCACGCACACGTGTAGGCATGCATAACGTAGCTAACTTCAGAATGGCAAAACACCTTGTATCTTGCCCCAAAAAACGTGTGATTTAATAAGATGGGCTCCACTGATTTCAGTACAGGGAGACCTGTATTGCACTTCCGACCTCTAAGTGTACATAATAAATTTGTGTTGCTTTCATCTACTAAATGTATGACAGACAATCTGCTACTGTAGCAGCAGGAAACTCATGTTACTAGGGAGGTCATCTTACTCCACGAGGTTCCATAGCTCCTACTAAAGCACATCTGGGAACCTTCTTGTCCACGAGTCTTTCCTTCTCTACGGTACTGACAGTTGCTCTAAAATAAACAAACATCTTAGTTTCAAAGAAAGTCCTGTAATTACCCCCACACGCTATGTGAAACAGAGAAAGAGCAAATGTTTAACTTAACTTTTTGTAAATATTGTTCACAGGTGAGCCAAGCAGAGTTCTATAATTAATTTCTTTTCTTGTACTGTCTATATTGAATTGCTTCTTTTTCTTTGGTTCACCGTGAAACTCATTAATTGTTTCAATACTGCCCACAAATACCTTACAGTACAACTGGTTAAATAGCTAAACGGCTAGCCCATACAGTCTGAAATTTCACTAAAGGTTAGGGGTTTTTTTTCATTCAATAGGCCTTCAACCAAAAAATTTGTTGCTGATGTTATTGTTTCAGTTGAGGAATATGTTCCTGTATTGTTACTTTGGTAATTTATTCTTGAAGGAATTCTAAAGAGCAAGGCGTGAGACTGCTTCTTGTCCGTATCCCCCTCTCTAGGCAA
The DNA here is from genome assembly GCA_028534135.1 of Potos flavus. Classification (NCBI taxonomy): domain Eukaryota; kingdom Metazoa; phylum Chordata; class Mammalia; order Carnivora; family Procyonidae; genus Potos; species Potos flavus. The sequence goes on along the minus strand of CM052895.1, from coordinate 18,093,683 downwards.
CTAGATTGTGGCTGCTGCTCAGCCAATTCCTACTCTTATCAACTACTTTTCATTATCTCTCTTCCATGGTTACCTCTTTATCCTCTCTCTGTGAATTTTATCTTTTCATACCTTTTTGTTTTTTAAACTCCTTTAATGTGGTGTAAAGTGGGTTTCAGGAGAAAAGAAATGGGGGAACTGTGTGTGAGGAAGTCCAACATTCTCTCTTATGTTAGGCAACTGAATCTCTCTTCCTGGTAACTGCAAACCAAACCAAAATACTTGCGGCAAGAGATCAACTCTTCAAACTTGGAAGATCCTGTTCATTTCAAATACAATGTACTTAGAAATAATCGATGGAGATAAAAACAAGAAAAAGCAGAAAAAACTGTTTTTAAATGAGAGGAAATCACAATTTATCAACTCTACATTCATTATAAGAGCACCCCGAAAGCCAGGCACTACACTAAGCACTTTACATAAATTATCTTATTTGACATACTTAACCTATTATCTACTTTAACATATTCAATCCTAGGAGTTAGGATTATTATTCCTATTTTTCCTAACATTATTCCTATTTGCAATTGTTTAATCTCCTCAAGGTCAAACAGTCAATAAGTATTGGCACTGGAATTCAAACCCTTATCTGAACAACTCTAAATCCCCCAGAAATCCAGGTATCATAAGAAGAAGGAGGGAGAGAATTTGTTTTTTCATAACTATCCTTAATTTTGGGGTTCCTAAAAATGAGATCAATTTCCCATAGCTGACTACTACTAAAAGCAAATTTCTCTTATGTTCCTTACTAATTTTACCTCCTCTTAAAGTAGACAAGAATATGGTACCTAGTAATAGCTTTTCTGTGTTAAATGAAGAGAAAGTTTTGTTTACTTTGTATACAGAACTCACCCGGCTAATGTTTTTGCCAGTATTTTAATGCCTTTTGAATACATTCATATATGAGTACATGCAGAAGCATTCGTGTATGTTAAGATCCCAGTGAAGAAATTACCCAAGTAGACACTGTAGTAACAAATAAAATGAAACCAAATTCAAAACCACACAAAGAGGGACAGAAGGAAAAACGCAAAGAAGGAATGAGAATGACAGACACAGATATCATTAAGTTAATATATATGAAAGTATTTGAACTAAGAAGGTGTATAAAAATGGTAGATAATAATTAATATTTGATGGTAAGGAGAGCCTTTTAAAATGTTGAAACTATTGGTTTCATCTTAACTTATTAAAACTACGGATGTGTATTTGCATACTTTCATAATTCGATTTCATATCCAATACATGTATTCATTCCCATTTGGATATAAGTTATGGAAACACACACTAAAAAGAAAACCAATCTTAAAATGCAAAGGCTCTACCATTAACTCATTAGTCTCAACTTACTTTACTAGTTAACAGAGTTTCCAAATCTGCATGTGAGCACACAAAAGCATTTGACTAGGTGTCTGTACAAAAATTATTTTCAGTTCACAAATGAAAACAGAAAACAAATCACAAATAAAACAAGTAACATCTTGGGCACCTGGGTGGCTCAGTGGGTTAAAGCCTCTGCCTTCAGCTCAGGTCATGATCTCAGGGTCCTGGGATCGAGCCCCGCATCGGGCTCTCTGCTCAGCGGGGAGCCTGCTTCCCCCACTCTCTCTGCCTGCCTCTCTGCCCACTTGTGATCTCTCTCTCTCAGTCAAATAAATAAATAAAATTTAAAAAAAAAACAACAAAAAACCAAACAAGTAACATCTTACCTTCTAAAACAGAGGAATTTAAGCAGAGAATTAGCTTTTCGACAAACTAAAAGAAAGCTGATTGTACATAAGCAAATGGAACATTAAGCACCAGAAATGTCTTATCTAAAAAATCAGAAGAATTTTTACTATGTAGAAAGGTGGTAAGGGACCACCTTCAGTATACTCAGGACTTAAAGGAAATATAGCTGAGATCTTACAATCTGTCTTGCATATGGTAGCTGCTAATAAAACTTATCTGTAGTATTTTCTACCCATTACAAACAAGATTTTGTGTCAAGATTTTTATTTACTTGAGAGAAAGTGAGTGAGAGAGAGAGAGAGACTGAGAGTGCACGGAGGCAGAGAAAGAAGCAGCCTCCCCGCTGAGCAGAAAGCCCAATATGGGGCTCAATCCCAGGACCCCAGGATCATGACCTGAACTGAAGGCAGACACTTAATTGACTGAACCACCCAGATGCGCTACAAATAAGTTTAAAGTAGAGAAGGATAAGAAACAGAATGGTCTTTTCCATGTGTTTACATCAGTGATGAACATACTCTTAAGGAGTGCTTCTAAAAATGTTCAATATACTATAAACGTAAGTATCTATCCCAGATAATTATTACAATACCACTATACCACAATACCACTATAGCATGATGTTCCAGAAATGATTTAAATTCTAATTTCTCCCTAATCATAGAGTACGTAAGATTCGCACAAACACTTCATTTTTCTACAATAATGAATAGTTTGTTACCTGCCTGGTATATTCATATTTAAAAAATTTTTTAAATAATAAAATTTGTATTCCTTAACAGTATTATTACTTTCTTTCCTGTTTGTATATAATACCAAGACAATGTGAGAATCAGAACCCAATCCACACTAACTCTAGACATATAAAGACTTCTTCTTCATTCTTGCTGTTTCTAGGTTTATAAAACCCAAGATTCAGTAAAACAAAACAAAACTTAAGCTGCTGATATTTTAGAAGGGCCTTTATTTTAGCCATCTTAAAAATTTACCACCTTGAGGCACCTGGGTGACTCAGTTGCTTTAGCATCTCCCTTAGGCCCAGGTCATGATCTTGGCATCCTAGGATGAGTCCCAAAGTCAGGCTTCCTGCTCGGCAGGGAGTCTGCTTCTCCCTCTCCCTCTGCCCCTTCCCCCTGCTTATGAGCACGCACACACTCTCTCTCTCTCAATAAAAAAATAATCTTAAAAAAAAAAAGAATTCACCTTATGAAATGATACAGACTTTCACACTACTTACACAAATGACAGAAGTTATAACTGAAGACAGTGTTTTCTAAATAAACCTAACAATATCCCCGATGTGGTCACATGACTTGCAAACAACAGACCTTTTAAGAAATGTTTCAGAAAAAAAAAATGTTTCAGTATTCCTTTAAGGAGCTAGTTAATACAAGCTCACACCACTTAACATGACCTCCTAGATGAGGAAGACTTTATGAACATAAGGATATGGATTTTCTAACTAGCATAAAGAAAAAAAAAAGTGGGGGCTTATTTGTCATATACATACATACTTTTTAATTATTTGACCACAATGGGCTTTTTCCCTTCCTGGTTTATCCAAAAAAACCTTCCTGACTTTCCTTTCTTTTCTTTTTAGCAGTATTTTTAGGATTTATCTAAATGTGTCCTTTTTTAAAAGATTTTATTTATTTATTTGAGAGAGAGTGAGAGCACGAGAGTCAGAGAGAGAGCACAAGTTGGGGTGGGGAGACAGACTCCCGGCTGGGCAGGGAGCCAGCTGCGGGAATCCTGGGATCATGACCTGAGTCGAAGGCAGACGCCTAACCGATGGAGCCACCCAGATGCCCCTATGTCTTTTCTGTACTCTTAGAGAAGTGTCTTTTCTGTACTCTTAGAGAAGTGATCTTATCCTAGAATAAAAGAATATGCTGATGAACAAAAGTTTCAAGAGCTGAACTGTGGAATTTTATTTCAAGAAATCTCTGATCTGTGTATAATACTGAGGCTCCCAACTGAAGAGCTGAAAAAAGTGAGGCTACTTTTCACTCTCTTATATTAAAATCCAAGAAAACACATGGTTAAAACTTCAAAGAGATCCCATTACTTTTCTTCCAGACTGATAAAAACGTAAACGTCTGTCAATACCATGTGTTCATGAGGATATCGAACAATGGTACATCAGAATACTGGTGGAAATGTAAACTGACAACACCAAATTAAAACAATTGGGTCTGGCATGGTAAAAATGACTGCCTTTACACTTCAAAGCCACCGATTCCACTCCTACGTATAAACCCTAAAGAAACTCAAGCACGGCTTCACCAGACAACACACTCACAGAAAGGCACAAGAAGGTTACTGCTAACAAGTCAGATTTTCAAAAGGACTATAGTGGATAAATTTATTATGGAGTAGCCATATAAGAAAATTTGCAAGAAAAATGAAATCTAATTACCCTGCATGAATATGGACCCATCTTAGAAAGTTAATATTGAATTAAAGAAAAAAACAAAGTTACATCCAGAAGAACCCCATTCATTTCAAGTTAGAACAGGTAAGTAAACTAAATTACACTGTTTAGGAATACACACATAGATGGTAAAATAATAAAACAAGTAAGTGATTACTCTTAAGAACCAGGGTAGTGTTGCCTCCAATTGTTAGAGTAGGGGTCTATTTGGAAAGCACATTAGGAGGCTTCTAGGATGTAACGCCCCATTTCTTAATTTAGGTAATATTTTCTTCCTAATATTTTTGTTTCATAATTATTATACTGTATGTTTAGATGTAAAACAAACTTCTAAATTATTAATTTTTTGGTGTAAAAGTAGTGTGGTTATGTTAAATAACAGTCATTTACAGGAATAAATACTGACATGCTTATGGATAAAATTATACAATGCTTGGTAGTGGTGATCAAAATAATACAGAAAAGGCAAAAGTGGATACAGTGAGATAAACAAGATCACATAAGAAATGAAATTGTTGAAGCTGAGAGATGGGTGCATGGAATGCGTAACCTATTGTTCACATTTAATACTTATGATCTTTGCTGTTGTTCTCCCCCCCCCCTTTTTAAAGATGTATTTATTAGAGAGTGAGAGAGCGCACGCACACACAAGCAGGGGGGAGGGCCAGAGGGAAGAGAGCCTACCAATCCCAGGACCCTGAGATCATGACCTGAACTAAAATCAAGAGTGAGAAGCTTAACCAAATGAGCCACCCATGCACATCCCACTGTTATCCCCTTTTAAGTAACAAGAGATGGCAGCAATCATCAATGGCTTGCTAAGAAATAGCTTGCTGACTTTGAGGAATAGAGTAAAAAACTTCAATCTAAACAAAGATCAATTTAAGAAAAGCATTAAGCAAAAATGCCTAACATTTACAAACTTATAAAAGCATTGTAACCTCTGAAAATAAATGGCTTTCTACTACCTTCCCCACTCATCTCCAAACTTGAACTCACATGAATTGCTAGGGACACTAACTACCAGGGCTTCCTGATTGGTTAAGGGCAAAAAGCTCCATTCTACCCTCATGTCAAGAGCCCTTCTTGGGGCGCCTGGGTGGCTCAGTGGGTTAGAGCCTCTGCCTTTGGCTCGGGTTGTGATCGGGGTCCTGGGATCGAGCCCCGCAGCGGGCTCTCTGCTCAGCGGGGATCCTGCTTCCCCCCCTCTCTGTGCCTGCTTGTGATCTCTCTCTGTGTCAAATAAATAAATAAAATCTTTAAAAAAAAAAAAAAAAAAAGAGCCTTTCTAATTTGTCTTTAAGCACATATACACAAATTCAGCTTTCTCCTCAGGATATTAAGTACACAGGGAATACAAACCACCATACCCCAAAGCAGCTGACTCTGAGGAAACACCACGGCCACTCCTGAGGCAGGGCATAAAATAGTCTCAGGAAACATTTCAATCAGTCCTCTGCAATACCTTTCTAAAAAGTAAGGATATTTTTCATTTCTCAACAGATAATTACCTTTTTATTAAGTAAGTTCATCTATTAAGTGTTTTGAGATTCCTGTGGTTATATAACATGATTTTAAATGAACTTCAATTAGGAGCATGTACATTTTTGTTTTCAGAAAAAGGAATGAACACTTTGACCACACTCGCACTGCATATGTGGCATATGGAATATGTTTCATACAAAGAGAAGTTCGTTCTAAACAAACGCACCACCTGAGGTCATCAGAACACAGTACCTCCAGAGAAGCACCACACTTGAGTAAGTCTCCTCGACTTTATAGGAATCACCTGAAATCATACAGCGCCCTCAGCTAGTTTCCTCTAGCGGCTTTCCACAGAATTGTCAGTTCATCCTCTCAGGCTGCAGTCATGGCTTTGGATGCTCGTCAGGATGTCTAAGGTCCTCTTTCGATTCCTAAACATCTAGTGATGCATGCCATCCTCCTCCCAATTCCTCAACCATTTCCCTTGAAGAAACCTCAAACACTTGAGAACACCGAGCACAATGCTCTTTGTTTTGCTGTGGCCTGTCCAGCATCATCACACACACGCAAACATACAACTATAGGTTAAAACTGTATCAGAACAACAATAACAACAAAAACGGCAGAAAGAAAAGCCACGGGGGGAATCAGCAGCCTTATTGCAGAACACTCTAGAGGCTGATCAAGAACCGCCGGCTGAGCGTGTGGTAAGGAAGTAACTTACCAGCCCAGAGCGTAACAGTATGGTCAGTCAGGGCTAACTCTGGGCTTAGAGGAACGTTCAAACCATTGGAAAAAGAGTATGTTCTACTTTGTTTTTTTGCTCAAAACCATTCAATGATTTCCCATTTCATAAAGAACAGATACCATAAAGTCTTTTCATGGCCTGAAAGACCACACATGAACAGACCCTTAGCAACCTATATGAACTCATCTCCCAGCACCATCCCCTGCACTTACAGCCACGTGGCCTTCTCTGATGCTACACACACACACACACACTCCGCACGTCCAGAGCCCTTGCACTACACTCTCTAGTCTGACTAAATGTTCTTGAGTATCATGTGCCTTATTCCCTTACACCCTTGCTTAAATAACCCTTCACCAGAGAGGCCTTACCTGTACGCCCTGAACGCCCCTATTTCTCCTTCTCGACCTTCGTTCCCTGCTTTCCTTTTCCAAAGAGCATTTATCCTCACCCGACATCGCATACACTTACTTATTCACTAAGTTTCTCCTCCGCTTGAATGAGAGCCGAGATGGCAGAAACCATGTCTGCTTTACTCATTGTCGTTTCATCAGTACCTAGCTCCCTGCAGAAATCCTGGAGTGTTAGTATATGCACGAACTTATGACGACTGTGTGTATACGTCTAATTAAAGTAAAACATTTTGGAGACAAATAGCATTACAAAGTATCATAAAATGAAATGAAAAGTGGGGGAAAGTTGTAATTAATATTCATTGTTTTTGAGGATACCTGAGAAGTTTATTACCTTGATTGTGGTGATGGTAACACAAGTGTGTACATATGTCCAAATTCATCAGATTGTATAATTAATTATTTGCAGTTTTTGGTATACCAATTATACTTTAATAAAAGTCCACCAGTACTCCAACACACAACAGTAAGTAGGTAAAGAATCACTACAAACCTATGAAGAGCTGACAGATCTTTTCATTTTTTTTAAAAAAATTAAATTGCAAGGCAGCAACCACCCACTTTTAAATTTCTAACTTTAGCTCTAATTAGCAACAGCAACTACAGCATTTATAAAATACAGTTAACTTGAAAAGTTTGGATTGCCAAGGCTCAAAAAAATTGGGACTCTATTATACTCTGTACTGCGCTGTGCTAAACTGAAGGAGTAGGAAGAAAAAGTATGATTCTTATGCCACTTCACAGAAAAATGCGTTGTTTTCTTCCCATATTGGGTTGTTTCTTTTTCATACATGGAATGTGCAAGAGCAGGGGGTAGCAAAGAACGAGTGGGAGAGTTGGCATTCAACACTTCATTTCAGTAAATACTTTAGAAGACTTTAGAGATGACCAAGCAGCTTTCAAAAAAGGCACTCTGATACTGTCTCATAGAACTGCAAAGATATGTTTTGGTAAACTATAAACATACATAAAATTATTAGTGCATCCTTGAAATGTTTTTCTGATACCAATAAGCAATTATTCTTGTACCATAATAACCACATGGCCCTGTTAAGTTTTGTGTTATTTTTCTCAGCAGGCCAAAAAGAATAAAAAAATCACATGCCTATGGAATTCTTACGGAATATTTCACACACATATGTATTATTCGACAATAACACAGTACTGACATGTTATATGTATGCAAAAAAACTCAAGCTGTAAATCCTTTGTGTAGCAGAAAATGTATTTCTAAAGTCTCATATTTGTAATTCCAAGGCCTTCTGCTCCTGGTGTTTACACTCCTAATCTATGTTTTCCTATTTTAGCTACTGGTGACTATACCTACATCACATAATCCAAAAAGACTCACTTTATTATACACATTACAAATACTAGCAATGAAAAAAATCAACCCTAAAAAAATACAGCAATACTGTGGCACCTGGGTGGCTCAGTCGGTTAAACATCCGACTCTTAGTTTTGGCTCAGGTCATGATCTCAAGATTATGAGATCCAGCCCTGCATTGGGCTCCTCGATCAGTAGGGAGTCTGCCTGGGATTCTCTTCCTTCTGCCCCTCCCCTTGCTCGCACACAGGCTCTCCCCTGTGCTCTCTATAAAATAAATAAATAAATATTAAAACAAAAAGAAAGATACAGCAACACGAACTTCTGGTTTCTGGTGTGGCACATAAAGAGTTTGTAAAGTTTCACTCCCATCCACACACAAGAAAAATGTTGAACTAACTGAAAACCACCAACTCTTCTCAGATCCATTAGAGAACCGAGATCACAGAGAGAACCACTGCTCCCAAAACCAGATAGACACAGAAAAATCACAACTTATGGGAGCAGAAATCCAAGATGAGAAACTTCCAGGTATCCAGGACCAGTGTAAGAAAATGTAAACTGTGTCTTATGAATTAGTGGAAGAGGAATGTATATGAGTTTGAGGGTTAAAAGTCACAGGGGGTGCCCAGTCTTAGTTTTACCTCCAAGAACTCCACCATATTCTCAAGTGAAGATCAGAGAAACATATCCTTGTGCTTCAACAAAGAAAAAGGAAATATAGACATTTTTCAGTAAGGCGGGCCATTCTGTTCTTAACAAAGCGAATCCTTTGTACACCTGGGTGGCTCAGTCACTTAAGCATCTGCCTTCAGCTCAGGTCATGATCCCAGGGTCCTGGGATCCAGTCCCACATCCGGCTCCCTGCTGGGCGGGGAGTCTGCTTCTCCCTCTCCCACTCCCCCTGCTTGTGCACGTGTGCTCTCCCTCTGACAAATAAATAAAAACTTTAAAAAACAAAACAAAACAAAACAAAAGCCAACCCTCAAGACACACTCTTTTACCAGAGCTAATGGGCTGGGGTTTTACTATTAACTAACCGACTCCTGGGAAGGGAAATATATCCAATCCCCAGGAAGCTTAGCCTTTCATTTAGAGAAAGAGAAATCCCCAATTCCAGTCCCTTCTAAGGTTTTTGCTTGAACCAGGGAGTTAAAAACAAAACACTAAGAAGCACTTCCCTGAGTAACAGCCCAGGGGCATAGACTCACTAAAAAAACTGAAACCTAACCACAACAGCACATAATGCTTCCCCTCCCCCCACTCCTTATCAACACGTCAATAATACTTCACCGTAAGAGGAGAATAGAAATGAAAGAAGGAGACATCTCAGACCTTATTTTGAAGTCTCCAAGTAAACCCAAAGAAAACAAGGCACAAAAACAAGGACACCAGCGGAAATTTTATCCTCTGACACCTACAGCTTCAGTAATCATGGCCCAACGCTAAGACAGATAAACATAAAACCTCATGCTAAAGGCCTGTTTACCTTACTTCCTTTACTCAGTGTTACCCTATGTCTGACTTTCAACAAAATTTTACAAGGCATACTAAATATGGCAAGAGAACTTAAAAATTCCTTAATTTAAAAACTGGTGAAAATTTAATCCTTGGTAGTATCATTGATAACAAATTATACACAATAACTTAAATGTACAGGTAAACATAGATTCACTGAAGCATATACTCATATTATGCTTTATTTAGAATCCTTCCCATTTCCTTTCTCCCTTTCCCACACATCACTGGCATGATTCAACATTATGCTGGAAATCTCTGTCAATGCAATAAGACACGAGGATAAGACATTCACTCATGGCAAAAAAAAAGACTAAAAAAAAACCCAAAAAACCTGTCACCATACAAAGGTATCTTGAAAATATAAACTATTCAGTAAGATGTATGGTTACAAAGATTAGTGGATAAATATTATTCATTTCCTATATACTATTAAAATTCTCTTAGGAAATGTAATTGAAGAACAGAATTTGACTCACAACAGTAAGAAAAAACCCTAAAATATTTAGAACAAATCTAGTAAGAAATATGCATAATTTTAATGATGAAATTTTTAAGCTTTACTGAAAGAATATGAAAAGGACTATATAAATGAAAACATATGCCATGTTTCTCAAAGAGATGGTTCAGAATTTTGAAGACATCAAATCTCACTCAATTATACTCTACAGAGAACACAATCGTAAACACCTATAGGATTAAAAATATGCATTACAAAATACTTCATATAGAGAAAAAAAATAGAGAAACACCTGATAAGGAACCACAGAACAACAAGCCAGCTCACAAGACATTACCAATACTGTTAAAAAAGATCTATGAAGAGATTTCCTCTATGATGCAGCAAAACCTTAGTAACTACAGCAGTTAAAACAGGATGGTAGTGGCACAGCTGTAAACACATGTGCCAATAAAATAAAAGACTTCAGGGATGGACCCTTCAATATATGAAAACATGGTTTTTAGCAAAAGTAACATTCCAAATCACTAATAAAAAGATTATTTAATAAACTGTCTTTAGGTAGCTGATTAGCATGAACGAATAGACCCCTGCCTCACACCACACAACAAACTTCCCTATTCCATGGACCAAAGAGCCAAATGTGAAAAAATTATAAAAGTTGTAAAAGGGCAAATGGCAGAGTAAGTAGCACAAGGATTCTGCATCCCACCACAACAAATGCACTGGCAGAATCTCTCTGATACAACTATTTTAGATCTCTGGAGTCTGTTCAAGGCTTGCAGCCTCCAGGGGAAGACTTGGAAGATAAACTACATTTAATTTCAGTCAATTTCAGCTCTTACTACAATAGCAGCTACTCATCCCCAGCTCCTAGCTGTTTCCTAGAACGGCTTACCCACATCTTGTGGAGCCAGGATGGGGAAAAATGAACCTCTTCTTCAATTATCTGTGCTTCTCATCATGAAGGAGCAAAGAGGTAGGTAGCCCTTGCACTTCCCCCTCTAGTTCAGTCACTTGTAGGGGATTTAAAAGCCAGCATCCCTTCTCCTCTCCCTCCAACCCCCTTCATTTTTCACTTTTTCTCCCTTTGGGATCCAGGCATGAAAGACTAGGACGTTCAAAAAACATTGTATACCTGAGGAAAATTAGAAAGTGACTGCACGTGCCCAGGAAAAGGCTCTAAAAAGATTTGAGTAGACATGGATTACACCTCATTCTTCCATTTATGTTCTTAAAAATGTAAATGAAACAATATAAATTCACTTATTCAGCCAGTCAGCCAGCCAGCTAACCAAATGGCATGTAAAGCTACATGCTTCAAGGTAATAGATTTGCTCCTGAAAATACAAAGTAAATATGGTCAGGGCGCCCAAAGAATTAAAAATGTGGTGGAGAGACTGTAGAACAGTTATTTACCATAAAGAAGTTCTAGGCTGTAATAGAAAAATAAAGTAATGAGCCAGTGGGAATACACGAGGTAATGGCTAAGTCAGGAAAAAGCTGAATATTTTACAGAGGTGACATCTGATCCAGGCATCTTAAAAGATGAACAGAAAAATAGAGTTGGAGGGCAAGATTTGGCAACAACAATATGAGTGCACAGGTTAGAAGGCACAAAAGTGGGGCATGCACCAAAAAGTCACCTAAGACCCATTACTATCTATAGAACTTTGAGCAAACACTGTAGCTATTCCAGTTGAATAAGGGTAACGGTATTTTCCTCAGATGGCTGCTAAGAGGAAAAAGAAGTAGTAGGTCAGAAGGACGTGAGCAGTCTGGCTGCCACATTTTCTACCCAATGACTTTCAAGGCTGACTCCACTGTTTTACTCCAAGCTGGGGTGTCAATCTCTCACTGCTTCTCTAGAAGCCGTCTGTCTACTTGGTAGAAAGAAGAGACAATCTCCTCAGTCATGCACAATGTCTAGCACAGTTCCTGACACACAGTATTTACTCAAAGTTTTTTTTTTTCTTTTTTTTTTAACCAGATGTTCAGAGTTCCATGAACTACTTTCTGACACTCGTTAGATCTGCCCTGCAATTACCGCTAGGTCCTGACTCCCGGCTTGAGAACCAGTGGTATGTTTAATAAGCACCCTGCCCAATCTGTACACATATTACTTCATACTTACAGGCTGAGGTTGTTCTGCAATACAGCAGTTGAAACACAACCAGAATTCACTCATGCTTATAGTCCACGGTATAAATGAGCACCAATGATGTTTTCAAATCTTGGCTCAGGAAACTTCACAAAACAAGCTCCTTGATATGCTGAATGTCCAATGATGCCAAAAAAATAACTTTAGTACTTCTCTGTGTTTTTGTTCCTGGAAGTCAAGTATCTTATACAGTCAATTTAATGAAGAAAGTCAATCTGTTTTCCTTTCTTTCCTTCTTGTTCTACAGAGATTCTTTTCTCAACCACCAGGAAGGTACAAAAATTGTCTTGACTCAGGGCGTCTAATAGGTAGTCTAAAAAGAAGGAAAAATAGAAGAAAATAAGTTACTTTACTTATCCTTAGATGCTTTTATTTTTTAACTCTGTGACAAAATTAAAAATATTTTCCCAAAAAGTAAACATTGAAAAAAAATAAGAATTTTAATAAACTGATATTCAACAAAATTTTCTGAATACTCTTGAGTATTGGTCAGATGTTAGGAATATCGCAGTGAAATAAGAAATCCTTGCCTTCATAGAGCATTCTATTTTATGACTATAATACTCTGAATTATTATTCTAATAAGTTTATTTTTTTCAAATCACTAACTAGAACACCATGACAGCCATACAAAAGTCTGAAATTCCAAAAAGAAATACTGATCATTTTCATACAGGTTTCTTCACCTGAACCTCTGTTCTCAAAGATAACCCAGAAAGAAACTGGTAGAGCAATCAACTCCTCTTAGATAATTAAGTAGCTGTTTAACTCATCAGTAACCATAAATAAAAGTAGCAGCTTCTCCAATGAAGCTGAAATTGAACATGAAAGATGGACAGGGTCTAATTTTGGCTTCATTTTGCGAATTAAGACATTAGATTCCTGCCACCACCATCACCAGAATCAGTGTCAGTAAGAACAGTTTATACCCCACTCGTAGCCAACCAAGCTGAGTCATTCAGAATCATGTCAGGCAATTTTCTATGTGGAGCTGGCCAAGGGTGAGCCTATACTTTCTTCGTTAACTGCAAAGCTGTTGACTTTAAGAAAGGCCTTAGCCCAGTAAATTCCAAACTTCATGTAGATGATTGTTCTGATGTAATAATGCTGACAGCACAGACAAGAAAGGGGAGGCAGTCTAGAGGACATGAATCTCTGTTTGCATTCATCCCTAAGACCAGTTTGACCTATGCACCCGAGGTTTGGTTTTGTGAGGCTGTGTTTCTCTCTTTAGCCTGAAGCTACACAGAAGTGGATTTCTATCACCTGCAGCCTAGTACAATCATCAAGATGCCCACTAGACCTCTGTATGGTTCCGAAGCCAAGGAAAAGTCCTAGAATTACCAGTAGATCATAAATTAAGCTATGAATCCTAAATTCTTTCCCTTTTTAAGATTTATTTATTTTAGAGAGAGAGAAAATGGGGGAAAGGAGAGAGGGACAGAGGGAGAAGGAGAGAGAGAACCTAAGCTCACTGACACTCAACTGACTGAACCATCCAAGAGCTGCTGCATCCTAATTTCTCAAGAAAGACCCTCTTTGCTTTTCATGATGCAGCTAATAGAGAACTCTAAATAATAGCATCATTTAACTATGGGTAGAGGGAAAAAAAGTCCACTAACAATATTTGGGTATTACCACAATGAGAGAGAGGAGGAAAACCAGTTAATGTGGTGTCACTGGAGCCTGTTTCAAGGAGGAAGTTGGGAATAGTATAAACTGCTAAGGAGATAGCAAAGACAGAGAAATGTCCATCAGAATGGGCAAAAGAAACTAGGTGGCCCTGGTTACATCAGTTTCACTGAAGTAGTGTGGGCAGAAATCAGACTGGAGTGAGTTGAGAAGTGAGTGAAGGGAAAGAAGCAGAGTCAACAAATGTAGGAAATATTTCCCAGAAAAGACATGGTAGGGTGGTAGATACAGGGAAGAAAAAAGTCATTCCGGACTGAAAAGATCAAAGACCAAAGATGCATTAATGAGATTACTCAAAGAGGTATTAACATTTTTGTCCCAAGTCATCAGATACCACATATTTACAAATCTCTGAAAAAGATATCATACATTTATAAGCTATGCCAACTATAAATCAGTAAGACAGCTACATTACAGGATCACAGACCCTGAACACTAAGTGAAATAACATTCCTCCCTTTTGTGTTCTACAAAGCCATGACTGGAAACGTGGTAAGACATAAATGGCAGTCATTTTTATATCTGCATGGATGAAAATCTTCAATAAAGATAAATGGATATATGTTTAATGTCACAAATGTGGGACTCTGATTCTACAGAGCTCAATGGACAAGTCCCCTAACATACTACTGGAAAATGACAGGTTAAGACTTAAGCCTATGTTCAAGGAGGAAGATCAGAAGGAAGAAAATTTACATTCTTGCCATAGTTAAAATTCAGAACCTGGAAGATTTATTTTTAAGCAGGGATGAACATTCCTCATCTCACCCAAACTTCTAAAACAAAGTGGCAATGCTGTAACTGACTCTGTCCAGTGAACTAGGTAAATACTGTGAAGGTTTAGAAGCTCAAGAGAACATTAGGTTTCACTTACTCCTTTCTTAGGAAGAATCTAAGAGGAAAGGGTTAAATTCACAAAAACAGGAACATTATTTTAGTGTTGGTTGGATTGAAGAACTTCAACTCCACCCTGATCAAAGACCTCAGGCATTAAGAAGTCATTGTGCCAATTGTGAAATAAATACGTCGTGAAGATGAAAAAAGCACAACATAGGGAATACAGTCAATAATATAGTAATAACTATGGTGGTGAAACATTGTAACTACAATTCTCTCTTGATGAGCATTTTATAATGTATATAATTGCCGAATCACTTATGCTGCAAGCCAGAAACTACTGTGTCAACTATACTTTGTTACAAAAAAAAAAAATTTTTTTTTATTGAAAAAAGATGACATTGTGAAATGAAATCTCTTTTAATCAATTTTATGAAAATAAATATACTTTTGTTTGAAACTGGAAATTCTTTAAGCTCATCACTGTTGCAACACACATGGATAAACTTCACATCTTTTGATTTGAAATCTGATATTTAAAAACCTATGGTTTAATTTATTCTGGTTTCTTGTCTACATATAAAGCCAGGCAAATTTCCTTTTTATTTGGAAATTATGTTTCCCAGAAACCATCTTCAAATATTAATTTTGGATGAGGAGGTGTAGTTTCTTCTTTTTTAAAAATTTTATTTGAGAGAGAGAGTGAGCGAGCACAGAGGGAGAATGAGTGAGAAGCAGACTCCCCGCTGTGGAGAGCCCGATGTGATACTCCATCCCATGACCTGAGCTGAAGGCAGACGACTGACCAACTGAGCCATTCTGGCACCCATTTCTTCTCTTTTAACAAGTGTTCTTTCTTCTTAATACTTAAAATAAATAGCTTCCTAATATAAAATCTGTAACACTTTATCATTTATCACCCTGCATTTTCCCAGATTCAAATCTCCTTCCCATTTAGAGTAAAGCTATTCATTAATTTGTGAAGTTTAAAATATACAATTTCACACTTACATGTATCTTGGAAAATGACATTCACAAAACTTGTGTTTTTGATTTTTAAAAGTGCAATAATCTGTGCCTCATTTGGGAAATAAGACAGACAGGATACACAGCTTAAGTTATTTCCACCTAGATGATCAATCTGGTGAAATGTAATTTCAAACCAAGCAGATGTTTGCAACTCCACAGCTCTGTATTTGTTAAGTAAATTTATAAATCTAAAAACGCCTCAAACACGCCTTGGAATGTCACGCCAAAACATTTCCATCTTCCTGCTTTTCTAAACAAACTTCCTTGTCAGAATTATTTTTCAAAAGTGTACAGACTTAAAACATTTATATATGAACACCTTGAGAGAAGTATTAAATTTATCAACATTTTCCCTAGTAATATATAAATATATATAAATATATAAACTATAGTTACTTTCATTTCTTGAGCTGACAGTTGCTTAAAAATCTCCATTTTGAAAACCTTACACTTTTTAAAATCTTAAGACAATGAAAGGAGTGTCACTTTGCAACAACATCAACATCTAAACTTGGCTTGAAACACAGTTCAGCACATTCCACACATATATAAGGGGTCAGACTGGTCTATAGCACCAGAGGATATTTCACAAATGCATAGATTCACAAGACATACAATTTTAGAAAAGCTTAAACTGAATTATCTAGCCATTTAGTGATTGGCAGAGTTCCCTTGAATTAAAAGCTCAGTCTCCCCGCTTTAAAAGAGACTAGCATGAGTAAAAAAAAAAAAAAAAAAAAAAAAAAAAATCTGTAGTAGTACTCTCCACCATCAGCTTCCTCTCCTTCTCGCATTCTGCACTTTTATCAGTTTTCATCTCTCCAGAGTATACATTTAGGAACAAAAATGCTGGATCTTACTCTAAGTTTAATTTTAAGTTTGTAAGAAACTTCACCCGTCTTCCAAATCCGTTGTACCATTCTGCACTTGTGCCAGCAATCTGTGAGATTCCCATTGTTCCACAACTGTCAGTCTTTTCAATATTGGTCATTCTAGTGGGTATGAAGTAGTATCTTTTTGCAGTTTTAATTTGCACTTTGATGGTAACTAATGATAGCCTTTTCTTAAGCTTATTGGCAATTTATCTATCTTCTTTGGTTACATATGTTGAGATCTTTTGCTTTTTAATTTAGTTATCTTATTCAGTTGTGTTCTTTATATATTCTAGATCAAGTCCATTGTCCAAAATATGTACTGTGAGTATCTTTTCCTGGTCTTTCTTTTTTTAAACAACATCTTTCGGGGTGCCTGGGTGGCTCACTGGTTAAGCGTGAGGTCATGATCTCGGGAGTCCTAGGACCTAGCCCCAAAGGGGCTTCCTGCTCAGCAGGGAGCCTGCTTCTCCCTCT
Source organism: Potos flavus (assembly GCA_028534135.1). Lineage (NCBI taxonomy): Eukaryota > Metazoa > Chordata > Mammalia > Carnivora > Procyonidae > Potos > Potos flavus. The sequence continues at coordinate 18,076,460 of CM052895.1, read as the reverse complement.
GCCCCTCCCTCCTGCTTGTGTGCTATCAAATAAATGAAATCTTAAAAAAAAAAAAACTTTCAAAGTTTGTTTTTTAATCTGATAGTCTGGTTTATCGATTTTATCTTTTATAAGTTATGCTTTTTGTGGATTGTCTAGGCTCTTTGCATTTCCACATACATTTAGATTCAGTTTGTATCGATTTCTACAAAAAAGCCTCCTTCACTTCTGACTGGGATTGCATTTATACTAACAACTACATAATGGATAGTTACATTTTAACAATACTGAGTATTCAAATTCATCAGTATGACATACCTGATAATTTGTAGTTTTCAGCGTACAGGCTTTACATGTGTTTCCTTCATCATTTTATTTATTGATTTTTTAAAAGATTTTATTTGAGAAAGAGTGAGAGACAGCAGGTGAGCAAGTACAAGTGGGGGGGGGGTGCGGGGCACAGGGAGAGAGACAAGCAGACTCCCTGCTGAGCATGGAGCCTGATGCTGGACTCAGTCCCAAGCCCCAGGGATCACGACCTAGGTTGAAGACAGATGCTTAACCAACTGAGCCATCTGGAACATTAATCACTGAATTTTGTTTGTTAGGTAACATCTTCATAGTCTGCTCAGGCTTTTTCCCCCTTAATTAAAACTCAAGTATTTAACACTAAACCCATACATTATGTTTAAGGATATAAGAGATTTTGGGGGCACCCAGGTGGCTCAGTCGTTAAGCGTCTGCCGTCGGCTCAGGTCATGATCCCAGGGCCCTGGAATCGAGCCCCACATCGGCCTCCCTGCTCCGCGGGAAGCCTGCTTCTCCCTCTCCCACTTCCCCTGCTTGTGTTCTCTCTCTCACTGTGTCTCTCTCTGTCAAATAAATAAATAAAATCTTTAAAAAAGAGAGAGAGAGAGAGAGCGAAAAGGATATAAAAGATTTTTTTTGGCTCAAATATGCAAGAGTTTGCAATGTGAAGAGTTTGCAACATGAACACAGATGAAAGTACCGTTCATGAACACCACTCTCTCATGCCCTACGCCCCACATTTCTACTCCCTCTTGTATGAGAATGACTGCCATGTTTTCCTTCCCTCTCCTTAATAATTCTTCTCATTTTCCTTTCCTGTTACTTTTCTTCTTTTCTGCTTTTCATTCTCTCTCTCCCTATTTCTTTCTCCCATTTCCATCGTATTATTCCCTCTCCTTAAACACTTCTTTAGAGGCCTAGATTAGAAGTAACAATTATGTGATACATAGACTCTCAATGTATTAGGTGATGGACTGAAATCTCTATTATCACTCTGAACTTTTCTCCTGAGTCCAGGCAGACATTTATACACACCTGCAAAAGAACATCTCATTTAGTCTCTTACTTATCTGAAACCTGATATTTGAAAAACAGAATTCATTGCCCTTTCCCCTATGTCTGGTTTTATGTTACTTTTCTTGGTGGGTGGTACCACCACGCACTTATTACCAAGGAACACACATTTGAGTTTTATCCTACTACTGGCAGTGTTCTGAATAAAACCATACTTGTACAATACTTTCTTACATTTAAACAAATCTTTACTGTTATTCAAAATAATACAAGCACATAGATTTTTAAAATTCAAGTAATAAACCATCAAAAATGGCAAATCTCAAAAAAAAAGAAAAAGGAAAAAAAAAAGAAAGACAAATCTCGAACCTATCCATTTTTATCTCTTGGGTGTAGTCATTTTTAACTTACCAACATGTTTTCTTCTGGTACTTATAAATAAGATGCTTATTGCTACTTCGTAAATTGTCAATTTGTAGGTAACTGAAATTTTCTGTTAGAACAGATTATGATAGGGGTGCCTGGGTGGCTCAGTGGGTTAAAGCCTTCAGCTCAGGTCGTAATCTCGGGGTTCTGGGATGGAGCCCTGAATCAGGCTCTCCGCTCAGCAGGGAGCCTGCTTCCCCCTCTCTCTCTGCCTACTTGTGATCTCTCTTTCTCTCTCTCAAATAAATAAATAAAATGTTAAAAGGAAATACATTATGATAGGTCTTTTTTTTTTTTTTTTTACCACATCACCTCCTACCCTCAAACTCCCTGTCACCATCTCCATCACCACTAGATAATTATAATTTTTCACTGAATCAATATTCAGGGTTTGTTATTGTAACTGCTACTGCTAAAACAAGTGATGTATTAGAATCAGCTATCCCTTCTTGAATCATCTTTTGTTTTCCCAGAGGTTAATAAGTGCTGAGCTTTTTTACTTGCTTCATTTCTCTACATACCTGTATCAGAACTGTAAAATACTTTAATTAGAGCTATAAAGAACCTATAATTTCCAAATACCTAACCATATGCATAGATATATTGATTCAAAAAATATATATATATTTTTTTGTTTCTTCACAAAATCTGGCCTCCTGCTTCAAGTCTGACTAGCTGCTCCCTAGGCATGTTCCCTCAGTTCCCTTCCTATTTCTAGTAATCATGTATTCCTTTTTCTTCATCCTCCTCAGCTTATTTTGTAAAATCATATACTCCAGTAGCTTTTTGTGTATGAAAATAGTTGACTTACTTATACCTTCCAGGGGCGCCTGGGTGGCTCAGTGGGTTAAAGCCTCTGCCTTCAGCTCAGGTCATGATCTCAGGGTCCTGGGATCGAGCCCCGCATCGGGCTCTCTCTCTCTGCCTGCCTCTCTGCCCACTTGTCATCTCTCTCTCTGTCAAATAAATAAATAAAATCTTGAAAAAAAAAAAAGTTTTACTTATACCTTCCAAATCCAGTAGCTTATTAAGAAAGAGTACATAGGAAGGAAAATGTTTTAAATCCCTGCATTTGACATTTGATTGAGTACAGAGTATCAAGTGAAAGATCTTTTCCTCAGGATTTTAGAGGCACTGTTTCATGATCTTCTACCTTCCAGAGTTCCTGCTAATAAGTCTGGTGACATTCTAATTTACCTTCTAGGTGAAAATTTTCCCTGAGTTCTCTCAAAGGTTTAACAATTTTCTCTTTATTCAGAATTCTCGAATTTCACATAACTTGGTTTTGTCCTCTTTCACTGTGTGCCAGGGACATAAAGAGCTCCTTCATAAAGGATACTGGTGTCCTTGAGTTCAGAAAAACGTTAAGTACCTATACCATAGGGCTGCTGTTTGAATTAGAGAAAACACTTACGCTTGGCACATGGAACTACAGAATATGATGATAATCAATGGTTATCGACATTTACCAATTTCTTTGATAACAACTGTTTTTCAATCCTTCCTTTAAAGATGAACTTCCATCTTCATAAAGTACATACTTTAAGAGTTTTTTTCCATAATACATGCTGTTAATGATTATCTGCAAGTGGTAAGCTTCCACTTCTCTAAAACAGTGAGGGTTTAAATTTCAATTCTGAAACAATTTACTTATAAAAGAATTGCCAAAACAGAAATCTCCCATCTAACCTTTATTCAGATACACTGTTAACACAATTTCTATATTGTGCCCTTATTCTTCCACGAGAGCTTAACAGCTAAGTATGAAATTCCTGGTTGACAGTGCTTTTCCTTCAGTCCTTTGTAGTTATTATTTTGACCTCTACAATTACTGATGAGAAGAATTCACTGTTAATCGGACTTGTGGTCCTTTGAACATAAACTTTTGGGATTTTTTTCCCTATGGATACTTTAAAAATTATCTTTCCATTAGACTCCAATTTCAGAGACTCTCTAGCTTCAGATATATTTCTATTTATTTATGATTCTTTCACCTGTTTCTCAACTGTTACTTCATTTTCACTATTAATATCTTCCCCAACTATTGACTTTTAATTCAATAATCAAATTTTTCTTTTTTTTAAGATTTTATTTATTTGACAGAGAGACACAGCAAAAGAGGGAACATAAGCACAGGGAGCAGGAGAGGGAGACGCAGGCTTCCTGCCATGCAGGGAGCCCGATGCTGGGCTCGATCCCAGGACCCTGGGATCACGACCTGAGCCCAAGGCAGACGCTTTAACGACTGAGCTACACAGGCGTCCCTCAAATTTTTCATTTTAACAAATTCTATGTGGTTCTTTTGCAAATTCACTTACTTCAGTCTCTTAATCTTCTAAACTTAGACACTTTAACTAAACTTGAGTTATACTGTTTTTCTGATTATGCTGTTAATTCAACTCCTAGTCTTCTAATTAGCCTTCTTGTGTTGTTTGCTAACTCTCCTTCATGTTGGATCACTTCCTTGTAACTACATTATGAGCTCATCTTCACTGGGAGGTTGTTTTTCCTGTGAATGTCTAGTACTCCTTGGTTCAGGAAGAATCCCTACAAAGCAGTTGCACTTCCTAATACATAGATACCCACAAGGTGAAATTCACAAAACCAACTTTAAGTTTTAATTCCTTCACTCAGAATTCTCATACCACATGGATACTACACATTCACACTGCACATTTCTGTGGAAGTGCAAGCTTGGAAAGACAGTATGATATAGTGGTTGAAACTTAGACTGTGAAACTAGATAGCCTAAGTTCAAATCCTGGATTCCTCCATCTACTAGCTGTCTGATCTTGGGCAAGATACTTAACCTGTGTCTTAGTTTTCTGTTCTATAAAATGGAGTCTACAATTTTATCTACCTCAAAGGTTTATGTGAGGGTTAGATAGGTTAAGGTGCTAAGTACAGAAGGTGGCAAACAATGAGTTTAAATAAATGGTATTGTTTTTACTGCGTTACCATCATCATCATCACATCATTATTTTTCTCTTCACCCAGAGAACTGAGTGGAGATAAACTTCCTTGATGCTTACCTAGGCAGGTGGACAAAGATTTTTCTAGTCAAACTCCCTTCTTAGATGGCGTAGCACACTCACAAAAATACATGAGTCTATTTATTATCACTTATATTTAACAGGGAAAATGAAGCAAGACCGGTATTAAGGTAAAGAAAAGCAAAACTTACTTATGTCCATTAAATTAATGCTTTTGACAGCAATAACATATTTTCCACAAAAGCAGATTTAAATGTATGTATTATCTGTATGTCTAGGTCATACAGTAAGATTAATAATATAAAGGATATTCAGTATATACTTCAAGTAATTCTAACTTACTTCATCAACTGGTTATTAATTATTTAACGATAATAATAAGTTCTATTTAGTCAGGTTTTCTCTCCTTGATATAAAAAGCCTTGGTATCAGAGATTTAAACTTTCAGAAAGGAATGCTTGTTCAGTACCTAGTTACTGCCTGAACTGGCTGCCAAATCTGTTTTGCAAAAGCAAGGGTGAGGGAAGATAATTAAAAGATTTGAAGAATGAAAAGTATGTGTAATTCAGGCTTCTTAGTCAGGCATGGAATCTCCTATCAATCCCCTGAGGAGGTGAAAGTCAAATGAGCACAAACTGCAGTCATTTATCTGGGTGTAGAACTAGATAAGGCAGAGACCAGACTTTGATACTGTGTTCCAGATTCATCCCAGAGAGAAAAGATCACTGTGATTTATATTTGATTCCTACCTGCTTTATGATAATTGCCTGAGAACTTTTTGTTAACTTGGTATTTTCCCTAAATAAATGAGGTATTCTCAGCTGTCAATGATTCTTTGGCTGGGACAAACTTTTACATCATTAATTTGCTATGACGAGAGAACTCTGTCACACTCCTTAAAGAGCTCTCTTAGCTGTTTTAAATTTCTCTACCCCAAGACTGCCATAAAAATTAACATCAAATTGTATTATCAAAGTGATTAACATCGTATCTGGCACAAAGTAAGAGCTGACTTACGTTATTAGGTTATCAACGTTTCCTCTCAAGTCAAACATCAAACAATATCAACAGAAGGTCTAGCACCAGACATAGTACGTCCTATAAATTTAAAATGGCCCAAAGATTTTCTTGTTAAAGAGACCAATAATATCTACAGAAAAAAATTTTCTAAGCATTACGTATGTACATACTATCTTTTAAGTTCTAGATGGAAGTTATGAGCACAAACAAAAAGGCTGTACAAATCACGTTTTACTTATATATTTCACATCATTAGTAAGTTAAAGATAAACAATGACAACACCTGCAAAAAAAGCACTGCCTACTGCTAAAGACTTACCAGACTACAATTTATTTACAGCTCTCAAACTAATCATTATTATTTTTTCAACAGTTGCTTAGGTCTGTATATGGTTGTCACTAAGGCTGAATAGGTTTTCATCCTTTTAGGGTAGACAGGGAGGAGAAAAGGAAACAAGTGTGAAAAATATGCTCTATATGAAATTATACAAAGCTGAAATAGGAAGCCGGGAAAACGTGAATCAAAAAATAAACCATTAGCTTTATTACAAAGAAAAACAATAAAGATATACCAAATTTAGTACAAATAAAAACCACAGGAATTCTTACAAAAATAAATAATATGTAACTGAACTACTGCTTCTGGTATCAAGATAAAATTTACACGAAAAGCTGATCTTTCTCACCCTTACCAAAGAGATTTTTTTTTAATCTACAGATCTACAGAACTGTTTCCATAGGCTTTAAAAAAATTCTAGAAAATATCATACTGAAATCCTTTGCTAATTTTACAGATGCAGTGAGAAGAAACAAAATTAAATCAATGCCATCAACTGCAAATCGGAACATGGTATCTTGACCTGTGTTCTTAGGAACACAGAAAAAATACAATATGCTGCTTGTAGTCAGAATGAGCTTGTATTTTCCCAAAAGAAAAATCACTAAACTCTTTAGTAAAATATATTATAGGCAGATTAAAGATTAGGTTCATTAAAACTTAATGTCTCTGGCATAGTAAAATAATACAAAAGTTCAAGTTGTCAAAGGAGAAAACCTGCTGTTACCTTTAAAAAAGCTCTTCTTATGAACACCCTTCAGTGCATTTATGTAATAAAGCTTTTAAAACATGATGAAATGAAATTCCCAAAAGTTACAGGACATTCCCCCAAATTAATCTGCTATTCTCTTTCCTTGCCCACACATGAACTTTATAAGAGTAAGGTATATGTTTTACTAAAATCAAGAAAAATTAAGTTAGAATTCACATGAAATGATAAAAATTTATCTATCTGGGATTTAGTCAGTGGTTAAAAGCTATTGTCCGTTTTGGTTGCTTAAAGAAAACTAAAGAAAAAATACTTCTCTATCACCTTTTATCTTCTAGCCCCAGAATGAAATTTCTTTCTATAAATAGTGTTGACACTTTACATGTAAAAATATAAAAAATATTTTAGAACAGATTATCTTATAGTATGATAATCTCAAAGATAACAAGTTCACTTTGAGTGTAACACAAAGAATACTTAAACACAAAGAAAGTATAAAATACCTGTAATACCATGTTACCAATGAAGTCTTCCATTGCTTTATTAAACTTTAAGTGCAGTGTAACAGTGAGAAAATTAAAAAGTATACTCACATTTAGCATCTTTTAAATGTATTTCTTTACTCCAATCACGTAATCAATAACCCACTAATACCACCTCTTAACTGGATAACAGAAACAAACTTCAGAAGGTGGGATCGAGAAAGTGTAATAGAAAGATCCTGAGCTCATCTTCTCTCGGGGAAACACCAAAATCCACAAAAACATATATAACAACTATCTTTGACAATTAACTCAAGAGTAGCAGAATGGATCATACACACTGGGATATTTAAAAAAAACAAAACTAAACTAAACAAACCCACATTGAGAGGGCAGAAGAGCCAGACAAGCAGTTTAGTCAGGACCCACACCCCAGGCATAGTAACCCACAGCAGGAATATCACAACTGGAGAAGTCACCCCTGATGAATGAAGGTCCAAGCCCCATATGATACTCCACAGTTTGAGGGTCCTGCGCTGGAAAGAGAGGCACCTACGATGACTGGCTTTGAACACCAATGGGGCTTACATCCAAGAAAGCCAGAGGGCAGCAGGAAACCAAGACTCTGCTCTTAAAGGGCATGCTTCATCTCAATGGCTCAGAGTCCCAGCACAGAGGCAGCTGTGCCTGGGTTACATGTGAAAGAAATCCACTGACAAATTTTAGTAAAAGAGGGATAGCAACCTGTTGGCAAGTTCTCTGGGGGGCAAAGTGCTTGTGGGTGTCCCTTTTCTTATCCTCCTCTACTTAGCTGGCCTGTGAGCATGATTTCTGATATTCTCCATCTATTGCGGTAGCACCACTAACCCTGATCCAACATTGTCCTGTGTATTTGCCTCACCCAACCCACCCACACAACTTGGGAGTCCGTCCCACCACAAGTGGCAAGTAGCCTAGGCTGGCCCTGAGCCCCTCCTAAACACCCTGCCCTGGGGGACCAGTCCCAAATACTGAAACTCCCATAACCAACATAGCCATACCTCATAGCAAGCTGCACAAAAGACAGCAAACCCCAGCTGTTGCAGTATGGCCTTACAGCCAGCCGCAGTGTGGGCCAACTATATATATCAGTGCACTACAGCAGTCATGATTGGACCTCTCAGCCACATTAAGACGTAGGCCCACCTTGTTTTCCATCGTGCATGCAGCAGTTAGTGGCTAGACCTCAAGAGACAGACCAGAGGAAAGTCCTGCACACCAGCAAGTCTGCACCAATCATGACCCATCCACAACAGGAGGGGAAATGCAAACCATACCGGAACATTCCGGGAGCACATGACTCAGGTGACCAGGGGAATTTGTGCTACAGGGCCCCACACAACATCTTCTGCATGAAGACACTCCTTACTGACCAGGAGATGGAACTGATCTACCTAACTATCAGAAACAAGCAGAGTAAAGCAAATGAGGAGGCAGGGGGAGTATGTTCCAAATAAAAGAACAAGACAAAACCTCAGAAAATGAACAGAAAATGAAACGGAGATAAGCAATCTACCAGATAAAGAGTTGAAAGTAACTAACCAAAGATGCTAACCAAACTCGAGAAAACAATGAACACAGTAGAAACGTAAAGTCATGGAAAATACTTGGGAAAAAAAAAATCGAAGTGGAAGAATACAATAACTAAAATGTAAAATACACTAGAGGAATCAATAGCAGATTGAATGATGCAGAACAGCAGATCGGCTATCTGGGAGACAGTATAGTGGTTAACACCCAAAGAAAACAGCAAAAAGAGGGACACCTGGATGGTTAAGTGTCTGTCTTTGGCTCAGGTCATGATTCCAGGGTCCTGGGATAGAGCCCCACATCAGTCTGCCTGCTCAGTGGGGAGTCAGCTTCTCTTTCAGCCTTTGATCCTCCCCCCGAATCTGGCGCTCTCTCTCTCAAATAATTAAAAAAAAAAAAATCTTTAAAAAATAAACACAGCAAAAAAACAAAAAAAAAGTAATCCAAAAAATGAAAATACTTTAAGGCACCACTAGAACATCAAGTATACTAATGCTCACATTATAGGGGTTTCTGACCACCACCATAAAGCAAAGAAAAAAATGGAAAAAAATACATGGAGGCTAAACAACATTCTACTAAACAACCAACAGAAAAGAAAAGAAATCAAAGAAGAAATCAAAAAGTACATGGAGACAAATGAAAACGAACACAATGATCCAAAATCTTTGGGACACAGTGGAAACAGCTCTAACAGGGAAATTTATAGCCATACAGGCCTCCCTCAAGAAACAAGAAAAATCTCAAACAATCTAACCTTATACCTAAAGCAAATAAAAAAAGAACCAAACCCAAGGTTAGCAGGGAGAAGGAAATTATAAAGATTAGAACAAAAATACATGAAATTAATACTAAAAATAGGCAAAAATCAATGAAACTAAGAGCTGGTTCTTTGAAAAGATAAACAAAACTGATAAATTTGTAGACACACTCATCAAGAAAAGCACATAGAGCTCAAATAAGTAAAATCAAAAGGAGAAATTACAACCTATACCCCGCAAATACAAAGGATCATAAGAGACTACTACTATGCCCACAAACGAACCACCAAGAAAAAATGGATAAATTCCTAGAAACATAAAATTTGCCAAGACTGAGTAAAGGAGGGGCACCTAGATGGCTCAGTCAGTTAGGTGTCTGACTCTTGATTTCGGTCTGGATCATGATCTTAGGGTCCTGAGATTGAGCCCTGCATCAGGCTCCACACTCAGGTGGCAGTCGGCTTGAGGATTCTCTCCCTCTGCCCTCCCCGCACTGGTGCTTGTGCATGAGCATGCTGTGCTCGAGCATGCTGTGCTCTCCCTCTCTCTCTCAAATAAAGCTTTAAAAAAAAAGTCTGCCTCAAGGACAAAATCTGAACAGATCCATTACTATTGAGAACACTGAATGAGTAATTAAATAACTCCCAACAAACAGAAGTACAGGACCAGAGAACTTTATAGTTGAATTATATGAAACATTTAAAAAAGAGTTAATACCTATCTTTCTCAAACTATTCCAAAAAACTGAAAAAGGAACACTACTCCAAAACACATTCTATAAGGCCAGAATTAACCTGATACCAAAATGACACAAAAAACACCACAGAACAAAATTACAGCCCAGTATTCCCAATGAACACTGATGTAAAAATGCCCAACAGAACATCAGCGAACCAAATTCTATGATACACTGGAAGGATCACACACTGATCAATGGGATTTATTCCAGGGATACAAGAATGGTTCAATATCCTCAAATCCATCAACACGTTAAACCACATAAACAAAAAAGGATAAAAATCATATTATTATCTCAACAGATACAGAAAAAAACATTTGATAAAATTCAACCACCATTTATGATAAAAACTCTCAACAAAGTGGATACAGAAGGAACATACCTGAACTTAAAAAAGACCATATATGACAAACCCACAATTAACATCATACTCAAGGGTAAAAAGCTGAAAGGTTTTCCTCTAAAATCAGAAACAAGACAAAGGTGCCCACTTCTCACTACTTTTATTTAACACAGTAATAGAAATCCTAGCCATAGCAATCAGGTGAGAAAAATCAATCAATCAATCAGTGGCATCCAAATAAAAAACTAAGTAAAACTGTCACTACTGGCAGTGCAGTACCAGAAGTATATATTGTGTATATATTATATACAGAAAACCCTAAAGAGTCTACAAAAAACCTACTAGAAATAATAAATTCAGTAAAGTTGCAGGTTATAAAATTAATGCACACAAATCTGTTGCATTACTATACCCTAATAATGAACTATCAGAAAGAGAAATTAAGAAAACAATCCCATTTATAATCACATCAAAAAGAATATGTAGAAGTAAATTTAACCAAGGAGGTAAAAGACCTGTACTCTGAAAACTGTAAGACAAAGACAAAAGAAACTGAACAAGACATTAATGGAAAGCTATTCTGTGCTCATGGATAGCATAAATTAAAATAAAATTAAAAGCTAAAAAGCATAAATTAAAATGTCCATACTATCCAAAGAAATAGATTCAATGCAATCTGTATCAAAACACCAATGGCATTTTTCATGGAACTAGAACAAAGAATCTTCAAACTTGCATGGAATGACAAAAGAACCCAAAGAGCCAAATCAGTGTGGAGAAAAAACAAAGCTGGATGATGTATCATGATCCCTGACTTCAAACTACACTACGAAGCTACAGAAATCAAAACAGTATGGTACTAACACAAAAGGACACACAGATCAATGGAAGATAATAGAGTCCTGCAATAAATCCACACAGATACATACAGTAAATTAATTTTCAACAAGGGAGGCAAGAACGTACAATGGGAAAACCACAGTCTCTTGAATAAATGGTGTTGGGGAAATGGACAATTACAAAGAAAACAGTGAAAGTGGACCAGTTTCCCTTTGCTTTTTTAATATTTTTACTTTTTTTTTTTAAACTAAGTAATCTCCATACCAATGCAGGGCTCAAACTCACAATCGTGAGATCGAGAGCCACAAGCTACATTACCTTAGCCAGTCAGCCACCCCAGAAAGTGGACCACTTTCTTACACCATATACAAAAATAATCTCAAAATGGATTAACAACTTAAAAGTAAGACTGGACGTTAAATTCACAGGCAGTAAGCTCTTGGACATCAGTCTGAACAATATTTTTCTGGATCGTCTCACCAAGCAAGGGCAACTAAAGCAAAAATAAACAAACAGGACTACCTGAAACTAAAAAGCTTTTGGACAGCAAAGGAAACCATAACATAACAAAAGGCAACCTACTGCATAAGAGAAGATACTTGCAAAAGATCTATCCAACAGGGGGTTAATATTATAAATACAGAAAGAACTCACACAACTCAGTATCCAAAAAAATTATTAAAAATCGGCAGATGATCAGAATAGGTATTTCTTCAAAGATATATACAGAGCCAAGAGGCACATAAACAGATGCTCAACATTACTAACCATCAGTAAACTGCAAATCAAAACCACAATGAGATCTCACCTCACACCTCTTAGAATGGCTAGTATCAAAAACACAAGAAATAAGTGCTGGCCAAGATGTGGACGAAAGAGAACCCTCATGTGCTGTTGGTAGGAATACAAAATGGTGCAGCCACTATGAAAACAGCATAATGATTCCTCAAAAAATTGGAAATAGGGGCGCCTGGGTGGCTCAGTGGGGTAAAGCCTCTGCCTTCGGCTCAGGTCATGATCTCAGGGTCCTGGGATCGAGCCCCGCATCGGGCTCTTTGCTCAGTGGGGAGCCTGCTTCCCCCTTTTTCTGCCTGCCTCTCTGCCTACTTGCGATCTCTCTCTCTGTCAAATAAATAAAATCTTTTTAAAAAAAAATTGGAAATAGAACTACCATACAATCCATCAATTCTACTTCAGAGTATTTATACCAAGGAAAATATTATTCAGACCAATATATGAACTCCTATGTTCACTGCAGCATTATTTACAACATCCAAGATATGAAAGCAATCTAAATGTCCATCAAAATATGGAAGGATAAAGATAATGTACTCTATACACACACTAGAATATTAGCCATGAAAAAGCATGAAATCTTTCCATTTGCAGCAACTTGGATGGACCTAGAGAAAAATCCTTAGTGAAGAGTAAGTCAGACTGAAAAGGACAATACCCTATGACTTCACTTTTATATAGAATCTAAAAAACCAAACGAATGAATAAATGTAACAAAATAGAAACAGACTCAGATACAGAGAACAATCCGGTGTTTACTAAAGGGATGAGGAATAAGGAAATAGCTAAAATAAGGGAAGGCGATTAAAAGGTCAAACTATAGGTATAAAATGTACAGCACAGGGAATATAGTTATTAATATGTACCAACTCTGTATGGGACAGATGGTATTTATCTAAATTTATCTCTGTGATCACTTCCGAATGTATACAAAATGTTGACTCGCCATGTTGTACGTAAGAAACTAATACAATATGGTGTGTTAACTGCACTTCAATTTATTTATTTATTTGCACTTCAATTTAAAAAGAAAAAATCTCAGCATACATTTTTGAATGTAGGATTTTACTACACAGGTATGTACATACGTATGTATGTATACATGCATTTATTTTGACAGACTTTTTATTTTGCATACTTTAATTTCAGAAAATAATAAAAAAAAAATCCACAATATGCATCAAACCCCTTGGCAGATACTGTTTAGCAAAAACCATGTACAAAGCCCCAGCAACATAGCAATTATCAACAGAGTAATTAAAAGAGATTCGAACGCTTCAAAAAATGTATTACCAACTAGGTTAAATATAGTATGTAGTATGCACAAAACTAAAGAGTCACCCTCTATTTCATCTGTCTACTGATGATACAACTCACTTTGGGGTTCCATTCAGTCAAGCCCCCCACCACACCACCAAAACCCTACAGATCTGTTAGTGAATTAAAATCTTAAGGAAATTACCTCTTGGTATATTATTTCTTATTTCTGTTAAGTAGTATTTCTTATCTCCAGAAAGTATTACTACTTATTTCTAAGAGTTTAAAAAATAAACCCTGATCAGAAGTTGATGATGCAGTAGTGGCCAACAGGAAAAGTTAAGAGCAATTTGGTGCTGCTGGATGGCTATTTGTACTGAGACTCAAGTCCTCCCACTCCTTAAAATTACCTGGACCAACACAAACTAAGATGTGGCTGTTAGTCATTCCCACTGCATATTATGAGGTTCAGCAGATAATACCCCCTCGACCCCCACCCCAGGGGATCATTACCTTACTAACAACAAGAAAGAGACATTTGGATCAGAAAACTACTGTAAAATAAAGACAAACATTAAACAACTTACACCATCTGAAGCAGAGTGCCTGACCTGGACAGCCCAGAAATGTACATCGAGTAACTATAAAACTGAAAGAAAGTTCATTAAAACTGGAATTGGGATACCAGAAGAGGGAGCCCTCCTATCTACTACTCACAGTCAGTTGCATTCCCACTGAGCAGGAAGAATTTCTCCTTGCCCAGCAACAAGCTCAGCCAGTAAGAAAATATATACCTGAACCAATGAGAAGCCCTCACCACCCTCAACTCTAGCTTTCCTCCAATGTACTTTCCTTCAGAGCAGCCCTCCCATCTTCCTCCTTTTCTCAATAAAGTAATGTTCCTATTTTCTCATCTCCGGACTTGCCTATGGTTTGCCATAGCTTGCATTTTCTATTAATCCTTAATAAACTCATTTTGCTTGTAAAAAAATAGGCTGTTTTACTTTTAAAGTCAACAGGAGATAATAGTACTCTAGGGATATTAGAACTATAAAGTCACAATAAGAAACCATAAAAAAGAATGAAGTGGAAATGTGGAGTAAAAAAAAAAAAGACAAGACATTCAGGTAAGAGAAGTTTCAGAAAGAGGGAAAAACATTTCAAAAGAAAAACAAACATATCAAAAAATGATGAGAATAAACTTTTCCAGAATTAAAGATAAAAGTCAAGATTTAAAAGCTCAAAGAGTCAAATAAGATATTAAGGAAAAAACTCATTCCTAGCAAAATTAAGATTATGTAAACAGGTAGTATGTTTAGAAAATATCAAAAATTTTTACAGGTAGTGTGTTAGTATCAGTTCTGAAAATCCAAAAGTAATTGAGGGTAATCTAGAAAAAAAAGAAAATCTTTATAGGCACAAAAATGTTTTATTGCAATACTTATGATAGGAGGGAAAATCCCAGACACCATCTAAATGTTGGTAACAATTAAATTACAGTTTCATGACAGATTTTATAGCCACTGTCATAGTGTTGAGAGAGAAGACTACGTCTACAAATTTTATCATTTGAGGGCACCTCTAGAGCCCCAAAACCATAAGAAATTTACATTAAAACTACTGTGAGCATTTATTTCTTAAATTACTAAAACTTAAAAAAACTTGTTTTTAAAAATCTGACAAACTTGGTACATTGTGTTTTCAATACTTTACCAAGAATGGGCCAGCAACAATTACTTTTTAGATATACTGCACAGAATTATTAGCTTCCCAGAGTCTGTAGGGTGTTTTTATACTAAAGGACAATATAATGCAGCTACTCTTATTGAGTAAGCAGCTTATGACAGCTTTTTGACTTATTAGGTAATAAAATATAGTATGGAAAATTTCAACATCCACTATGCCAAAGAAAGGACTGGTCTTATTTCTACTAAGTGCTTTATATTTTTATCAGTTTTCATTAGCTCAGCTCCACATGAGACCACTGCCTGCCTTGATTTCTGGAATTCTGCCCCAATTCTTCTCTCCTAGTCTGTGTTGCCAGGGTTGCAGCTGCACAACCAATTCTTATTAAAATGTAAGTCTTTGAAATGCACGTCTATGGAAAGGCATATAAAGGATTTCATTATCTTTTCTCAAAACCGACAGTGAGGATTAAACCCCCACCCTTCCCAAACCATACCACGACTTAGCAGCCTTGTTTACCAACTCACACACCAAATACAGTAAATCCAACTGCTCAGTTTAAATATTTAAATGAAAAGTCATAAACTGCACAATAGTGAAACTTCAAGTCTAACAAAAATTATTTTTTAAAGATTTTATTTATTTATTTGACAGAGAGAGATCACAAGTAGGCAGAGAGGCAGGCAAAGAGAGAGGGGGAAGCAGGCTCCCTGCTGAGCAGAGAGCCCGATTCGGGGCTCAATCCCAGGACCCTGAGATCATGACCTGAGCCGAAGGCAGAGGCTTTAACCCACTGAGTCACCCAGGCACCCTAGCAAAAATTATTTTTAAATGACTTCTAATACTTACAGTGTAATTTTAGGTTATAGCTACATATTCACACAATGATGCAATACTTTTAAATACTACTACTAAATACTTCTAAAGAATAAATACTTGCAAGATAGAATAGGCTATTCTGTGATAGTAATGCCAGAAAAATAATTTCAGAAACTTCAAGTCAGGAAAAGAAAACTGCAATTAATTTACTTAAAATGGAAAATATTTTTACCAGGTATTAATTTTGTTTTGAGTCCCACATCGGTAAGCAGGGAGTCTGCTCCACCCACTCCCTTTGTCCCTACCCCCGCTTGTGCTCTCTCTCTCAAACAAATAATGTCCCTAAAGTTTTCCTGGAGAAGGAGAAGAAAAAATTAAAAGACAATTTATACCCCTTTTCCATTTTTCACTAGGATCTCACGTACTTTTGTTCTCTGGATAAAATCCTTCAAGACTGCTTGACCTTCCTCTTAAAAGACAACTTATGACTGAATTTATCTTGTGAGAAGAGTTAACACAAAACTATCAAGACTATGAAGGTAAAACTTTTCAATTAAAAGTAAACAGGGGCATCTGGGTGGCTCAGTAGGTTAAGAGTCTTCCTTCAGCTCAGGTCATGATCCTAGGGTCCTCAGATAGAGTCCCACATCGGGCTCCCTGTTCAGCAACTGTCGCTCTTCCCTCTCCCTCTGCCCCTCCCCTGGCTTGTGCTCTCTCTCAAATGAATAAATAAAATCTTTAAAAAAAAAAAAAAAAAGTAAAATAAACAGAGGTGAAATACTATGTTGCAAAGTGAAAATGACAAGAGTTTTTTTAATTAAATCATAGTGTTTATAATGCTGGTACACAGTAGGAATTCTCATAACATGTAGAACCTTAGAATTTCAACTTTGTAAGTGAAAATACAGTTGGCAAAATTCTTTGGGGTTAAATATAGCCTAGTCTATTTCTGGGTCATTCAATCATGGTTAAATAGAAGGAAAAAACAAGGGAGGCACAGTAAAGGGTACTACCCCTTTAAGATCTGATTATACAACACACACCTCAAGTTACGACAACAAAGCATACTAAGAAAAAGTTCTAAAAAGTGACTACTTGTTGCATTTTAGGTGATCAAACTGAAATCATTAGGTTAAATATACTTGATAAACTGTTTTAAATATACAAGAAATATATGATTATAATGCTTGTTAAAAGCATGTATTGGGATCATCTCATATCCATTATGATGAATACCAAAAACAAACAAACAAACAAACAAGAAGTATTGGTGAGAGCGTGAATAAATCGGAGCTCTTATGTGTTGTTGGTAAAACCGTAAAATGGTGCAACTCCTATGGTAAACAATATGACAATTCCTCAAAAACTGAAAAATAATTACCAGCAAATGATCCAGCAATCTCACTTCTGGTTATCTATTTAAAAGAATTGAAGGCAGAGTCTCCAAGAATATTTACATGCTTATGTTCAAAGCAGTACTATTTACAATAGCCAAAAGGTGGAAGGAAGCCAAATGTCCATCAGACAATAAATACATAAACAAAACGTGATATGTACATATAATGGAATATTATTCAGTCTTCAAAAGGCAGGAAATTCTGTCACATGCTACATGGATGAACCCTGAACACATTATGCTAACTGAAATAAGCCAGTCACAAAGAGACAAATACCATATAATTCCACTTACATGAGTAATTCTACTTTTATCTGAAGTACTCAAATTCATTGAAACAGAAAGTAAAATGATGGTACCAGGGCCTGGGAAGAGAAAGTAAATAGAAGTTTTTGTTTAATCGGTATTAGAGTTCACTTTGCAAGATGAAGATCTGTTCACAACAATGTGAGTATATTACTAAACTATACTTCTAAAAATGGTTAAGATGGTAATTTTTATGTTATATGTTTTATATCACAATAAAAAAACTTCCTAATGTAATTGGAAGTGGGTTTCACCCTTAGAAATTCTTAGAGATTCTGCTGATAAAGATGAAAATTAAGATAAATATGTTTTGTTCCTCCGTACTACATATTAATGTGTGTGTGTGTGTGTGTGTGTGTGTGTGTGTGTGTCTTTTTGGTAAGGTAAGTAGTATACCAATATATTACCATGGTGTAAAACTCAAAAGATGCAAGAGTAAATCATGAATAATAAATCTTCTCACCATTATCCCTAGCCATCCAGTTTTCCTCCACAGACACAGCCACTAGTATTAGCTTCTTGTGTAACCTTTCACAGATACTCTGTACACAAAGAAGAACGCACACAGATTTTTTCCTTTTAAAATATTTTCATGTGATTGCACACACCATTAGGCACCTTGCTTTTTCACTTAACACTTTATCTTAGAAATCAGGTAGTATCAGTAACTTTTAAAAAACTGCCTCCTTCTATTTATAAAGGCTGTATTTTATCGTATAAGTATAACTAGTCTCCAATAGATGTAAAGTTGAGTTATTTCTAATCTTTTACTTCTACAAACATGACGCACAGAATAATCTTATATATTTGCACATGTAAAGTATGATGGAGTGAACCCAAAACCTACAGGATTTATCTGTGGGATAAACTCCAAGAGGTTTCTGAAAGTGGTCGATCAAAGAGTTTAAAGATTTAAATTTTGGTAGGCATTTTAGATTTTCACAAATATTTTCCAATTTCCTTCTAACAGAATATACCAAATGCACGCCCACTAACAATGTATTAGAGTATCTGTATTTCCAATCTTTGAAAAAAATTCCTAACTCCAATAAATAAAAAGAAAAAATGTGTTTTCTTCCTCTGAAGATCTATTTTTTTTTTATTTTGGACTACTACCCTCCTATAATACTGCAATTAAAAAAAAATAATCCTTTTCTCTGCTGATCTGAAATGTACTTTTACTATATTCTAAACTTGCCTATGAATTTGGAACAACTTCTATTCTGTACTACTGACCTATCTCATATACAGAATCACAATGTTTTCATTATTGTTTTATTTTTTTATCATTATAATTTTATGGTTTTTTTTTTTAAAGATTTACTTATTTTAGATAAAGAGAGAGTGAGTGAGTAAGAGGAAGAGAAGAGGGAGAGAGAATCCCAAGCAGACTCCTTCTTCTGCGTGGAGCACAACACTAGGCTTGATCTCATGACCAGGAGAACATGCCCTGAGCTAAAACCAAGAGTCAAATGCTCCACCAACTGAGCCACCCAGGTGCCCCCATCGTTATTGTTTTAGAATACATTTTTAACATATGAGAGAATTACTTCCTTTTCTTTCATAACTTTTCTGGGTAATTTTATTTTCTGCCTTTTAAATTTTAAATTCACCTGGCCTAATTCTTTAAAACCTTTCTGGTATTTTTATTGGCATCATGCTGTATTATAATTAGAACAGTATTTTTCAGATACTGAATTCTGATAATGAATCTCTAAGTCTCTTTGAGTCTAAGGTGATTCTACTACAGGTCATCTATTTTTTGAGAAACTGTGTGTCCAACTGAAAAACTATACTGCTTAAGGGACAGGGGGAGCCATTACACAGTGTGGCTGTATCTAGAAGGGAAACTACAGCCTTTCTGTTTCATCTCAATACAGATTTGTCATTGTTTGTGAGACAAAAAGTTCTTCCCAGACGCAGAAAATGTTCTCCAAATCACTTTCTGTGGCCATAGTGTAGAGAACTATAGTTGAAATAAGTAGTTCAGAATTCCATCCTATATAAAGAACTTAAAATGAGTGGTTTACTATACGCTTAGAGCACCAGGATGAGGTGGGACCCTGAACCTGAAGGGGAAAAAAAAAGTGGGACCCAGAAGGATGTCTGTCCCACCCCTACTCCTCACTCATTTAAAAGACCAGAATTTCACTTAAGTACAAGGAAATGCATAAAACTAAAAACCTATGTGTTCAAGTATGCAGATGAAATGAATGGACTCCAAAGGTCCTACTAAATGACAGGTAGAACCTCCGCCTGAGAAAAGCACCCATCCTAATCATGGCCAGCTCAGCCTTGGCAGGCACATCTAGGTCCTAGGCCTCTCTATCACCCTCAAGTTTCTTTGCCCAGAAATCCATTTGAAATCTATAGTTTTTGACCCTAATAGCATACAGTCACGATTTTTAACCATATTACTTCAGCTGGCCTTGACAGTAATTATTGCCCTTTGGGTTGATAATATTCTAACTCTGATAACATACAGAAATTGATACAGAAATGATCAAGTCAACCAAAACCTACACTATTAATATTTTAGTGCTACTATATATATATACATCTGTAATAATTTATTATATTTTATGTTCTATTTATTAAGATATTTAAAAGATAAGAGAATTTGATATGCTAAATTTGCAAGTTTAATTTATTGGACATTTAAAAATTATTTAAATTTTGGGGCACCTGGGGGGCTTAGCTGGTTAAGTGTCCGACTCTTGGTTTCAGCTCAGGTCACAATCTCAGAGGTCCAGGAGTCCCAAATCATGTTTGGCACTCATCATGGAGTTTTGTATGTCCCTCTCCCTCTGCTCCTCTCCCTGCTCTCCCTCTTTTCTCTCTCAATAAATAAACAAAATCTTTTAAAAAAAGAAAAAGATTAAAAAGCTTTAGGAAGATTTGTTTACTGGTAAATCTGCCTTGTAAACTGCTTCAAATATATTAGGGAACCACAGAAATGTAACTCTACCTTAGAATATTTAGGGATGTAATTAGGCATGAAAGTGTTAGCCAACATTTAGAGAGTAAAATTTACTCTTCCCTCTCTGCAAGACCCAATGATAAGGGGCACCTGGACAGCTTAGTTGGTTGAGCTTCAAACTCTTGGTTTCACCTCAGGTCATAATCTCATGGGTCATGGGAATGAGCCCCACTAGGGTCTCTGTGCTCAGTGGGGAGCCTGCTTGAAGATTCTCTTCCTCTTGCCCTGCCCCCACTCACATGCACTCTGCTCTGTAAAATAAATCTAAAAAAATGAAAAACAATGACAAGACCATAGCAATCAAACAACAGAAAGAAATAAAAAGCATCCAAATTGGTAAATTTGCAAATTTCACTATTTGCAAATGACATGATACTATATATAGAAAACCCTAAAGGGGTCCCTGGGTGGCTCAGTCAGTTAAGCCTCCGACTCTTGATTTCGGCTCAGATCCTATCTCAGTGTTGGGAGATCGAGTCCCTTGTCAGGTTCCTCCCTCAGTGGAGTCTGCCTGGGGTTCTCTCTCTCCCTCTGCCCCTCCCCACTCATGCCCCCATGCACATGCACATTCATTCTCTCTAAAGTGAATAAATCTTTAAAAAAAAAAAAAAAAAAAGTAAAAAAACCCTAAAGACTGCACCAAAAAACCCAACTAGAACTGATAAATGAATTCAGTAAAGTCACAGGATACAAAACCAATGTACAGAAATCCATAGCACTTCTATACACTAGTAATGAATCAGCAGAAAGAGAAATTAAGAAAACAATCCCAACAACAAATGCACCGAGAATAAAAAAATAACTAGGAATAAACTTAATCAAAGGTAAAAGACCTGTACTCTGAAAACTACAGAACACCAATGAAAGAAATTGAAGACAACACAAAGAAATCAAAAGACATTCCATGCTCATGGACTAGAAGAACAAATACTGTTAAAATCTCTATATTACCCAAAGCAATCTACACATTTAATGCAATCCCTATCAAAACAGCAACAGCATTTTTCACAGAACTAGAACAAAAAATCCTAAAATTTATATGGAACCACCAAAGACCCTAAATAGCCAAAGCAATCTTGAAAAATAAAACTGGAGGTATCACAATTCCAGACTTCAAGTTGTATTACAAAGCTAAAGTAATCCAAATGCTATGGTATTGGTACAAAAACAGACATATAGATCAGTGGAACAGAGTAGAAAGCCCAGAAAGAAACCCAGAATTATATGGTCAAATAATCTTCAATAAAGGAGGCAAGAATAAGCAATGGGAAAAAGTCTCTTCAACAAATAGTGCTGGGAAAAGTGGACAGCTACATGCAAAAGAATGAAATTGTACCACTTTCTTATACCATACACAAAAATAAACTCGAAATGGATTAAGAACCTAAATGAGAGACCTGAAACCATAAAAATCCTACAAGAGAGCACAGGCAGTAATTTCTCTTGACACCAGCCATAACATCATTGTTTTAGATATGTCCTCGAGAAAAGGAAATAAAAGCGAAAATACACTATTAGGACTACATCAAAATAAAAAGCTTCTGCACAGCAAAGGCAAAAACCAACAAAATAAAACACAACCTACTAAATAGGAGAAGGTATCTGCAAATGACCTATCCAAAAAAGAGTCAGTATCCAAAATACATAAAGAATTTATACAACTCAACACCAAATAAATAAAATAATTCAATTTAAAAATGGGCAGAAGACATGAACAGACACTTCTGCAAAGAATACAAATGGCCAACAGACAACATGAAAAAATGTTCAACATCATTCATCATAAGGGAAATGCAAATCAAAACTACGATGAGATTTTACTTCACACCTGTCAGAATGGCTAAAATCAAAAAGACAAGAAACAACAAGTGTAGAGCAGGATATGGAGAAAAAGGAACCTTCATGCACTGTTAGTTGGGCTGCAAACTGGTACAGCTACTGTGACAGACAACATGGAGGTTCTTCAGAAAATTAAAAATAGGAGTACCCTCTGATCCAGTAATCACACGACTGGTTATTTAGTCAAAGAATACAACACCACTAATTCAAAGGAATATATACACCCCTATTTTATTGCAGCATTATTTACAACAGCCAAACTATGGAAGCAGCCCAAGTGTCCAACAATAGGTGAATGGATAAAGAAGAGGTGGTGTGTATATATACAATGGAGTATTACTCAGCCATAAAAGAGTATAATCTTGCCATTTTTAATGCCATGGATGGAGCCAGAGAGTATAATACTAAGCAAAACAAGCCAGTCAGAGACAGACAAATACCTTATGATCTCACTCATATGTGTAATTTAAGAAACAAAACAAACGAGCAAAGGAAAAAAAAGAGAGAGAGAAACAAACCAATAAACACACTATGAACTAGAGAGGACAAATAGGGTTGGGGGGGTGAAATAATTGAAGAGGATTAAGAGTACTTATCTTAATGAGCACTGAGTGATGTATGGAAGTGTTGAATCACTATACTGTACACCTGAAACTAAAATAACACTGTATGTTAACTATACTATAATTAAAATAAATTAAAATACCCAATGACAATACACATAGCACTCAACTTGTGGTGAGTTCTACGGGTCAACTATTTTTAAAGTAAACTACAGAAAAACATGACCATGGGAATATGGTCTTGAGTGGAAAATTTCTCTATCTACCCTAAGATCAACACATTTCCTTTAATTAGTAACATTTCCTCTAAGTATTTTTTCAGCGAACATGTACATTAAAACCATTCCTGAATATTATTAGACGCTAATAATAAATGAAAATAGGTTTCTTGCATGTGACTACTTTTCAAAGAAATGGCTTCTTTTATAAAAGCATGTCTTATATCCACATAGCACAAAACATGCAGTGCATTTTCCCATGCTGCCCAGAATACACTTGGTAATCAAAACCACAGAAGGCCTGCCTTTATGATTTCTTCTTGGAAATCATAGCCTTTACAGTGAGAACATATAGCAACAGCTACAATAAATTCCAGCTGCTGTGGTAAGGATGATTATACTATGGTTAGCTGCTGAATGGGCGCAACATTGAGCCACCAATTCTATCTACTTAAGCAAAGCATAGCCCCTCAAATGGCATTTATTTCCAGATATTTAAACCCTGGATCATTAACCAAAGTAACTGGGAATTTAATATCAGCTTCATTCCCTTAAAGTGTAATACTATTATCAGACTTTCAAAAATATTTTGTAGCTGTAGGTAGAGATATTTTGGATCATACTGACAAAACTAAAGAGCTAATACCAATTATTCCATTCCCTAAAAATCTCCAAAACTACTTTTTTACAGATAATTACAAGTTTAACAGGAGAAACTCTGAACCATTCAGGGGCAATATCTGAATGGGGCAATCCCATTCTACCTCTTTTTTCTTTATATGCACATTTCCTCACTCTCTCACATTTGGTAAATGAATTATTCTGTGTGTGTGTGTGTGTGTGTGTGTGTGTGTGTGAGAGAGAGAGAGAGAGAGAGAGAGAGAGAGAGAGAGAGACCTAAACCCACCAGAGAGTTTCTAAAGACTGGCACCCACAACAAGATGCTATCAAGTCAGGGAAATTGGTAGATCTGAAATCAGCCACATGACCATGAAACCAAGAAACTACAACAACAATAAATATGTATTTTCTGGATTTTTTCCATCTCTAAAATTGATATAATATTTTCCTATCATTAGCCAAAACACAGGCTTATGAAGATGCCTCACTAATCAGATAAGTATAAAAACTAACTTATTCAACATATATTCACTATATTTAGCCCCCCACAAAAAAATTTTTAAATACATAGACAAAATAACTATAACTCAGCAAGTTATAAAGTATAATAAACATATTTTTAAATGTATAAAAATGAACATACTGAAGATTTAAAAGATGCATGTATGGGCTATGAGAGATTAAAAATGAAGTGTGGTATGGGGCACCTGAGTGGCTCAGTTGGTTAAGTTTCTGCCTTCGGCTAAGGTCATGATCTCAGGGTCCGGGGATGCAGCCCCACATCAAGCTCTCTGCTCATCAGGGAGTCTCCTCCCTCTTCATCTGTCCCTCCTCCTGTTCATGCTCTCTCTCTCTCTCTCTCTCTTTCTCTCTCACTCTCCTAAATTAAATCTTGAAAAAAAAAATGAAATGTGGTATAAGCAGGTACAAGTAACAGCAAGTTTTAGTTCATAGCAATTTTGACTCAGCAACAATTAAGGCTTTAAAATCTGGCCCACAAAAAAAATAAAATAAAATAAAATCTGGCCCACAAAAATGTCCAAATAGGATTTTTAATCCCTTTTTTTTTAAGATTTTATTTATTTATTTGAGATCATGACCTGAGCGGAAGGCAGATGCTTCACTGACTGAGCCACCCAGGTGCTCCAGATTTTTAAAAACTATTAAGATAACAAAAGTACTTCAATCCCTTTCATGTTTTATTTATAAAGAACACTAACATCTGGCTTCATGCTCAGCGGTGAAATTGTATCAACATTCCAATTAATGGTAGTCATTTAGTGAAACGTTAGATGCATTAAATTAACAAGACAACATGCTCACCGTAATCACAATGTCCCACAAGTTCTACCCAATGTAACTAGTAAGTGAACCAATGTGATATAAAATTTTAAAAGGATAAGCAAAATTTAGAATTACGTTTAGTTATGAACAGACTATATTCCCAGAAAAGCTAAGTAAATCAATTCCAAGACTACTAGAAATACTAAGTGTATTTGTGAGGTTGGCTGATTAAACTTAGAGAATAACCATCTTACTCAGGTTAACGGTAAACAGATGAATTCGAGCAGTACAGCACCATGAAGAAGCAGGGCAACACAGGTTAAGCACATGGATATCAGAGCCAAACTGATGCAGGATATAATCTCAACTCTATTACTTCCTAGCTACATAAACCTCCATAAAATGACCTAATGCCTCTAAGTTTTCTCAGGTATAAAAATGAGTCCTTGTCAATGCTGGCCACGGAGGTGACACCATGGGCAGAGGGGCAAGTTAGCCACCACCGCTGTGGGTGGCTGGAGAGCTAGTTCAGGGAAGGGGGTAAATATGGGGAGAGAGGGCTGGGCAGCCCCCTACGCACTTTTTAAATTTTTTCCAGTGCCGGTGCAGACGGACCTCATTCCCAGAGTGACAATAGCCACTGCCTAACCTAGAAGGAGGAATGCCCATTCCTGAGCAGCCCTCACTGGTGCAGGGGGGGCAACCATGGAAAGAAATCTGCCTCTGCTGGCCCAGGCATAAAACCAAACACCACAGCCACTACCTTTCTAGCTTTCCTGAAGGAAAGCTCAACTGAGAAGTCATTTCCTTGGAGATCAACAGATGTGCCAAATACTGGAGTTTCTGACACTGCCCATCCCAACAACGATGTCATCAGGACAGCATCAGCACAAGGGACCTTCTATTCACCAGCACAGACATCTCTCCATGAAACATCACTGATAACTCAAGAAGTTCAACACAAATGAATTCTTTTTTTCTTTTTTTTAAGATTTTATTTATTTATTTGACAGAGAGAGAGCGAGAGAGATCACAAGTAGGTAGAGAGGCAGGCAGAGAGAGGGGGAAGCAGGCTCCCGGCTGAGAGCCCGATGGGGGGCTTGATCCCACGACCCTGAGCCAAAGGCAGAGGCTTTAGCCCACTGAACCACCCAGGCGCCCCCACAAAGGAATTCTTATTCCAAGAGTAGATACCAGGAAGCAAGGAGTTTTCACAACAGCAAGAATCTGAGTAAGACAGACAAAAGACCATAGCATTCATTCATAGGTCAACTAATAACCATTTGGTGAGAAACTCAAGAGCTGAAGGACAAACACTGGTTCAGCCATCAGTAGCCAATCAGGCCATGAGAAAAGTTAGTTCAGTTCCATCTAGAGCAGTCTTTCTTTTGTTATCAGGAAGTGTGTTTCCTTCAAAGGGGTTACAGAAAACTTCTCTGGAGAGTAGATTTGGCTGTCAGTGAGTGACTCCCGACCACTGAACCCCAGTGCATATTCCTTCACCCCACTACCTGCTCAGCAGGCAACCTCTCCATACTCTGCATACAGACTCGCTTTCCCAGTAGTTGTCCATTGGGCTGGATCAGTAACCTCCCAGCAGACTTCCAATCCCAAGAGACCACCACCAAAGTAGGGTCCCCACTGATTCTGATGGGAGGCACAGACTCAAGTAGCTTCCCGTCCCAAGGCCAAGTGGGCTCATTGTCCCCCAAACACTCAGGGATGACCACTGCACCACAACACTTGTGACATTCACTGTAAAGGGCAGTTCATGACACAGAACAACTTGGACAGTAGTAGTATGCCATTTACAAAGAGTATGGTTCCACATCAGCCAGACAGCCTGAGAGGCTTACAGTTCCTACGCTAGACAGTACAACCAGCTTGGGAAAGACCTTCGTTCAGCTCTGTCTCCCAACCTGCTCATCACTCCTATATACAAAGGGACTCCTATATACGAGGGGAAGACCTATTATAGCTCAATGTTATCACAGACCAAACCACGGAACCGTGGAACTTCAAAGATCATAGGCAGCACTGTATTGCACAAGTACAGTAGGTGTTGGAAACGTGCAAAGGATATCCAGCCAGCAAAGCACCCTTATATACCACAGAAATAATTATGCTCTGAACACAACAGCTACCTGCACGGAGCCCTACAGGCCAATAAAGCACTGAGTGCAGGAGTGCAATTATAACAGGATTCAGCATGCAACAGCACATGTGGTGCTGGCACAAGATCCTCATCAATAGACAATATTCAAAAAGACCCTATGACTGGGGGGGGAAAAAAAAAAAAGACCCTATGGAGTTTGCCTGCCATGGCCCCGCTACCTTAAGTCATTCACATGCTGCAGCACCCCTCCCATCAGGTGAGGCAAATGCAGCAGCCTACATGCAGCATCTGTGCTTTGGCAACAACAAAGTATAGATGGAGGTGTATAGGTAAGGAAGAATCAAGCATCTGGTCGACTTGTTGGACAAAGTTTGGAGGAAATCTGTGGTGCCCTTAGAAACCTTGTTTTTGGCAAGTCTACAGATGAAAATAAAATAAATTGGGAATAAAAAAATATTGGTAAAATACCTGCCTTGTTCCAACTGATGAGAAAATCTACTGATGCAGAAGTAAGGGAATTTGTTACAGGAGTTCTTTGGAATTTATCTCCATGTGATGTTATAAAGACAACAATCAATCAACCTTAACAAACACTGTGAATGTTCCAGTTATTCCGGATGAAATAGCTCTTCTTTTCATGATCATCGCAAAATTAAATTTCAGACTTCACTTGTTCTGCCTAATATGACAGGTTGCCAGCTCCACAGGGGAGGAAGTGAAGAAGCAAATGCCACCTTGTGAGGTGCTAGTAAACTCACTTTTGCATGGGATCCACACGTACGTGAACACATGTGATTACAACACCAAGATTGTGGTGTACCGCGTTTGCACCCCATGGAACCTGTCCAATGGCCCCTCAGGCCCAGCTGCTGGTGCTGAATTAACTGGATGCCTTACCAGGAAGACTCTCCCAGCAAGGACTTGGAGCCTGGCTGTCAGGGGGCAAAGAGAAAGAGGACACAAGAGGATCAATAGGATGCAGTTGGTCATATCCCAAGACTGCGAAAGTCCTCCAAAGGATTTGAGATGCTGTGGCATCCATCGGTGGTAAAACCTATGACTCTTCTACCAGAAAGTTGTACACCAGCTACCTTGAAAAGCTCTACTAAACTCTCCAGAGCCTCCCTGCTGGAAACTAGTTTGCGGAGTACATCTGGGTGACCACCCACAAAGACAAAGGGCTGCCCATCCTTGTAGGACTTCTGAGAGCAGATAATGACAAATGCTCCATCTGAAGCAAGTGCTTTGAAGCATATGGTGCTAGATGTTTGGAACAAGAAGCTCACAGGTAAACATACCACAAGAGACCTGGCCAACCACCTTCCCAGTAGCACTGGCCCCATGTACTGATAAGACCATGTATGCCATCTGTTGTGCTCTGCATGAGGTTACTAGCAAAAACATGGAAAACAACAAAGTCCTGGCCAAGTCAGGGGAGGTAGAGAAGGTAGTAAACATAACCAAGGGCAGACGAGACAGATCATCGCCGAAAGCGGTGAAGGAAGCAGCCCAGGTCTTGAATACATTATGGCAATTATCAGGACCTCCAAAGCATTTCTAAAAAGGATAGGTGCAATTAAAACTATTTTGTTATACCTTTATTTCACGTTAGAATAAGACCAATTCAATTGGCATCCTTCTTTGTCTACCACTGACCAACAAACGTCACCCATCACTTGTCAGCAGCACCTCCTCCTCACCAGCACAGTTAAGAATCAGAAACCCTTGCTCTGAACACGACAGGACCCAGCCACCCATGTGGTATTACAAGAGCCAAAAGAAAACCAAGCATAAAGGCCTATACTCTGGCTCCAGCAATTCTTCACCAACTTACATGAGTTCTTATTCCTCACCAGCAAGAAAACAGATGGCTACTGCACCAACAGCTGTACTGTAGTCAAAATGATTCCAACAGAAAGAACCCTGACATACACAGATGTATTTGCTGTCTCCTCATAGCTACAAAGATCCTTATTTTGATGAATGAATTCACTTCCTAGCTATTACTAATTATTCAACACAGTATGGACTGAAATCACAAACTATATAGACTTTTATTCCATAAAACAACCTTCTTATACAGCAGAACAGTACCCAGGGTTTCCAGACTAGTGGATTGTAGCATCAAAATGCTCAAAGAATTCTATCTAATCTTGTTTTGAATGAGAAGAAAAGCCTGTCTTGCTGATTTGCTGATGAAATGTGCAAGTATGGAATGTATGAGTGAAGAGTATTTTTTTTCTTTTTTGAAGACTTATCAGTGAAGTGAGGAAACCTTTGGGAGAGAAGACTTTGACTTTCTAAGCTCTACTTAGGTGTCAGATATAATTACTGTAGATTCTGTAGTCAGGTAAAGGTGCACGCAATGCAATAAAGAAGTTAAAGAAATGGGTGAAATGAGATAGGGGATGTAGAGGTGAAATCATAAGAAAGGGGATTTTTCAAATGTAAAGAAAGTTATGTTCTGATAGTGTGAACAGAAAAAGAAATGAAATGCACATCCCTCATGTTTTATGGCTATTACTAAAAAAAATTGTTAAATAGTTAAGATATTGTTGAAAAGTATACAGAGTATGTCATTTAACAGTTCAACTCATGTAAGGCATTATTATCTGTATTATTAATAATAGAAACCACCTTGTCCCTTCCTTAAGTAAAAAAGAGGTATTAATACGGTGTGCGCACTATATTAACCTTTCTAAAATCAGAAGAATTCTGAAACCCCCAGTATATCTGGCCTCAAGATTCTGAATAAGGCAAACAAACCAACAAAATTGAATAAAGGATTGAGGACTGTACCTTTTTCTAATGCTTTATTAGAAAAAAAATGAATAATAATAATTTATATATGTATTTTTAAAAGATTGCCAATTCCAGGCTCCCCACAATTGTTTCAGCAGCTTCAGACGTAGCAAGGGTTCAGCAGGAGTCTCCAACAAAGAGCTAGTCACAAGAGATGATGGATACTCCTTTTCTTCCACAACCCTAACCTTGTTTAGTAAGAGATTATTAATCTCTTGTTAATAATCCTACTACATAGGATTATTCACATGTCAGTCTATTCCAGTTAATAGATAATAATTATCTATTATTATCAATAAACTACTTAGCAATGGCATGGACTACATATTTATTTATCACCTTAACTCTTCTACTTAATACTTGAATCCTTGTAATAAATCAATGAATGGCCTTATCTGACACTTACACACCTGATAATGGACGGCATTATCAGAGACTTACTTGCCTAATTCACAAGTTTTATTAAGTCCTTGAGTTACCATTATATAGTTTAGAATGGGTGATGATAAAGGATGTATCAGTTAAGATGTTTTCATATACATGAAACATAAAATCCAAAGCACACTGGATTAAACTGGAACTTAATGGCTCACATAAAATAAATAAAGTCTAGGGGTATACTATCTTCAGGGAGGACTCGATCTAGTGGTCAGAGCATGGTTTTTCTGTTCTACTCCTTCAGTGTTTGCTTCTTATTTGCTTCTTTTATGGTCAGAAGGTAGCTGCCAGGAGTTTAATGACAGCACACTTTGATTTGTTGAAATTCAGAAAAAAAAAAAAAAAAAAAAAGTGCCTTTATCCCAGCATTCCCAGCAAATATCCTAGGATCATTCTGATTCATCTAGCTTAGATCACATGCCTGCTGTGATTGCCTTTGGTCAAGGCACATGTTCCATTCTGACAAACTCTTCATATTTATGAAATAAAGTACATTAGAGTTGACCTTAGTGATTTCAACTTCTAATATTACTGAATGGTATTACTGAATTAAAATTGATAGGTTAAGCATACCATACAACTTTCACTCCCTCTTAAAAAGTTATTCCCCCCAAATTTTAAAAACAACCCATCGAGGAAAAAAAAATTAACCCTTCCCTGAGTGAAAATCATTTTCAAGGATTCAAAATATATTACAAAATTACCTACAGGCTTTATTATTTTCCTTTTTAACACAACAGAAACCAACACCATATATTTTCTCAAAGCAAAAGAGGTTTAGACCCAACTTTTTCAAGATTACAACAGTAGAATTTAAATAAAGAGTGCAGAGTACATGAGTATCTTGAGTTAGGGAAAAAAGTGTTTTTGTTTCATAGAGCCTTAAAAAATAAGTAAATAATCCATCCTGTAACTCAAGACTCCTCTTACAAGGTACTAGATTCACCACGAAACCTGCCTCCACACCCACAGACACACAACTAGGTCTTAAGAACAGAGCAGAGATGTATACCATCGGGAGCCTTTTTGTGAATGTGCATTTCAAAGCCAAATACTAATTATTTCTGAATTACTATGTTTCATACTTTTTACGTCCCTTATTTCTATAATTAGCAGAGAAAAGAGAACATAAACTATTCTGTTTTTATAACAGAGAAGATAGTGAAATTTATTACACTGAAAGCCAGTACTCAAATACATAGGAAAAGATCTGATATTTACAATAAAATTGAAGAGAAACAAAAGGCAAAATACAAGCACCATTTTTTTAGAGTAGAACTAACCACCTGAGTTTGTGTTATACAATAATCATCTTAAAAGCCAAACTTCATTTATAATCCTGTGGAGTAGTGTGGTTAAAGAAGAGGATGTGAATTAAAAGAAAATCACTGCAGGGGCACCTGGGTGGCTTAGTCAGTTAGTCTGGGCTCACGTCATGAGCAGGGAATCTACTTGAGATTCTCTTTCTCCCTCTCTGCCCTTCCACTAGCTCACACGCTCTTTCTCTCTCTGAAATAAAAATTTGGAAGGAAAGAAGGAAAGAAGGAAGGAAAGAAGGAAGGAAAATCTCTGTAATTGTTCAATTCTGTAGATTGGTTTTTCAAATACTCAACTGTTCAAACAATTCAATTCAGTAAATATGTACTGATGGCTTTATTAAGAAGATAGTACTGGTGTCAGACAAAGGATGGATATAAACACAGCCTTTAACTTCACAAAGTTTACAATATGCCTCAAAAGCAACATACACAAAGGAGCATCACTGGACAGCACAGAACATAATCAAGGAGAAATAAATGCATGAGACACTAAAGACAGTGGGTAATCAGAAAGAGAAGAAATCAAATGGGAGGATTTCTACAGCAAGTAACAGAAAACCTACAGGGAAAACTGCTTAACATTAAGGAAATTTATTATCTGACCTAACAAGGAATCCACAGTTAGGGTGATTCTACATCTATTACGTGGAGTCCAGTTCAACTTCTCTGCTGTTCTCTTGCCTCTGCCTTCCTTGACATCAGGGCATCACTTTCAGGCTAGTAGCAAAAAGGCTACAGCAGTTCCAGATGTCACACCCAGATAAAACCACCTCTACGCAGAAAAGGGATCAACTCTTTCCTTCTTTCTCAAAACCAAGAAAACCTTTCCCAGAATCCTCTTACAGACTTCCCTTCTATTACTCAGTGGCCAAAACTGGATCTATTCTTAAAATTATTCCAAAGGCAAGAACACCTATCATTAAGCAAAATTTGAGTAGATACTTTTAATTATCATGACCATCATTTTGGTGTTAGCTGAATATTTTAAGACAGGCCTTGGAAGATGGTATAAATAGGAAAAGAAATAAAAGAGAAAAATACAATGGCAAAGGAAAGGATGTGCCTAACTGAATAAAAAAGTCAAACTGCAATCATACACTAAATACATTGTTAGGCACAAAGAACTTTCCTAAACTGCACTGTTATCATTCTCTGTAATACAAAAATTAACTTACTATTCAACAGTGAGCTAATGCTAAGAATGGAGGAGGAGGAGTTCTCTTTTTATGATAGGATTTAGTTAATTATCAGTGGGGACAGTCAGACTCACCACTCCTTGTCAATGGAGTCACCCATTTAGCTATCTCTGGGTTGAGAACATTCCATATTACGCATACAGACGACTGTAGACTCACTATAAATAGAAGTTGTTCCTTGAAGGTTTCTTCTCATTTGGGTTCCAGGTTTCAGTCAAATGTCCACAAACTCGCAACCAGCCCTATGTGCAAATGAAAGCATGCAATTAGGAGGCAAAAAGCTACAGGGAACAAGCCCCTCCTCCCCCATCTATAATTAACTGATCCATAAGGAAACTGAACTTAAATACCAGATTCAATACGCACCATGTTCAAACTAAGCAACTTGCATTTCAAAGGCTGTAGTGTGCTTATTACAGTTACCACCCTTTCACATCATATATATTGTTGTGTCCACAGTATACCTGGTACAACTCTTAACAAAAGCTGCCCACTGGATAGAATCCAATACACATTTGTGTGGTGGACCCAAATAAGGCTGACCTACATACAGCATATTAAAGGATAGCTGCCTACATTTATAAATCAGAAGACGACTCAACATGAAAATCAAGATTTCTGACCTCTCTTGAAAAAAAAAAAAAAAAATCAGAAGATCTAGCAATAATGGGCCCACATTCCCACATGGTAACAATCTGGGGGAGCTGATTAGCAGCTAACCCTTTGGATGGGTCACAGGCTTTGCAGTTGCCTGCAGATGTCATCACTCTCTTGCAACACAACTCAGTTCTCTGTCTGGATCCTGTCGGCGTCTGACTTTGCAAATTCTCCTATATTTCGATAATAGCTCACAGGGAACTTTTTTTACGGTCAAAGCCAAGCATGTTTTTCTGTCTTGACAATACAGGATAGTATAGGGCTAATAACTACATTGGTTTTGGAGTCAGCAGGCCCTAAGTTTGAGTTCTAATTCTGAATATAACTTAGCTGTATGATCTCAGGCCTATTTTTAACCTAAGATATATTTCTTCATCTACAAGCCTCCAAATAAACATATAAGCACTTAACACAGTCAACAAACAACAAGCCTAAAATCTACCATGTCCAAGCTGAATTGATAATCCCAAACTCACTGCTTCCTCAGTCTTCTGCATCTTGGTAAGCTGCAAGTGATTCATGCGCATAAGCCTCAAACCTCAAAGTCCTTATCATATACTTTCTTTCATTCTCCCAAAACTAGTAACAAGGTACTTGATTCTCTAAAATACGTAAGTTGAATGAATTTTCAGAATCCCATAAAAACAAATAACAATTCCTCCTTGAGAATCAATTACTTCCCTGAAATTACCTACAAATTCAACTAAGTAATGGTAGTTCGAAGTTTTAAGGTTCCCTATTATGAGGAATATTAATATTTCATTAAAAAAAAATGAAGACAGGGGGTGCCTGGCTGGCTCAGTAGGTAGAGCACGCAACTCTTGACCTCAGAGTTATAGGTTCAGGCCCCACACTGGGAGCAGAGATTACTTAAAAAAAATGGGGTGCCTGGGTGGCTCAGTCGATTAAGTGTCTGACTCGATTTTAGCTCAGGTCATGATCTCTGCGTCGTGAAATCAAGTCCCATGTGGGGTTCTCTGCTCAGCAGGGAGTCTGCTTGAGATTCTTTCCCTCTGCCCCTCCACCTGTGCATGCTCTCTCTCTCAAATAATCTTTCTTTTTTTTTTTTTTAAATGAAGACAAGAGGCGCCTGGGTGGTTCAGTAGTTAAGCGTCTGCCTTTGGCTCAGGTCATGATCCTGGGGTCCTGGATCGAGTCCTGCATCGGGCTCCCTGCTTAGCGGGGAGCCTGCTTCTCCTCTCCTGCTCCCCCTGCTTGTGTTCCCTCTCTCGCTGTATCTGTCAAACAAATAAATAAAAATCTTTAAAAAAAAGAAAAAAAAATGAAGACAAAATATTGGGGATAATACCAAACACTCCTTGCAAGATACTGACCCATTACATTTTGTAAGCTTACATGTTTCTTCCAATCTAAACTAACAATGAGCTAGGATGCCTTGCTTCATCTGAAAACAAAATTAAGAAAAGAGATAGTTAGGGTGCCTGGGTGGCTCAGTTGGTTAAGCGACTGCCTTCGGCTCAGGTCATGATCCCGGAGTCCTGGGATCGAGTCCCGCATCGGGCTCCCAGCGCCACTGGGAGTCTGCTTCTCTCTCTGAACTTCTCCTCTCTCATGTTCTCTCTCAGTCTCTCTCTCTCCCTCAAATAAATAAATAAATAAATCTTAAAAAAAAAAAAAAAAAAAGAGATAGTTAGAATTTAAAAAAATCAACTGTTTCTATAGAACAACTATTCAAATAACAATCAGAAAATCCACTTCCGGAAATATTACCACTGGAAAATATGAATTACAAATTATCAAATGATGTGTAAAGATGACAAATAAATGGAGAGATACACTACTATGTTCAAAGAGGCAATGATCTTAACATGTCAGTTCTTTCCAACTTGAGCAAAAGATTCCATGTATTTCTAATCAAAATCCCAGCAGTTTTTGTAGAAACTGAGAAGCTGATTCTAAAATTCACATGGAAATGCAAATGAGCTACATCGGCCAAAACAACTTCAAAGATCATTAATACTAGAAGCCTTATACTACTTGACTTCAAGATTTGTTTAAAAACTGCAAATATCAGGGCGCCTGGGTGGCTCAGTCAGCTAAGCCATGGCCTTCGCCACAGGTCATGATCCCAGGGTCCCGGTATCGAGCCCCACATGGGGCTCCTTGCTCAGCGGAGAGCCTGCTTCTCCCTCTCTCTCTGCTGCTTCCCCTGCTTGTGCGTGCACTCACTCTCTCAATCCCTCTCTCTGTCAAATAAATAAAGAAATAAAATCTTAAAAAAAAAACACAAAACTGCAAATATCAAGGCAGTGTGGTACTGAAGAGAGACAAAGAGATCAATAAAACAAAACTGACAGTCCAGAAATAAACCTACATATATACGGTCAATTGATTTTCTGCAAAGGCAGTTCAGGCGGGAAAGGGACAGCCTTTTCAACAAACGGAGGAGGAATGCCTGGATGTCCATACCCTGTGCCACATATAAAATTAACTCAAAATCGATCACAGACCTAAAGGTAAAACCTAAAACTATAAAATTACATGAAGAAAACATGGTAGAAATTCTTTGTGGTCTTAACGTAGGCAAAAATTTCTTATATAAAACACAAAAGCATGTTGTGTAAAAGAAAAAAGTGACAAACAGGACTTCATCAAAATTACTAATTTCTGCTATCTGCAAGACACGTAACAAAATGAGACAACTCACATGCTGGGAAAAAAAAAATAGATGCAAATCTCATTATCTGAAAATGGACTTGTATCCGGAAAGAATACAGGAATGTTTAAAACTCATTAAGAAAACCCAATTTTAAAAAGGAACAAATGATCTTAACATACTCACCAATGATGTACACATAGCAGATAAGCACATGAAAATACACCCTAACATCATCATTCATTAGGAAAATACAAATGTTGGCAAGGATATGGAGCAAGTGAAACTATCATATACTACCGATGAGAATGTGAAATGGTAAAACCACTTTAGAACATAGTTTGGCAGTTTCTTAAAAAATTAAACACACATTTAACATACAACCCAGCGATTCCACTCCTAGGTATTTGCCTAACAGAAATGAAAGTCTATGTCCACAAAAGACTGTTTTTAGCACCTTTATTTTTAATACTCAAAAGTGGAAACAACCCAATTATCCATCAGGAGGTGGATCGATACACTAAATATGGTAAAGCCGTTCAATATATTACTACTTGTAAGAAAAATAATGAACTATTATACACTATTTAACATGGATGTATCTCAAAATAATTATGCTAAGAAACCACATCAAGAGTACATTCTGTAGAATCCATATACACAAAACTCTAGAATCTCTAGGGATAGAAAGCAATGCAGTTGATTGGGAATAGAGGACAAGAAGACCTACAAATGGCTGAAAAAAGAACTTCTGGAGGTGCAAGATATTTTCATTATTTTGAATGTAGTGATAATTCCACAGGTATAGAAACTTCAAAATTTATTAAATTGAACACTTAAATATGTGCAGTTAATTTTAAGTTTAAAACAAATTCACTGCATATTAACAACTGGTAGCAAAACTGATTAATATGAAAGGCAAGACCCTTTCAATGCATTAACTATGAAAATCATGGCCACTATCGTTCTGGAAAATAATTCCATTGAAAAGTATATTATCTCAATACTAAAGATCAAAACCGTAATTATCAATCACAAAGAAAGCATAACCAAAAACTGCACTCAAGCTAATCCCATTAAATTTGGCATGTGAAAAAAAAAAATTTAGTGGATTTCATTACTATCATTCACGTGCAGTCCACAGAGTACCCCAGGCTTTCATTACATTTGGTAGGAATCAGATAAAAAAATTTTTTTTCACTGTCAACCAAAAACATTTTAATATAGGAATTTTATTAGCATTCATCTCAGTATCACTACTATAATGTATTTCACACTCTGCTTAGAATTAATGAAGAAATCATGAAATCAGACCCATTTTAATTGTTAACTGCAGGCATGGTTTGGTGCTTTTATACCTTATTAAATGGCACCTCTACCCCCATCTGCCTGTTATTTATACTGATAACAGAGCAAATTACATTATTTCTTTAGCTGAATTTAATCACTAAATTTTATTTTAGATAATATCAAAAGTGTGTAAGCCCATTTCTATCCAGAGATATCTATTCTCCAAGTTATCAGTCTCAGTTCCATGACACTGCTATGAAAAAAAGGGCTTCATCTTTAGAGAAATGAGTTAATAGCACTACCTTAGAATACTTTTAGGGCAGTCACAGAGAAAAATTATGCTAGTTCTGCAGCAGCACAAATGACTCAACTAGAATGAATGAGCAGAGGCTCTATTTTCCACATATTAGAACATCTTTCTGAGTCACCGCTGCCTCAAAGGGAATGTCCTGCCTTGGGACACCCAACATCAGCAGTCAGGATATTACCAGCAGCGATTCGAAAATACCAGATAGTTGATCTAGACCAACTTTATGATTCCTTGGAACCCTCAAATACTCTTATAAACTTAAAAATCTATTTTTAAGTGCCCAAATCCACTGCAATTCAGAAGTCTTAGGTTTAATTACAAGAAGCTAAAGCTCTTAGTCTTACAGTAACACTTCTGTTTAGTTTCCACTTTTCCTTAGTGTATAATGGCTTAAGTTATCAGGCATTGACCCTATTAAATTACTCTGATACTGAAAGAAAAATATGTACTAAGTATGTGTACCATCTCCTTGCTCATTTAATGTCAAATGCTAATTCTTTCTTTCTTCCCAAAGAAATATGGATCTGGCAAGAACAATAAAGATCTATGAGAAATCTAGTTCAATTTCTTCATTTTACACATTCAGAATGGTAAAGAAATTTGCCCCCAAATTCTTAACTAATCAGTACACTATAACACCTATTAGTACTGCAATAAATCACTACCATTTATTTCCTCCTTAAGTAACTGTAAAAAAAAGGCATATAACTATTCAGTTACAGTTTAAGTGAAAAGTTATCTGGGCAATAATATAGCCAGCGGTGATACAATTAAAGACTCAAGACA
Source organism: Potos flavus (assembly GCA_028534135.1). Taxonomy (NCBI): domain Eukaryota; kingdom Metazoa; phylum Chordata; class Mammalia; order Carnivora; family Procyonidae; genus Potos; species Potos flavus. The sequence continues at coordinate 18,037,644 of CM052895.1, read as the reverse complement.
TTTGCCTCTTGGTACTGTTCGCTGGTGCTGTTAACATTCCTGGACCCTAAAAGTGTAGGATGTGGTATGGTTATAGAAATTGATAGAAGTGACGGTATATACGCCGAGTAGCTGTGAATGAGGCAAAACTTTTTAAACAGGGAGAATGAATGTATTTCTAACTACCAGAGTTTCAAAACTGGTGGAAAAGGCTGCATATGCCTCAAAAAAACAAACAAAAACAAAAAACAAAAAACAGAAAAGGAAGGATGAGGTAATAAAGACTGACTGACTAACAGTGGGAATGCAAAGTTGTACAACCACTTTGGAAACACCGGAAGCTTTCTTATATAGGTATACATACACTTTACCAGGCACCAAAACAAACCACTCCCAAAAGAAAGGAAAACAGGTCCATAGGAATAATGCGTACTAGAGGAGGCAGTAGAGGATAGCAATTAACAGGCCCTGGAGTCAAACTGTCAGAGTATGAATTCTGGCTCTGCCACTTACTAAATGTGCTGAGTTTAGACAAGTTACTCACCATGCCTCAATCTCCTAAACTATAAAAAGGAAATAATTCATAAAGCTATTGTGAGGTTTAAATTATGTTAATATATGTAAAATGCCTTGAATGTAGTCTGGCACAAAGTAAGCCTTCAGATAAATGGCAATCAGAAAGGGAATGGGATTTAATACATGATGTAACATGACAAGAGTAATTTTCTGAGCAAGTCAAAGGGCATTTTTAAATACAGATGCATACCCACAGCCGGTGCAATACAATGTAGTGTTTAAGAGTCCGTGGACTTTGTTTATGTCACTTCACTGTTTCCAAGTCTGACTGCCATGGAGAACTGTAGGCAAACTTCCCTGAGATTTAGTTTCATCAACTATAAAGAAAAACAACAGCCACTTACCTCAGAGGATTATTTTAAGAATGTAACTAAGATGTATAAAGTGCTTGCTTAGTACAATGCTTGGCTAAAAACTGACAGTATTTTATTATGCTATACTGAAATAAGCACATTATAACTACAGTGACCATTTGTTATTTGCTAATGGTAGCTCCAGTCTATGCAAGTTTTCACAATGTAAGTACTCAGAAGTCATTCCCCTTTCTATCTCAGTATGTCCCAGTTTAGATAAAAGATATTCTCAATATGTCCTAGTTTTAGATGATAAATTATATGGTTGCCCTAATTCATAACTGAAATACTTTCAGGATTTTCCATCTATTTAGTTCTTCTCAAATGTTCTCTTATTTCTTTTTAATGGCATTACCTCTTTGCTTTCCAACTCACCATCCCCATTTTACTTACACACACACACACACACACACACACACACACACACACACACACACACACAGTCTGTGGCTCTCACTCTCCTAATCTCTTTATCCAGGTGCTTGGTAACCTCAATGCTCAAATTCAGGTCTCTCTGTTGCCCCATACTCCCCAACAAAGTCATGTTTTTTTCCAAGCCTAATCTTTGTCAAATTCCTATCTGTCCCTTCAGTCTGAATTCCAGAAAAAACCTACTGACCTAAAAATACCACCACCACCAATCAATATTTTAGCTGTCTTTAGGAATATCTACCTTTTAACAGGTAACTCCTTGAGAAACAATGCCTTACCCCAGAGTAGAGAACCTCTAGTAACATGAATTTCAGACACTGAGAGCTAACTAAGAGAGATATTTTAGGAACCATTTTTCATTACTCCAATCAAACAGTTTTGGTGGGTTTCTACTAAATAAATAAATTGGAACAGTCCTGATTTCTTTCTTTTTGCTGGTTCCCAAATAATCCCGTCAGAAACACCAAAGGTGTTTAGCTCAAATATAATAAGGTCACAGTTGTTTAAGAGTTTTGGCCTGTGCTCTCCTCTTTCACTGTACAAATGCTCCTTTAAATTATTTGGGATCGCTCTCCTGAGTTCAATTACCATATGTATACTGATGACAGCCAAACCTACTTTCCCAGCAAAGCTCTATCCAAGGTTCTCCAGCCTAGATGTCTTTCAGTTCAATCTCACATAACCAAATGCATCTAGTACACCCCACCTGCATGTGCTATCTCTGTCTTAAGCTTAACTGAACCCCACTTATTCCCCAGCACTCCTCTAACCCAATCCCATTCAAATGATTTTTTTAAGGTTTTATTTATTTATCTGACAAGGAGAGCACAAGCAGGAGGAGCTGCAGAGAGAGAGAGAGAGAAAGAGAGAGAGAGAGAGAGAAGCAGGTTCCCTGCTTAGCAGGAAGCCCGATGTGGGGCTTGATCCCAGGACCCTAGGAATACGACCTGAGCCAAAGAAAGACATTTAGTCAACTGAGCCACCCAGGCGCCCCTCCCCAATTCAAATGACTTCCATTAAATTCTCATCTACCCAGTTTCTCAAACCAAATCCTTGACTCCTACCTTTCCATCTCTCCCAGCTACAGCCAAACAACAATGGAATTCCCCGAGCTATTTTTCCAGTCTGTTTCTTTCCAACCCAAGAGCCACTGGTCAAGGTCTGAGCACCACCATTATACCTAAAAAATACCATTATAGCTGTTAACTGATCTCCAGGCACATCTCAGCCCCTCCAATTCATTGGCAATTAGGACAGAATGAGCCTTCTAAAATGAATGGCTGGTGGTGGTAATTTTTTACTGAAAACTGCCATTAATGATTCACTATTATCCTCGTCAACAATTCAGTTAATAAAATTTCTAAGGGCCTTTACAACGTGGACCCCAGTTTTCCCTTTAACATCATTTACTTCCTCTTCCACTCAATGCCCCATAACTGCGCCATCTAACCATTTTCAATTTCGTTGTGTTCCACGAAACACCAGGTTCTTCCTCTTGTGACTACAGGGCATCACACTTGCTGTCCACCTCTGCCTGGCGTACTCTTCGGAACTTGATATGGCCATCACTTCTTTTAGGAAGCTTTCCCCAACCCTCAACTCTGCATTAGGTGCTCCTCCAGTGTATCAGGCACCTTCCCTTTAGGGCACTTATACTAAAGAAATTATCAATCCTGCTTATACCTCCACATCATGAAAAGGAACTTAAGCCTATAATTTCAGATTCACCAGTTCACGAATATGGCATCTTGTTTTCTGTACTGTATCTTAAGAGACATTTTTGTAAACCAGAACACATCCAGAAAAAGAAAAACAAAAGTGGAGGTAACACAATCCCACATTTTAAGATACACTACTATGTTGTAGTAATCAAAATAGTATGGTACTGACACCAACACTGACACATAGACCAATGGAACAGAATACAGAGCCCAGAAATAAACCCATACTTATATCGTCAGTTAATTTATGACAAAGGAAGCAAGAATATACAATGGGGAAAAGATGGCCTCTTCAATAAATGATGCTGGGAAAATGTGACAGCTATGTGTTAAAAAATGAAACTGGACCACCTTCTTACACTATTCCCAAAAGTAAACTCAAAACGGATTAAAGCAATGAATCCATAAAAATCCTAAAAGAGAACACAAGCAGTAGTTTCTCTGACATCAGCCCAAAGAACATTTTTCTAGATATGTTTCCTCAGGCAATGGAAACAAAAGCAAAAATAAACTACTGGGACTTCATCAAAATAAAAAGCTTTTGCACAGCAGGAAACCCACCAACAAAACAAAAAGGCAAACTACTGAATGGGTGAAGATATTCACACACCCTCAAAAAAGAATGAGATTGTGCCATATGCAACAACATGGATGGACCCAGGGGGTATTATGCTAAGTAAAATAAGTCAGACTGAGAAAGACAAACACCATATGATTTCACTCATGTGGAATATATAAAAACAAATGAGTAAACAAACGAAAAGCAGAATCAGACCTATCAATACAGAGAACAAACTGATGGTTGTTGTCAGAGGTGAGGCAAGGTAATGGGTGGGGGGGAATAGGTCAAGTTGGTGAAGAGGAGTGGGTGATACAGGGATACAGTCATAGAATGAGTAAGTCACAGAAATAAAAGCATAGCATTTAGAATATAGCCAACGATACTGTAATAGTATCATATGGTGATAGACAGTAGCTAGACTTGTGGTAAGTACAACATAACACATAGAGAAGGTGAATCACATTGCTGTACACGTCAAATCAGTGTTAATGTTGTACGTCAACCATACTCAAATTTAAAAAAAAAAAAAATTAGAAAGGGAATATATCCAGAGAAGAGCTGAACGGTGAGGAGTCTGAAAAAGATGTCAGGTAAGAGTTAAGGGAACTAGAGATTTAGCCCAGCAAAAAACAAAGGAGATAGGACGGCCTTCAATTATGTGTAAGCCAAAGCATACAGCATGAGAAACAGGAAGCATTATTGTGGGCTATCGAAGAGGATGGAATCAAAGCCATTAATATATAAGTTTCAGAAAGGCAATTTTTGGTTTAAAAAAAGAACCACTATAGGGGCGCCTGGGTGGCTCAGTGGGTTGAGGCCTCTGCCTTCGGCTTAGGTCGTGATCTCGGGGTCCTGGGATCGAGCCCCGCATCGGGCTCTCTGCTCGGCGGGGAGCCTGCTTCCCCCTCTCCCTCTGCCTGCCTCTCTGCCTACTTGTGATCTCTCTCTCT